>JAJAGP010001505.1:0-65339 GCA_025084515.1 Ancistrus triradiatus
TAGCAGAAAACAGTCTCTCACCAAGAGTTACATTACCCAAAAGTAACCTCTGAAAGCCTTTTTATAGGGCAGTGCTATAGGAGAAGCACTTTTACACCCTCTTGTGGCAAGACCCAGTGTCTACCTGTGTGAGACCGAACTGCATGCTGAGTTTTTCAACAATCTGACATTTCTATCTGGATGCGTTATTTATTTATGTAGTCTCTGAGCATTGTGAGCTGTAAGGAAGAATTGGAATGGCCAGGGTTTCCCAAATTTATAGACCGCGTGTTGGCCATGTTCTGCCAAAACAACGGATGTTTCCCTAATCCGTAAGCCCTACCCTAACTGGTAGGAAGGTCAAATGCATGTTGGAAACAAGGATTCCTGTATTTTAAAACTCACTCTTTGATGCATTCTTAATACTATTACAGTTTTAAAGGTAAAACAATACCATGTGATTAAAATTCCATCGCCCTGCATGATTGACAAATGACGTTTTACTGAAAACTTCTGTAAACAACCCCCACCGTGACTTGTGTGCTACCGAGAATGTCCACAAGGGTGCAGTGCTGTCTAAGCCTTTCCACTGTATGTTCCGACTCGTTAAGAGCAAGAGGTGCTTCGTTATAAAAAAAAAAAAAAAAAAACACGTTAGCGCTGTTTAAAACCTTGCAGGAAACACAAATGACTTAATGTAATGACCTGTATAATTCATAAATCAATGCAATTAATCAAAAATAAGTAAATAAGTACAAATTTTATTATTAAGCAAAGTTTCCTGCAAAGTGACGCAATTGCAAGTTCAAGGTATATAATTTAAAACTACCTAGAACACTGATAAATAGCATATTTTTCTTGTTTAGCTTCTGTCTGTTCTATCCAATAATTATTCTAATTATTAATGTATTATATAGGGTATTTAGTTTCTTCCTAACATCTAGGTTGGGTCCCTTGTTTAGTCTTGGTCCCCGCAGGGAGTTTTTCCTTGCCACTGTTGCCCTAGGTTTGCTCAGTAGGAGCTGTGGGCCTAGATATTTATAAAACTGCTTTGAGACAATGCTCTGTTGTTTAAAAAATAATAACTGACTTGATGTGACTCACTCACTTTCCATACTCACTTAATCCAAATCAAGGTTACGAGGGCCAGATCCTCAAAAGTCCAAGAATGATCACCCATTATTGTTTTTAATACCTTACAATGAATTTACTTTTATGAAAGGTTGTTTTAGTCTGGGATCAAGCTGTTTAGCCGCAGAGATGCTTTTACATGAATTACACTCATTGACAAAAAATAACCCACCAAGGAGGAGTTGTTGGATTTGAGTGAAACTTTATATGTGTAAATGTAATGATGGTATATAAAAGTGATTATAATATTAGAGAGAAAGGATAAGTTTATTGGGGAAAACTGTACAAATAAAAGGAGGCTCTAGTTACCCTTTTAGGTCGCCTCTAGCCTGGATACAAGATGAGAAAAGTATGTCGGCTAGGCAAAATGTCTTGGAGTGCATCGTAGCGGCCAAGAGGTACACTACCCAAAAGTAGCCTCTTTATCTGAGAGCAGTAGGGGAAGCACTTTGACGCCCTCTTGTGGCAAGACCCGATGTCTAATCAGACCACACCTGTAATCATTTACATATCTGCCTGAGACAGTGCATAATAATTTTTTGTCAGTGAGGTAATATTTAGCACGTGTCTTTACTGATTTCTCTGACTTTTACCACACCTGCTCTTCTGGCAGTTTCAGATAGAAGAGTCTTCGTTGCTTGTGAGCTCTGGGTAACCAACACCCTGTTGCCAATTTGCGCTTTGTCCCTTCTTGGACCACCGTTGGTAGGCACTCGCAACTGCTTAATGAATTGACCTTTGTCACGCCATGAAGTCTCTCTGTTCTTTATATCTGTCCATTTTTCCATCATATAACACGTCTTGATATGTGGAGCTTTGTTTATAAAGCTTTCAGTCATTGGTAGAGAGAGAGAGAGAGAGAGAGAGAGAGAGAGAGAGGAGGAGGAGGAGTTCTGGTTGTGGTTTGCAACTGCACTCAGTCCTGCGTCTCTTACAGTCTCCTACTCAGGCTGGTGAAACACATTGCGCTGATATTTCCTCTCTAGTTAATTTTTTTCCTCTACGTATCTCATTAAAGCCATGGACATTGCTCTGGACAAGCTGGACGCTGCAGGATTTTCTACTCTATCTGGCAACACTTTGATGCAGAGGTACGACTGAGGGAGCAATGTACTTTTACACATGATATATAAAGGAGTTTAAACTTTACTTTGTAAATAATCTTTTGCAGATAATGGCTACATCGAGGGAAAAGAGCTGGATGCGTTCTTTCGGCACATGCTGACAAAACTGGCACCCGGAGTACGTGAGAAACAAATTATCATAATGTACATGCATAATGCTGTTTGAGTACGAGAGCAACTGTACAGCCAGGCACAATTGGGCTGTGTCTGAGGGAGGGGAGGCTGGACCGCCACAGAGCTGAGTAGGATGATCTCCCGACTGACCTCATCTCCCTCAAACACAGCCAATCGGGTCTACATGTGATGCCCTTTCCTGCCAGAAGGCACCACTAGAACCCGAGCTCAGGTCCCCGTAGAGTTGGACTAGCAATAAATATTCTGTTTTCGAAAACTGGGACGGTGTTAAAAAAAGCAACATTTTGTTTTGAACACCAGTATATGCTGGTACAGTGAGTATACTGGTCACCACCCTGATAGTGTATGCTGGTTTGGGGGGGGGGGTATACTGGTGAAAAGGGGAAAAAAACACCACTGGGTCTGATTCTGTAGGCTTATATGCTGTTTATTATATTTGTAATATTTATGTATTCTCTCTTTACTATAGTCTATATTTTATATATATTTATACATATATATATATATATATATATATATATACACAGTCGTGCTTGAAAGAAGAACCCTTTAGAATGTTCTATATTTCTGCATAAATATGACCTAAAACATCATCAGATTTTCACACAAGTCCTAAAAGTAGATAAAGAGAACCCAGTTAAACAAATGAGACAAAAATATTATACTTGGTCATTTATTTATTGAGGAAAATGATCCAATATTACATATTAGTGAGTGGCAAAAGTATGTGACCCTCTAGGATAGCAATTTAATTTGAAGGTGAAATTAGTCAGGTGTTTTCAATCAATGGGATGACAATCAGGTGTGAGTGGGACAGGGATCTATCAAAGTCTGCTCTTCTCAACATGTTTATGGAAGTGTATCATGGCACGGACAAAGGAGATTTCTGAGGAGCTCAGAAAAAGAGTTGTTGATGCTCATCAGGCTGGAAAGGGTTACAAAACCATCTCTAAAGAGTTTGGACTCCACCAATCCACAGTCAGACAGATTGTGTACAAATGGAGGAAATTCCAGACCATTGTTACCCTCCCCAGGAGTGGCCGACCAACAAAGATCACTCCCAGAGCAAGGCGTGTATTAGTTGGCGAGGACACAAAGGAGCCCAGGGTAACTTCTAAGCAACTGAAGGCCTCTCTCACATTGGCTAATGTTAATGTTCATGAGTCCACCATCAGAAGAACACTGAACAACAATGGTGTGCATGGCAGGGTTGCAAGGAGAAAGCCACTGCTCTCCAAAAAGAACATTGCTGCTCGTCTGCAGTTTGCTAAAGATCAAAGGCGTAGTTCTTATTCCACTTGTTTCTCCATCCGCATTGCATCGCATTTCCACCACAAATACAAACTAATCTGCAACTTCTCCCACTGCGTAATTCACCCGAATGGTAACGCCTGCTCATTGTCATCACCTCGGTGCTTATAAGGAGCTCGGCACCAGCCAAACGTGGCTCGGCATTCGGTCTGCTCATGCTGTCGCCTCATGCGTTTAATAAAACTTTGTATTTAATAAACCTTTCTGCACCAGAGGATGCACAGTTCCATGTCATTACAACTGCTGTACTGTAACAGGTAATGTATGGATTAAGTAGACGAACACCCTTAATTACACATATAAACATTAATAATACTTATAATAACCTTATCAGACACAGGCATATCTGATCAAACCATGTCCAAACGGAGGTTATGCAGGGCAGACCTGTACAGGTACAGAATGTATACTGTGCATATGTCTATATTGTGTGTAGTTATTAGGGCAATGAAAAGAAATGAACCCCGATTAACAAACTTTAGGATACATTTCATTGTACGTTAGCAGTTCTCTAGGGTCACTCTAACACTGCGATTTTTAATTCGACTTTAGCTCAAGTATTGTCTTAATTGTCATTCTTTTCGTTGAATCTTTGTCGTCTTACCTGTTAAAATGCCCCGTGGATCAGCATTCTCTGAAAAAGCTTTAGGCTGCTGAGGTTAGGTACTCTTGATCCCAAACCACTTTCGATTTGGCAGGGATCCAGGTACTGTTGATCCCAAAGCGGTTTCGTCTTGGCAGGGATCCAGTCTCTTTTTTTTACTACATGTCCCCACGCTGTATCCTTGCATCACTGAGTGTGTTTCCATGCACTTAATAATCTGATCATTTTCTGATTTCTGCAGGTATCTGATCATTTAAGTGGCCATGTATACAGCGTACTCCCGTCTAGAAACAGGATAAAGAAATCTGATGAACTGTTTTTACATTTTACTCCAGTAACAGGATTGCTTATAGCATGCATAGCGGTTACCCGATTTCAGTTCGTTTTCTCGCAAGACTAACAAACACGGTTGCCATGTCCGCTTATTCTAAATACTTGCCTTTATTGGGGATGTTTATCCATTGACTATGGCATGTTTTCCTGGTGGGATCTGGCAACCCCAGAATTAAACGCTAAACATCTCTGAAACGCAGTATACACTCGAGAAAATGACGAGTTTAGTGATTTAATATTAAAGTTTAAAGTTTACGCCTTATATTTCTGTGAGATTATTGGTTGGTTGCAAAGTACAAATCCGATTATCACGAGTCATGTTCTGATTACTCAAGTGCATGTGAAAACTCTGGTCGGATTACTAAAACATTCAAATCTGATTTTCTGCAGTTATAAAATGCATTCTCTTTTAATTTAATTCCTGGGTTTTTTTGTTGTTTTATTTTGGTTTGATGTATTTGACCATTTTCTGTACTGCAAAGCAATTTGAGCTACTGCTGTATGAAAGGGGCTATATAAATAATAACAATAAGAGCAATTTTGAGAACAGCAACGTGACTTGCTCTTCTAAGCAGATGTAAACATGCCAACTGCCCTTCCTGCTCTATGTGGCACCAGCGTGGTTCGAGCTGCAGAGCGTTATCGGCGTGAATCTTCAGCTAGCACTGCGGCTAAGGGGTTGCTGCTTCAAACACAAATGTGTTTATTCACATGGCAGGAACTGACACCTTAAATCTTCAGGAAACTTGAGGTCAGCCTGCGCGACAAGGCCTCAGCCTCTACTACAGCAAAGTATGAAGTACCAGAATACAGTGAAGTGAGGGGGAACAGATGATGATGCAGCATTTTCCTCTGCTAACACACCTGGTTACATACGTAGATAAGTAGCATGGGTTCAGTGCGAGGCGCCAGGTGGTAGGCGCGGGTTTAAGGGAAGCACCGGCGATGCCCGCTTCATGAGTGTGTTTGTGCAGTGGAAGTGTGTTTGGTAGGCAAACAGATGGTGAGTGGTCATGGTAACCACTTTATTTTTACTCCTTCACCAGGAGAAGATAACGGAGGAGAAAGTGCAGCAGACGAAGGCCAGGTTCATGTCCGCCTACGACGTCACGGCCGACGGGCGCCTGCAGATCCAGGAGGTGTGACTCACTCACTTTTAGCAAATTATTAAACAAAAACTAATTTGTTTTGCCTCTTCAGCATACTGTGTTATGCTGGGACTGGGGTAGCCTAGCAGTTAAGGTACTGGACTCTGGACCAGAAGGTCCAGGGTTCAAATCCCACCTCTGCCAATCTGCCACTGTTGGGTCCTTGAGCAAGACCCTTAACCCACAATTGCTTGGATTATAAGACTGTACCAATTGTAAGTCGCTCTGGATAAGGGCGTCTGCTAAATGCTGTGAATTTAATTTTATAATTTCTGCATGTTTATGCTTAATGTGTCACAAGCACACCGGTAGGTGCTAAGGCTCGTCTTTACTTCTTCACGTTTTTCCCAGTTACAGGAAAGTAAGCTAAAGGTACACTGTTGGGGCTTAGTACTGGCATAAAGCCACATCTGTAACGTTTAGGGATTTTCCTTGCCACTGTCGCCCTAGCCTTGCTCGATTAGGGAATGGCCCTGGATATTAGAAGATATTGGAAAATGATAAAGCTGCTTTGAGACAATGCTCCACTGTAAAATGCGCAATAGAAATAAATCTGACTTATCAGGTTCTACAGATCAAGTCAAGTTATTACTCAAATAAAAGGTTCTTTTTAAGGTGAATTATGAGGGCCAGTACAGCATGGCTCAGTGTGGAGAGGCCTGCATTCAGCGTGATTTATTCAGATAAAAAGCAAAATAACACTGAATTGTGACTAATATTTGTTTGTTCTATCACAGAAGACATAAAAAAACTTGCAACCACTTGATTTATAACGACAGGCTTCTTTTTATTTGTATTTTTAGAGGTTATGGCCTATTTCGAGATGAATGGTGATCAGTAGTATAAAAGCTGTGTATCTCTAGAATACTTTGTTGTATCTGTTCCAAATTTTGGATTTAGCTTTACAAGTCCCTGGTGAAACATAAAATGTACAGCATGGATAATTTTCAATCACCAGCATCCACACACACACATTAAAAACCCAACAAATAAAAGGCGATTTTTGTTTTTTCAACATTTTTTGTGACATCTGTATTAATCTTCCCAAATGGAGCTTAAATGATGAAATTAGAAGCCTGGAGGTGAAGAAATTTGTTGGCCCAAACTTAACGAAGGTGGGTCATGACACAGAGTGGTGAGGGACAAAAGTCTGAGACCGCTAGTGAAAATGCTTGTATTTGTATATCTGTATTTTTCTCTAATTTACTTTGAGATATTACTGAGTGCTCGACTTTGTGTTCAAGTGCCCCCATAAGTGCCTGACGGGGTTTAGGTCAGGTTCTGTGGAGGAAAGTCGATGACAGTCAGCAGTGCTTGAACATTTTAGGACTTCAAGTAGTTGTTGCAAACCTGTGAGGTGTGTTTTGGGTCATTATCCTGCTGCAGTATGAATCCTTCTCTACGAAGATCCAAACAGCATTTTCACTAATGCTCTCAGACGTGGTGATTTTTCTCTAAACAAGCAAAAGGTGGATATGTATTAGGCATATTACAATTAATATATATAACATGGCACTTTACAATAATGCATTAACTTACTTGGCAATAAACCTGTTTCTGATTATAGTCCAGATCAACTTAGGCTCTAGAAAATACAGAATAGGTGTTATTTCTATGACAAAACCTCTATGTTTGACCTTAAAAGCTGCCATAGGACGTTGTGATTGACTCATCTGCCCACACCACGTCCCTCCAACAACCACGCATATGACCGCCCAACATCTAACTTGCTGAAAGTGACATTACAGCTCAAACCACACAGAAATCCGATGTAAAAAGCCGCACGCTCATGGCGAGAGGGAGGAATGACGTGTTAAAGAGCAGAGAACGGATTCTGTGACAGTTTAAATGCGTCCTTATGGATTCATACAGAGTTGCCACCCACGCTACATGAACCGTGTCGGGGGAAGTGCTGTCTGACACTAATGCTGCCCATTAGTGGTTGGAGCACTTTGTGGCCGCTTCCTAATTAGCCTGATCTTTTCTAACCTTTTTTTGCGTATGCGGCCTCCTGTCGGGTTTGAACACGCCCTTGTCTGAATCCACTGAGAGGCACCACTGGCAAGGATGGAGATATTGATATTCTACAAGCTGCAAATGCAAGTACAAACGTCTGAATAATTCACCCTTGCACCCATGAGGCTCCTTTAATGCCAGTACTGTTGTCCTTGTTCCCTGTCTGTGTTTGCTCAGTCACTTTTACCTGTCAGTGCTGTTTCCCCCTGCCATTCTGACATCATCATATCACTTTATTTACTCATGTTTTTAGTCATTGTCTGGCAACCGCGTCTTTGTGTCATCCAACTGGATTTCGTTCCTGGATAAATAAATTACTTTATCTATGGTTTTGACTAAAATACAGACAATTCTTCTGTTTCCACATTTTGAAACTCTGATCGAAACAGAATATGGATTTATGGCCGTATGGGACACTCATATTCTTGTTTGTCTTTTGTTATATTTATTATTTTATTTATTATACAGACTATTGTGTTATATTCTATAGTGGTGCATGAAAGTTTGAGAACCCTTTAGAATTTTCTAGATTTCTACATAAATATGACCTAAAACATCATCAGATTTTCTAAAAGCATATAAAGAGAACCCAGTCAAACAAATGAGACACAAATATTATACTTGCTCATTAAGTTATTGAGGAAAATGATCCAATATTACATATTAGTGAGTGGAAAAAGTATGTGACCCTTTGCTTTCAGTATCAGGTGTGACCCCCCCCGTTAGCAATAACTGCAGCTAAACGTTTCCTGTAGCTGTTGATCAGTCCTGCACACCGGCTTGGAGGAATTTTAGCCCATTCCTCCGTACAGAACAGCTTCAGCTCTGGGATGTTGGTGGGTTTCCTCACATTAGCTGCTCGCTTCAGGTTCTTCCACAACATTTCCATTGGATTAAGGTCAGGACTTTGACTTGGCCATTCCAAAACATGAACTTTATTCTTCTGTAACCATTCTTTGGTAGAACGACTTGTGTGCTTAGGGTCGTTATCTTGCTGCATGACCCACCTTCTCTTGAGATTCAGTTCATGGACAGATGTCCTGACATTTTCCTTTAGAATTCTCTGATATCATTCAGAATTCATTGTTCCATCAACAATGCCAAGCCGCCCTGCTCAGATGCAGCAAAACAGGCCCAAACCATGATACTACCACCACCATGTTTCACAGATGGGATAAGGTTTCTTATGCTGGAATGCAGTGTTTCCTTTCTCCAGACATAAACACCGCTTTTCTTTTTAAACCAAAAAGTTATATTTTGGTCTCATCCGTCCACAAAACATTCTTCCAGTAGCCTTCTGGCTCGTCCACGTGATCTTTAGCAAACTGCAGACGAGCAGCAATGTTCTTTTTGGAGAGCAGTGGCTTTCTCCTTGCAACCCTGCCATGCACACCATTGTTTTTCAGTGTTCTTCTGATGGTGGACTCATGAACATTAACATTAGCCAATGTGAGAGAGGCCTTCAGTTGCTTAGAAGTTACACTGGGGTCCTTTGTGACCTTACCAACTATTACACGCCTTGCTCTTGGAGTGATCTTTGTTGGTCGGCCACTCCTGGGGAGGGTAACAATGGTCTTGAATTTCCTCCATTTTTACACAATCTGTCTGACTGTGGATTGGTGGTGTAAAAACTTTTCCAGCCTGATGAGCATCAACAACACTCTTTCTGAGCAGACTTTGAAAGGTCCCTAGAGGTTCTCAATAAAAAGTATACTATTTTTGTCTCATTTGTTTAACTGGGTTCTCTTTATCTACTTTTAGGACTTGTGTGAACATCTGATGATGTTTTAGGTCATAGAAAATTCTAAAGCGTTCACAAACTTTTAAGCACCACTGTATGTAATTATATTCTCTACTTTATTATACTCTCCTTAATATGGTATTCTCTTTAATTTATTATAGTCTATATATTATATGTTATTTCATTTAGTATATATTTTTAAATATGTTCTGTCTTTTAATTTTTATGTTTAGCTTCATACACACTGTGTATGGAGAGAGAGAGTATTGGTGACAAACGAGAAATGAAAAGCAAGACGGTGATAATTTAAGAGAGTCTCTGCACAAATCACATCCTTAAAAGATTCAGCCGCTGTACTTAAAGAATGGAAATTAAGAATGCATCATAAGACGACTTGGGCTTGGTCACGATCAAAGTGATTCCTCTAATGGAGGACAGACACAGCAGGGCTTCTGTCTAACTCTGAATGATGGTACACACACAGTTCTGCAAACATCCACATTATCGTTTATCCTTGGTTCAAGGAGAAGAGAAGAGTGCGTAATCGAATAGGCGTTGGTTAAAGAAAGCCTGAACGTGGTCACTGGTGAAGATCTTGGCCACAGTTGCCAAGCAATAGTCAATAAGCAAAGAAGACACTGCGTCTTTGGCTTTCTCTAAATCATTATAAACCTAACAGAGAAGCACATGAGTGACTCATCTGAAAAATATCTGTTCGTGACCCGTGGTTGGTGGGCAGTTTGTGTAACAGTTTGGTACAAAGGTGTGTGAATCATCATGGTATTTTACTGAAGCCTTCTGCACCAGTGTCAGTGTTAATTCTGGCGTATTCAGCCAACCGTGCTTTAATTTACAGAGTGGATTGCTGCCCTGCCCTCTTTTATTAGATTGCTGAGATATTCTGTGTCTGGAACAGAGCCATGCATTAGCTAAACTACTGTCTCTTGGAAGGCTCAGAGACTTTTTCATTCACCTTTCCATTGAAACGGCATACAGCAGGTGTACACAGTATTACATGGATTACATTTCATTTAAGGACTTGCATATAACGTGTTACCTTCTGGAGGCAGCAGCCTTAGTCCCACATTTCCAGCAGTCCCACGTCTGACGCAAATTGACTTCACTCATGTCTTTGGAGTACCAGAGGAAAGCCATGCAGACACAGGGAGAACATGCAAACTCCATACAGGCTGCAGGCAGGACAGGACTCAAACCAAAGTCAAAGCCAGATTTATTTCTATAGCGCTTTTTACAATGGAGCATCGTCTCAAAGCAGCTTTACAGTTTTCTATTATCTTCTATTATCTAAACCCAAACTGAGCAAGCCTAGGGCGACAGAGGCAAGGAAAAACTCCCTAAACGCTATAAAGAAGAAACCTTGGGAAAATCAAGACTCAAAAATGGACCCGACCTGCTTGGGTGGCTTGGATGATAAATAATAATTAAACTAAGTTATCCAATTAATAAGTTTATATTAATAGTTAAGTTTTGCATATAGCACAATGCTCATCCAGGGATTAAAATAATCAGAAGTTAATTATAAAAATGAAGAGAGAGAACATATTTAAAATTTGATAATTAAAATCAAATTTAATAATATGTATTGTAATATGACTTAAATCTTAGAGCTAAAGCAATATTATGAAGAGTATAATAAAATGGAGGATATAAAACTATAGCATATAAGACAATAGTGAAAATGTAATAATAAAAAAAAAAATAGTAATAATATAACATACAAAAAGATGTATGTCGGCATTATTTAGTCCAGTACACAGACTTTTGTGCCCTAAAAAATGTAACCGAAGGGAATGAATTTAATCTTGCACTTTGCATTTATATTTTAATAAATATTTAATAAGGATTTTGTTGCAAAAGTCTGAAGCACAGTGGTGTTTGAACGAAGATCTCTCTACCAGCATGAACTCCTTGTGCACGTTTAGTCTTATTCAGCAAACTAGGTGTAATTTAAGGGATTTATTCCTGTCGTATAATGAAATATCCTTCTTGAAGACAGAAAGGCTGCATTATCTAAACAGCTCCGCTCTCTCAGCATTACGAGGCTTTTTAATCTAAGTATAAACCCTAGCCGGAGAACCAGAAGGCCACTCAAGGAACCGGCGGAGCCTGGAGGCAGAGACTTGAACAGATTTCAGTCAGATTAACCATCTCCTACTGCTCCCTGTTTTCCTTCATTTTGTCTTTATTGTGTGTGTTTGTTTCTTCTTTAGCTGGCTAATATGATCCTACCAGAGGATGAGAACTTCCTGTTGATATTCCGCCGCGAGGCTCTTCTGGACAACAGTGTGGATTTTATGAAGGTATTACTGTCCTATTGTGTTCCCACAGCTCTTAGCATTAACGCTATTTCCTGCTAAAGCCGTGTTGATTCACATGATCCTGATGGCTCAGCAGTACGTTTGTTGGTTAAGCTCTTTGACCAGCTAGACACCATACCAACATCCTAGGGCCCAAAGCACAGTACAGTCTAACCTCGTCATCTCGGATAGAGGAGAACCTAGGTTCTCTAGTTTATCAACAAATGCGTGAGAAAATTATTGAAATGTTTTAAAACAATGTTCCGCAAAGAAAGGAACATCCATGCATGACGTCCTTTACTGAGGGCCCTGACCAGACCCCATACCATGACAGAGCCGGGCTTTTGGACTTGTTCCTCATAACAGTCTGGATTTCTTCCAAAAAAGATCTGTTATACTGATGGGTCTGAGCACAGTCCCCGTCTCCACTGTATGATGGTCCATCCCAGATGCCTCTGAGCCCAGAGAAGCCGACGCCCCTTCTGGACATGGTTATAACATAAGGCTTCTCTATAGCACAGTAACGTTTTAAGTGGCATCTGTGAATGGAACTGCATTGTAGAGCTTGATAAAGGTTTGATAAAGGAAAGGTTGGCGGCTTCTCGAGGTAAAGTGCACGGAGGGAAATCCATTCTGCGAGGGATGAGTTTGGCGAGATGACGAGGTTATACTGCACATGATCATATGGTCGTACTGATAAGTAGCTCTGTAAATCATCTCTGTTTTAAATCAGTGTGAAAATGAGTCATACGTTTTCTCTTAACAGATCTGGAGGAAGTATGATGCGGACAGCAGTGGATATATATCTGCAGCCGAGCTTAAGGTACCATCGGTTATTAACACGGTTCAGACTTTGCAAAGCTTCCATCTCAACCTTTAGCACACCTATCTACACACCGATCACTTTATTAGCTCCACCTCCTCCTTTTTACACTCATCATCCATCTGATCAGTTCCTCTTACCATATAGCAGCACTTTGTAGTTCTGTAATTACAGACTGTAGTCCATCTGTTTCTCTACATCCTTTGTCCCTTTACTCTGTTCTCTAATGGTCAGGACCACCACAGGACTAGCACAGATCAGGTACTATTTGGGGTGGTGGATCATTCTCAGCAGTGACGTGGTGGTGGTGTGTTCGTTGGACAGGTGTACCTAATAAATTGTCCTGTGAGCTTATATAGATCAGACTGTGTTGGGATTTGAACCCTGGACCTTCACGTCTACAGTCCAGTAGCTTAAGCGGTGCTCCACCACAGTCCCATATCAAATCAGCTTCCGCCAGTCTCTGCTTGAATGCTTTTTTTCTCACCATAATGCTATAATGATGACATTTTGCTGTTGAATTGAAGTTCTAATGATAATTTATGATTAAAGATATAGTGATGGTTCTAAGGGTGTTAGCTCCAGTACCGGAGTTGTAATGGCGTTATGGTGACGTGTTGTGTTAATGTCAATGCTATAGTGATGATGTGTTAGCACATGTTTGAGAAAACAGTGATGACTTGTTGATTAGCTGTCGTTAGCTACTGAACCAGCTTCATATTCTGACTCCTAGAGTTACTGTGATCATATTTCATTGCTTTAGCTCCTGTACTGTAGTTACAACAGTACTGTTTTTGAGTCAGTAGTTGTGTTAATATTGTGGTTATTACATTTTAACCGGTAACCCCTGCACCTCGGTGTCTCCCTGTACTGAAGTTAGGATAATATTCTGATGTGGTAGCTCTTGTAAGTTATTTACAACAACGTTTTAGGGCCACTGGCAAACATTTTTGGTTGGATAAATAAAGATGTAATGCTGAGACTTATAGTTGCTAATTGTACCATACGCTTCCATCCACTTGACATCTACAGTTTATCCTACGAGTCGATGAGCCATGAGGCGTTGGGCCCGAGGTTACTGTACCGACTCTGTCACAGACACCAGGCGTGCCGGAGATCCACTCCATCTGGATCAATCATATTTTGTATCAATTTTATTCTTGAAATATTACAAAATTATTCTCAAAATATCACGACTTTATTCTTGAAATATTAAACTTTTTTTTCCAAGATGTTACAACTTTATTCTCAGTGTTCTGACTTTATTTTCAAAATATTATGAATTTATCAAAATATTAGTTTTATTCTCAAAATATTATGACTTTATTTTCAAAATCTCAAAATACTACAACTTTATTCTCTAAATATTAAAGGTTTATTTTCAAAATACTATGATTTTATTCTCAAAATACTATGACTTTACTCTCAAAATATTACAACTTTTATTCTTAAAATACTAAGATTTTATTCTCAAAATATTATGATTTTATTCCCAAAAGATTACATTTTTATTCCCAAAATATAAAAATTTTATTCTCAAAATACTATGATTTTATTCTCAAAATATTATGACTTTATTTTCAAAATCTCAAAATATTACAACTTTATTCTTAAAATATTAAAGGTTTATTTTCAAAATACTATGATTTTATTCCCAAAATATTATGGCTTTATTCTTAAAATACTAAAATTTTATTGTCAAAATATTATGACTTTATTCTCAAAATATTCTTACTTTTTCCCAAAATGTCAAAATATTACAACGTTATTCTCTAAATATTAAAGGGTTATTTTCAAAATACTATGATTTTATTCTCAAAATATTATGATTTGATCAATATATTATGGCTTTATTCTTAATACTGACTTTATTATCAAAATATTAAAATTTTATTCTGAAAACATTGTGATTTTATTCTCAAAATATTACAACTTTATTCTCAAAATATTATGATTTTATTCTTGAGATATTATGACTTTATTTTCGAATTCCAACCAAAACATTTTTATTTATTTATTTATTTATTTATTGGGAACCATGAGAATTTTATCATGGGAACAACTGTCATTTTTTCACTTTTTATCAAAGCAATTAAAATGTTAGCATGTAGATAATGTTATGTTTAAACGCTTGTAGACTATTATATATGTAGTGTTTATCAATATTCCTGTATCTATTCTTATTATTGATGTTTTGCTCATCAGAGCGATCAGGGATCTCATACGACTGTGGTTCCATATATAAATATGCACTCTCAAACTCATGTCTCTCTCTTGTGTTGCAGAACTTCCTGAAGGACCTCTTTCAACAGCACAAAAAGGAAGTGTCCTCCAGCAAGCTGGACAAATACACAGATGCCATGGTAACATTTCTCCTTTGTTTCTATGTAACGTGCCAATCAATAGCCTCATGGATATTAGGCCTCTCAAACTAATTACCGTGAAAAGAATAGCCTTCGTTTTATCTAACCTTTTACAATCTTTCGGTAAAATCGGTTTACAGACTGACATTTATGAATATTGATTGGGAAGCAGTTACGTTAGGACTGGCGTTTATTTTGTGCACTGTCTATAGAGTAAATACCTCGGCACCCTTTTAGTTAGTGATTTACATCCTGCAGATTTACTCCAGGAGACTAGCTGAAAGGCCAGACACCCATTTCGGTCAATAATCAGTCCACCTTACACGTTCTCACTCCATAAGGACCAAAAGGAAGCTGAGTAACTGGCTTTTTAGCTTGTTTTTAGAGTTTGATCTGTTTGTGTCTTATTTTAACAGTCGGATTTAAGGCTGTGTGCCTTTAAGGAGAGTTTATAAGACACACAACATGAATTTCATATCATCACTTGCTGTAGTAACAGATGAGGATATGAGGTCCTGCTCGTCAGTGTTACTTTGGTACTCTAGGTACACTAGGGGAACATTAGCAGCTGTAAGACCAGGCTTAACATTATCGTAAATGGTGTTTGTAAGTGCATGTGCCTGTCCTATTGTAAGTAGTACTGCTTTGTTTATATTCTCTCTAACCTATAACTCTATAAACTGGTTCACATTCACTCGGTGAGTCTCTGGATCATCTGGCTGATCTTCTGTGTTGTTCCTAGTACTATCTAGCGATGCATTTTTGGCTCCAAACAAAAGTATCAGGTCGTCTCAACCACTCATCAGTCGCTCATGTTTTCTGTGGTATCTCTGATGCATGTGAAAATATTCTTTATATTTACGTTATAGCAGAATAAAAAGACTGTGACTATGGTCAGCGTCATGCATTTCTGATTGCTTAGATCCTTTAGGAGTTACAGAGGAGATCCATAACAGTCCACTGTGTGTTTTTTGTTCTGCAGATGAATATTTTTGACAAGAACAAGGACGGCCGGTTGGATCTGAATGACCTGGCGAGGTAATATGAGACATAAAGCTTCTGCACGCTACGGAGGTCTGTGGCTTGCACAGCAAGCAGAGAATGGGCATTTGCAAAATGGAGAATTGTCTGAGGAAACCACAAAGTGGCATTTTAGAACAGATGAGTCATAGTTTCATTTTAAAAAGTGTTCGCTTTGGGTTAGGACTCGTCATCCGTTCTCCGCTACGTCACTGAACTGCTGAAGCTTTACAACAGATGATCATTTCATGACTGATTATGATTATGTAGTTTTGTTATTGTTTTCTAATCACCTGTTATGTAACTTGCACTAACTTGGTCATGCTCTTTTTCAGAATCCTGGCTTTGCAGGAGAACTTCCTGTTGCAGTTCAAGATAGACGTCAGTATCTCTTTGATAGATTTGCCCTCGTTGCATCTTGTTATTCGCTAGACACGATTGTGGTTCACTTGTCTGTTCCTGGAGTCTAGACCCGACATTAAGCTTGTGAAGCTAAAGCTTCTGAGTTACTGTGCAGACACTATTGGGTGAATGTGTTGTTTCTTCAGTGTCAAATAACATTAATCTTCCTCTTGGCACTTGATTGAGACTCGATCCTCTACCTGAATAGGACTTACTGCTCGACTTGACTGGGATTTCACTCCTGCACTTGATTCCTGATGAGACTTACACTTATTAAACTAATACTTACTGTACCTGACATTCAGAGGATGTACGTACAGTGGAACCTCAGAATTCAAACTCCTCTTTCTTCACGCAGACAATTCGGAGGGGGGGGGAAATAATCCCAAAAGGAATCTAGTTGCATTTTTGATTCCCAGTCTTTGCAAAATCATAGTTTGTGACTAAAAACTTTCTTTAGTTATGAGATGTGTAGACGATGTGAGATGTTAGTCTATTAAAAGTCTTTCCAGAAACATCTTCTACTGTATGCTTTAGTATAAGGCACTAATGACTTGTGCATGAGGGTGGATTAACAAGAGCTGGACATGAATTATTCTCCTGAATAGCTGTCAGCTTTAACCTGTGAGTAAGTGACTACAACAATGGATTCAAAATGCTACTTCTGACCCCTGTTATTTCTGCTTCGTCTCAGGCAAAATCGGTGGTGGAGAGAAAGAGGGACTTTGATCAAATATTCAGCCATTATGATGTTGTAAGTCCAAAAAAATCTAAGCATTGCCAACTTGCTTGCATGGCCTGGACATGTGATTGATTTGGATAAAGCCTAGCGCAGTGTTTGGGTTCTACACATATTACACTAGTTAAAAAAATAATGCACCAAGAAGGATTTGTTGGAATCGAATGAGACTTTGTGTATGAATGTAATGATGTATGAAGGTGATGACAATATTAGAGCAATAAGTTTATTGGGGAAAACTGTTCAATTGAAAGGAGGCTCTAGTTACCCTGTTGGACCGCCTCTAGCCTGGATACAAGATGAGAAGAGTCTGTCAGCTGGCCAAAATGTCTAGCAGCCAACGACCTCTCACCAAGAGGTACACTTCCCAAAAGTAGCCTCTGAGAGCCTTTTTATAGGGAAGCGGGGGAAGCATTTTACGCCCTCTTCTGGCAAGGCCCAGTGTCTAATCAGAGCACACTTGTAATCTTTTACACATCTGCCTGAGGCAGATCTGCACGCCGAGGTTTGGAGCGACCCGGCATTTCTATCTGGGTGCGTTATTTTTTTCGTAAATGACTGCATTAATACTAAGTGTAGACCCTCTTTGGTGGATGGATTGCCTGTTGCTACGTAATGAACAGAAAAACTGATCTGAACTGTTGCTGCAGAGTAAGACAGGAGCTCTGGAGGGACCGGAGGTGGACGGCTTTGTCAAAGACATGATGGAGCTGGTCAGGGTGAGACAGGCTTAATTATTACACCGGCCTTAATAGCTGATATGCATGAGTGTGTCCGGGAAATGACCCTTTCTGTGAACAGAGTGTGTGGGTGAATATTCAGCAGCGCTGCAGGTGTACTTGTCACATTTCTCTTCTCAGGTTGAGTTCCCATTTCATTCTCAGATGCACTCCGAAGCAGCTTGACTGATCATAACCATAGCGGCTTACAGCATTGCTATATTTCAACCTCTGTAATTAATTTTCACCTCCACCCAGTTAAACTTCGTTTTCTCTCTCAGCCCAGCATCTCGGGGTCGGAGCTGGACCAGTTCCGAGACATGCTGCTGCGTCACTGCGACGTGAATAAAGACGGAAAGATCCAGAAGAACGAGCTGGCTCTTTGTCTAGGCGTGAAACTCAAACCATAATCCGCTGTACAGAAGGATATAAAGTGCATATCACAGGTGTATTAAAATGTTTGCAAACCGAAGTTATGAACTGTACTATTTATAAGGTATTTAAATACTGCATTAGGCATGTGTTGGAAAAGGAAATAAACTCAAGTAATACGGAGCTAATGTGGTGTTTAATTTGTTTGGAGCGTCTCTGGACCCTGACAGAAGTGGTCAGCTACTTAAAATTACAGTGTAATGGACGGATGCTAAAAGGCTAGGCTAGCAATGAAGAGATACAGGACTAAGCTGATAATGCACGGACACATGAAGCCCAGGACTGGAGCTATGAATACAAACACAGGGCTAAACTCGACACAGGGATACCTAAACAATACAGGAAGCTCAGAGCAGAATCCACAACACAGAACAGGGTAAAATATACTCACTCCCAAAAATAAAGCACCCAGAAAGAAATGTGGGATCGCTGCTAAACTGGGATGCCGTTTTCTGTCACAGGCCAAGATGTGTAAATGATTACAGGTGTGGTCTGATTAAACACTGGGTCTTTGACCACAAGAGGGCATATGAAAGTGCTGCCATGGCTGCCCTATAAAAAAGTCAAGTCAAATTGATTTATAAGCGCGTTTTTACAACACAGCATCGCTCATCACAGCATCTTTAACATATATATTGGGTCCAAGCCCTAGTTGAAGCAAGCCTGAGGTGGACAGCGCGGCAAGGGAAAAAAAACTCCCCAAATGTGATAGGGAAGAACATTGGGAGGAGCAAAGACTCAAAAAGGGGACATTTTACAGCATTTTAGCAGACGCCCTTATCCAGAGGACTTACAATTGGTACAGTCTTGCAGTCCAAGTAATTATGGGTTAAGGGGCCTTGTCTCAAAGGGACCCACAGTGGCCAGCTTGGCAGAGGTGGGATTTGAACCTGGACCTTCTGGTCCCAAGTCACAGCTACCTTACCCTCTGGCTACCACAGTCCACTTTTTGTTCAGAGGGGACCCATTTTCCTTGGGTAGCCTGACTGATAAATGTAAAAAGGCTCTCAGAGGTCTACTTTGGGTACTGTACCTCTTGGGTTAGGGATTGTTTTTTTTCCGCTAGACATACATCTAGGGATGCATTTGAAGACATTTTGTCCAGTTTGGCAGACTTTGAGAGGGGCACATCATTGGACTGAGGGGAGTAAGTGGTTCCGTGATTAAACCAGTAAAACCAGTTCTGATTGGGATCCAACTACAGTCGGGTTTCAGTATGGAGGCTTCGTGGTGGGCGCGTCAAACCTGCTTTGCTGTGGGAACAACACGCTGCCCCCAATCTGCTTGGTCTGCTGGTTACTTTGGTGAAAATATCGACTACTGTCAGTATGTGATGTTACCATGACAGTCGGTAACTTCCTAGTAGGTGATACAAGGGACACAATGCTCAGCGATAGGGCAGGGCTAATACTGCACCACTCTACAAGCACCTTAGACCTTCTTTTCCTGTGCATGGAATGAACTCTTATATCACTGCCCAGACTAGCTGGTCTGAGGTGTAACTTACTTTGGGAAATATCTACTGTCTCAATTACCTACTCACTTTTTAATCACACTTCCCAGTCTTGAACGCTTGATTTGATTGAAATCTCAGTTTGTCTAAAAGGTTTCCCCTTCGCTGGCTTTCTGACCAGTTTAAATAAAACACAAGCCACTGCTGCTGCTTGTTAAAAAAACTAAGTGCCGCTTGGTTACACCGAGTTTTCTGGTCAACGTAGTTACCGTCAGCTGCTCCTCTGCAGGTGCAGCTCTATCGACCGTGTTGCACACCTTGACTGCCCTCTGCTGGTTTGATGATGAAGTTGAGCAGTACTGACTTGCAGCTTGCACAGTGCCACTTACACTGGTTTGGAGCCCCTTTTTTTGTCTTCAGAACTGCCTTAATGCTTCATTCCACTCCCAACAGCAGCAAGGTGTGTAATAGTTTGGCGAGGTCACAAAGGGCCCCAGGGTAACTCTAAACAACAAAAGGCCTCTCTCACATTGGCTAATGTTAATGTTCATGAAGTCCACCATTCAAAGAACACTGAACAACAATGCGTGTGGCATGGCAGGGTTGCAAGGAGAAAAGCCACTGCTCTCCAAAAAGAACATTGCTGCTCGTCTCTGCAGTTTGCTAAAGATCACGTGGACGAGCCAGAAGGCTATTGGAAGAATGTTTTGGTGGACGGATGAGACCAAATATAACTTTTTTGGTTTGAAAGAAAAGTGTTTTATGTTTGGAGAAACGAAAACACTGCATTCCAGCATAAGAACCTTATCCCATCTGTGAAACTGGTGGTGGTAGTATCATGGTTTGGGCCTGGTTTTTGCTGCATCTGGGCAGGACGGCTTGCCATCATTGATGGAACAATGAATTCTGAATTATATCCAGAGAATTCTAAAGGGAAATGTCAGGACATTCTGTCCATGAACTGAATCTCAAGAGAAGGTGGGTCCCATGCAGCAAGAATCTAAGCACACAAGGGATGGTTACAGAAGAATAAAAAGTTCATGTTTTGGAATGGCCAAGCCAAAGTCTGACCTTAATCCAATGGAAATGTTGTGGAAGGACCCTGACAAGCGAGCAGCTTAATGTGAGGAAACCCACCAACTTCCCAGAGCTGAAGCTGTTCTGTATGGAGGAATGGGCTAAAATTCCTCCAAAGCCGGTGTGTTGCAGGACTGATCAACCAGCTACAGAAAAACGTTTAGCTGCAGTTTATTGGCGGCACAGGGGGGGGATCACCGACCCAGATACTTAAAGCAGAGGTTCACATATCCAAGAAGTTGAATCTGTTCATCTGGACATGGCTATGTAAATCTGCATATTAAACTGATCACCGGTCCCATTGTGTTAGTAATGGTGCTGGTACCAGTCGTTATGCAACGTGCTGTATATAAGATTGGGGGGGAAGTTTTTTCCAACTGTGTGAGACTGAGAAGAAGTCACTTAGATGAGTGACGAAACGTTTCTTTCTCCATTAATCGATGTCCAGAGGTGATAAACAGATTCAACTTTCTTGGATTTTCTTACCTGGATCATTGAGCATGCATCAAGACAGAGGTTCACATACTTTTGCCACTCACTAATATGTAATACTGGGATCATTTTCCTCAATAAATCAATGACCAAGTATAATATATTTTGTCTCATGTGTTTAACTGGGTTCCTCTTTATCTACTTTTAGGACTTGTGTCTGAAAATCTGATGATGTTTTAAAGGTGCATATTTATGCAGATATAGCAAATCCTAAAGGGTTCACAAACTTTTCACAGCACTTTCAAGCATACTGTAAATAGAGTAGAGACTCCTTTAAATCCTTACATTTATATTGTGGGGAATGTCTCTGACTGACTTGGATTCGTTATAGATAACCTAAGGCAAGTAGCAGTGTTCAAGAACCATTTTTTTTTTTTCTCGAAGGTAAGGTGAAGATAAGGCTGACTGTAAGAAATCATAGAGAAGTGCAATGCAGGTGGGGACCTGGAAAATGATCCTTCAATCATCAGAGCTGAGACAATGGCTTGATCCCAAAACCGAAATAAGACCACGGAGTAAAAAACCATTTTTAAGGTATTTAGATTGACTTTTATAACCGTCAATCCAAATAATAAGCTTTAGTAGTACAGTGGGACTGCGTGTGTACCTATCGGTTTTTAAGGTACTGGGACTCTCGATCCAGAGGGGTTCCAAGGGTTCAAATCCGCCACCTCTGCCCAGCTGCCACGTGGTTGGGTCCGCTTGGAGCAAGACCCTTAATCCACAATTGCCTTTTGGATTGTAATACTGGTACAACCATTGTAAGTCTCGTCTGGGTATAAGGGCCGCTGCTAAATGGCCCTGTAAATGTAAATGTAAATGGGAAAAAACGTATTTTAGAGTCATCCACTGATTGTGCCAAGTTCTCCTACGGTTAGACGAAAGATGAAAGAGAGGTCTGTTAATGTTTCAATCAGAGCTACACTTCAACTATGAGAGGACAACAATGAGAAAAAAAAAATCCAGGAAATCACATTGTGAGGATTTCTAAAAATTCTCATTCATTCTTCCCTTAACACGGATCAGTCGTCCTGTCCCCTTTGCAGGAAAACAGCCCCAGAGCATGATGTTTTCACCCCCATGCTTCACAGTAGGTATGGTGTTCTTGGGATGAAACTCAGCATTTTTCTTCCTCCAAACACGAGAAGTTGAGTTTTTACCAAATAGTTCTATTTTGGTTTCATCTGACTACATGATATTCTCCCAATCCTCTTCTGGATCATCCATATGCTCTCTGGCAAACTTCAGACAGGCCTGGACATGTACTGGCTTATGCAGGGGGACACGCCTGGCACTGCAGGATCTGAGTCTCTCTTGGCGTAGTGTGTTACTGATGATAGCCTTTGTTACTTTGGTCCCAGCTCACTGCAGGTCATTCATCAGGTCCCTCCCTTCTGGGATTTTTGCTCACTGTTCTCATGATCATTTTGACCCCATGGGATGAGATCTTGTGTGGGGCCCAGATCGAGGGAAATTATCAATGGCATTGTATGTCTTCAATTTTCTTACAGTTGCTCCCACAGTTGATTTATTCACACCAACCTGCTTGCCTATTGTAGATTCACTCTTCCCAGGGTAGTGCAGGTCTACAATTTTCTTCCTGATGTCCTTCAACAGCTCTTTGGTCTTGGTCATGGTTGAGTTTGGAATCTGACTGTTTGAGGCTGTGGACAGGTGTCTTTCATGCAGATAACGAGGTCAAACAGATGTCATTAATACAGGTAACAAGTGGAGGACAGAAGAGCTTCTTAAAGAAGTTGTTACAGGTCTGTGAGAGCCAGAAATCTTGCTTGTTTGTGGGTGACCAAATTCTTATTTTCCACCATGATTTACAATTAAATTCTTTAAAAATCCTTCAATGGATTTCCTGGATTTTTTTTTCTCGTTTTGTTTCTCGTAGTTGAAGTGTACTTATGAACATTACAGACCTTTTTTATCTTTCAAAGTAGAGAACTTGCACAATCAGTGGCTGACTAAATACTTTTTTTAACCCACTGTACTGTCCAGTTCTGTTTTACTTTGAATCCTTTAGCAGACGATTGATTGGATTGTATAACTGCTTAAATGTAGGTTGCCTTTGATAAGGCCAACCTACATTTAAGTAGTTATACAACCCAATCAATCGTGGATTAAGGCCGTTGCACACTGACCTAACAGGGGTAGCTTGGCGAGATGGGATTTGAACCCTGGACCTTCTGCGCCACACTCCAGTACCTTAAGCGCTGGGCCTCCACAGTTACTAGTTCGTACAACATCATCGTGTCTCCCCTTGTGCATGTGTTTCTGTTTGATCTGATTTTGCTTAGTAGTTATTACCATTAGGGATGTGTGTGTGCTGTCAAGTTTTTGTATTATTGTGAGGACCAAATGTCTTCACAACGATAGAAAAATATTTATTTAGCTGATCTCCACAAGGAATGTAGCTTTTTTTAAAGAGGCTTTCCTTTGAAAAATTGGAAAATCTGGAAATGTGGAAAGTCTCCTCTGTGATAAAAAAGACAAACTTGTTCATGTGGCATGAGTGAGACTGCTTGGTCTGGCAAACGAGATCCAAAAGTTTCTGATAAGCAGCTGTTGCACTGACGTTGTTTTCAGAGGCAAGCTGTAACTTCTTAGCCAGTGCTGCATTCAAGGACAGATCACTGTGTACAGACTCATGTTTTGGTGGTCTGTTTTGTCAGCTTGTGGCTCAGCTGGTGTTGCTCCAATATGTATTCAGTTCCAATAAGAGCACTTACAACTGACTAGGGTAAAACAATGCTTACAAAAGCAAACTATATTTACACTTCATATTGTTAAATAAACAAAAGTACAGTAATATCAAAGCATTCGTAGTAGATGATATTTGCTGTGGTACTAATTCAGTACTTCTTAAAACTATATTGGCCCACTTTTTAGTTTATAAAAGTATACTTTTAAGAATATTTTATGCATAGTTTGCAACGCTACTGATGGACTAACATACAGCGGTGCTTCAAAGTTTGTGAACCCTTTAGACAATTTTCTATACTTTTGGCATAAATATGACCTAAAAACTCATCAAGATTTTCACACAAGTCCTAAAAGTAGATAAAGAGAACCCATTTAAACAAATGAGACAAAAATATTATACTTGGTCATTTATTCATTGAGAAAAATGATCCAATATTACATATTAGTGAGTGGCAAAAGTATGTGAACCTCTAGGATTAGCAGTTAATTTGATGGTGAAATCAGAGTCAGGTGTTTTCAATCAATGGGATGACAATCAGGTGTGAGTGGGCACCCTGTTATATTTAAAGAACAGGGATCTATCAAAGTCTGCTCTTCACAACACATGTTTGTGGAAGTGTATCAGGGCACGAACAAAGGAGATTTCTGAGGAGCTCAGAAAAAGAGTTGTTGATGCTCATCAGGCTGGAAAAGGTTACAAAACCATCTCTAAAAAGTTTGGACTCCACCAATCCACAGTCAGACAGATTGTGTACAAATGGAGGAAATTAAGACCAATTGTTTACCCGACCCTCCCCAGGATTGTAGTCCGACCAACAAAGATCACTCCAAAGAGCACGGTGCTATAATAGTTGAGTTGAGGTCACCAAAAGGAGCCCAGGGTCCCAGGGGTAACTCTAAGCAACTGAAGGCCTCCTCAACATTGGGCTAATGTTAATGTTCATGAGTTCCCCATCAGAAGAACACTGAACAACAATGGTGTGCATGGCAGGGCTGCAAGGAGAAAGCCACTGCTCTCCAAAAAGAACATTGCTGCTCGTCTGCAGTTTGCTAAAGATCATGTGGACGAGCCAGAAGGCTATTGGAAGAATGTTTTGTGGATGGATGAGACCAAAATAGAACTTTTTGGTTTAAAAGAAAAGCATCATGTTTGGAGAAAGGAAAACACTGCATTCCAGCATAAGAACCTTATCCCATCTGTGAAACATGGTGGTGGTAGTATCATGGTTTGGGTCTGTTTTGCTGCATCTGGGTTCTCTTTGTCTACTTTTAGGACTTGTGTGAAAATCTGATGATGTTTTAGGTCATATTTATGCAGAAATACAGAAAATTCTAAAGGGTTCACAAACTTTCAAGCACCACTGTACAAAAATTCACAAGACACCCTCAAGATTAAGAACTAAATTTTCTTTACCATTCAAAATTTACACCCCAAATTATAAGCCATGCACAATGAAAATGTATATCTAAGGCAAGAATACATACAGTAATTATATAAGAATATAACTTTTTTTTATAATTTTCTTAAGTATATCTCAAGCTTATTTTTAAAAACGTACTTCTTTTTTGTAAGGGAGATGATGTGTTCAGTGATAGTGGCTCAGTGAACGCTCTTTACCACAATCGAGCCGACTGTCAGGTTTTATATTTGGAGAGTTTTAAGGCTGTATGCTTGATTTCAAACATCTGTGATGGGTTTCCATGTCTAAACAAGTAAAAAAAAGCTCATTAGAAAGGTGTCCACATACTTTTGGCTCTGTTTTCATCTTATAACAGAAAACACTTACCCTCTAAACTCTGCTCAGTCAACAAGAACCAGTGGTTTTTAAGCAAAGCACCAGCGTCCGGTGTTTTTAAAAACCACACCATGCTTCACTCTAATGATGTTTGGCTTTTAGCTTTCATCGGCTGCTTAGAAACCATGGCATAATAGCACATATCAACTCCGTGCTAATAGGTTTATTGGGGGTTGTAGCGTGTGTGTCTGCCTTTTTAAAAGGTGTTTGTCGCCAGCATCTGTTTGCTCTGTGCTCCTTTGGTCTGTAGTGATGCAGCTGCCCCGAGGCTAATCCGTTTGTACAAAGTCAGACGATGCTGTGTGTCTATATATGTTTTTGTTTTACTTAACGTGTCTCAACCTATTAATATTAATATGACTGGTAACAGAAAACCGACTGCCATATGGCACCAATTTGAAGGCAGAGATGGCATTATTTTATGCATTGTGTAGTCACAAAGCAGCTTTACAAAAAACAAGGCTAGACCCTTAATGTGTGGCCAGAGGCAATAGTGTAACATCGAGCGTATGGGCTCCTGTGTGAGGGGAAGCTAAATTTAAGGCGACTAGAACAGTATGCAAAAGTTTACGAAAAGGCACTGGAGCTAAGATAAAGGGATGAGAAAATGACCAACTCATAGGAGAAAGATGCTCGAAAGAAAGAAAAAAATGCTCTTAAAAAGATCTTAAACACAGTTCAAGTTAACAAAAGTTCGTAAAGCATAGGGCAACTTCCGACCCAAGAACTGCCAGGAGAGACGAACTAGAAGCAATTCCCAGTGTCACACAAAGAAAGATCAGTAGTGCTTAATTAAGTGCTGCTTCCTGATGAGAGAATTTTGGCTGCAGCTGTTAATACTCAGGTGAGACTGGCTGCCTTCTGCACCTCTGTCTTATGCTGTTTGGCTTTGTTAGGCTTTTGGTGATCACAAGTGTGTACAATTGCATGCAAACACTGTGAAGCAGGGTGGAGAACAAATTAGGGAGCGTTAGTGGGTCCCCTTGTCAATATCTTGTCATCTCCCAGGTAACTCTTCTGTCATTACCACTGAAAATGCATGTAATATTTGATAACTAGCAGAGCTTCTCTGCTCATATTGCCAAACCGACCCAGTCATGCAGGTACCATCGAGAGACCTCATTTCCCTCGAAGCCACCTACATTTTGGGTTTATACAGGGATTCTTTATCACATCAAAGGGGAAGAAACTCATCATGAAGGAAGAGAGGACATTTTATTATATTTTTGTTAGAAACGGTTACATGACACACCACACACACACACTCATCTAAGACGAACAAACGCATGCACGTTCTCTGTTTAGGTTGCTGCCTTGTAAATGTTCCTCTGTAGAAATGACACACATAAAGAGAGAGAAAGAGAGAGAAGCTACATCACTAAAACACATCTATAGCGCTCCTGTTCCAACTGTCTACTCATTATACGAACAATGTCCATTCAGATTCAAAACAAATCACCTTGACCCTAGTCAATCAATGCTGAAATAACGTTTTTACGTCTTTATTTTTCACTTTATGGGTTACTGGACTCCAGTATGTTCCAGCATTTCTGTTAGAAACTGCTTAATAGATCAGAGGGTTAATCCACAAAGCGAGCTTATAAAAGCCAGTTTATTTAAGTAAGCCTTGTTTAAGCCAAACAGTTCACTTCAGGCTGATTTCGTTCCACTAATGAAATCCAGATACAATCCATTCCCACTAATTCAAGCCAGGATTTTGTTATCGAAGATTCAGATAGACCCAAAAAAATGTTCATAGAGTCAAAAATTGAAGTGCTTTATTTTATATAAAAGCCTGTATTAAGTTTAGACTCAGTTAAAAGGGGACATATGGAGCCAAAAATATACTTATGTGAAAGTGCTAACTTTATTTACTCAGGTATATTAATAATACTATAATAATCCTAATAAACGTGTATTGTTTGGTGTTATGCTGCGTCTAACTGACAGTCGTCCTCCACAGTAATACATCAGCATATCAAGCAATTTCATTTGGCACTGATTTCAATAAAAACGAGAACTTAAAACGTGCAGCATCTTAACTGATTGACAGTGAATGTGTACTTTGAAGAAATCAAAAAGTAGAAGCTTACTTTTTTTGCTTGCTTGTTTTTGTGATTCGCTCATCATCATCAAAGTGGCTGCAGATGGACAGTCTCCAGGAAGCAAGCTAACTCAATTTTATTAATTTTATTCAATGTCAGTTCCACAAAAGAGGCTAAACCTAAGCCCGGTTAAGTTACTATAGCAACATATGAGTTTGGACAAACCTGTTCTGTGCCAGGCTAAAGCTGAGGCTTAATTAAGCTTCATCAATTCTATTGGCCAAGCCGCATGATGACATATAATCACCGGCTTTGACACAGTGTCCAGGAACAACTTTCTGCTGCAGTAGCGTCCAATAAAAGCTGCAAAAAAACAAAACAAAACTGAGAAGATAATGCTTGCATTAAGCAAAAAAATCTGCCAATGGGATAAACAAATTTTATTTTGTAATACTTCCTAAAATAAGCAATAATAATAATACTAATTCTTAAATCAAGAATTTTCATATATTAAATTCAGACTTTAAGAATCAGAATGTCTTGACCGGTGACTTTTTTTTTTTGCTTACTTTGAGCCATACTTACTTAAAATAAGGTAAAATCTCTAAGTGAGGCTGATCAAGGTACTTCTTATAAAACTAATCTTACATTCTCAGTGCCTTGTTAGACAAACGTTCTCATCAGAGAAACAAACAACAATCTTTGCCTTAATAGGATATTATTTCACTTGCTAACATTTTGTTTTTTGGCAGTGATGTAGCTGTGGATGGATCCCACTACATTTAAATCATATTACTTGAGGACTCTACTTAACTGTTGCATTGGAAGATTAGCAGTTTCGATTTATTAAAATGTAATACTGTACTTTATTACATTTCCAAAAACAACCAAACAAAAAGTGTGCTTTTACACTTGGATTTAGATCTTCAAAACACACATTCACTATCAGTCAGTGAAGATGCTGCACATTTTAATTTCTTGTTTCGACTGAAACACATTCAGATCAGTGTGAAATAAAACCTCTAGATGTGCTGATGTATTATTGTGGACTGTGACTGCCACTTAGACACTGCATAACACCAAAAACATTTCTTCATTAGTACTATTAATGCCTATGTAGATCCAGTTATCACTTCCACCTAAGAATATTTTTGGCTCCCATTTAACTTAATAGAACTTTTAAATAAAAATAAATTACAAATATTTTAAAGAAAGTCAGCCACGCTGCAGGCAAAGTAACGATAGATCTGTGTTTAATTAATGCAATTAATAAAAGTTCTTTAGCCTTAATTTCTTCGTCATTTCTCACCCATGGCTGAGTAACGCCCACTTTAGTTAAATCACCGAGTCTAATTAGTGTTTAACAGACTTATTTTTATGCACATTTGTGCCCCTGTGATTGGCAAATAAAAGGGTACAGCTGTGCCCCTCACAAATATATGTGCCCCCAGTACAATAAGTCGTCTAGAAACGTATCCGTGTATCCGTGGCTATTAGTGATACTGATATTACTAAACCTGAGACCAACTGCTAAGTGACTTTTGCGGCAATTATATCATATCATATCATGCAGAACTGTATTTGTTTTTCAAAGCACAGCAGAAGGTCTGGAGGAAGATTGCAGAAGCTGTGCTGTGGTCACGGCCGGCTCCAGTTCATGCAGGCTTCCATTTGCATGATATTAAAATGATTTCAGGACCCAACTGCAGCTAACCCAGTTGTGTTAACACAGTAATTACCTGGCTGGCATGCAGTATGTGATTTGTCTGCTAAAATATGTTGTGTTTTGGCCACTGATATGCTGGTCAGTCAGCTTTATCAAGATCAGCTAGAGCTAAACCAGCACTAACCAGTAGTAGCACTAACCAACTTGGACCGACATGGAGCTCATATGATCTTCTAACTGACCAGCATTGAAAATGGAAAGTAAGCTGGCCTTTGCTGTTTGTAGCAGGGATATTAGTGGAAAAAATCATTTTAAAATCAGATACAGTACAGAGTTTAACCCCCCTCACAAAAAAAGACGTTTACTCATGTGCTACTAGTATAATTCTTAACTAAATAAAGTTCATAACTAAAAAAATGTACTGTATTTATCAGAGATATCCTAAACAATATTGTACTTAAGAATACTTTGCTTATATTGATATGTATAAAGAAAACTTTTTTGACCTATACTTGTACTTAATATTTTGACTGAGAAATACTTAAAATAAAATTATAATTACGTTTTCTTGCCTTATACATAAAGTTTTAGGAAAATAAAGGAAATAACCATGCTCTTAATCCTAAGAATCTTGTGAATTGTGCAGAGCCGGGGGTTCATAATCAGAGTTTTGTAGTGATCTTGGATGTTGGATTGTTGTCTTCTTGCCTCAGGTGTGATCACTCTGATTTGTTGGGTTGCCAATGTCTCATGTAATCCCTCTTGGCTGTTTTACCTTCTGGTTCTTCCCTTTCTAGCTATGTTGTTATAGTTAGTGCTGCTGGAGTTTCATGCTACACTTAGTATCAGTGGTTGAATTGTGTTCTGTTAATAGATTGTGCTCTTAACAATAACTAACTACATATTCTCTTTTCTCTCCAAGTTTGTGTTCTGGTACGAGTTCCAGTCTGCCTCGGCTCCACCCAAGCTGTTCTTCCATCACATTCCGGCCTCCTTTACCCAGACCATGGAGGGCAGTAACTCTCTCCCTCCTCTGGCTGACTGAAGAAGCCATGCCATCAAAACTTTCCCCCTGAGAACACAATATCCTATAGAGGTTCTCTCTAAACATTGTTCTAGTGTCACTATTGTTATTATGGATTATTATATTTTTAAATATCTTCTCTCTGTTAATATTTATGTAGCCTATATTACTATAAACTTATTAATTAGATAACCTATTAATTCTTACGTATAACATCTAAGCCGTTTGGAATTTTCAGCACATAATTAGCAAATACATCAACTGTGTAACCACATGGCGTCCATACTAACAGCATTAGGACATTGAGGACATTCTAATGATTTACCAAAAAAGTGTGTTTTCACAATAAACTAATAACATCTAAAATAATTTTGGTAACAGGATAGTAAGTTGAGACTGATCTTCTCAGTCATCGTTACAATATCATCAAATGTACAGGAAAAAATGAGAGAGCTTACTTTTGATCTTTCCATGTTCTTCAGAAGATCCAGGTGTTCCAGCTAACTATTGATCATGTGATTTGTGCTTTCTTCAACAATTTTCAGAAGTGGGAATATGTTAGGGTAACAGGACTGACTGAAAACCAGGGGACAGGACTACAATGTGTATATTAAAAGTAAGATATTATGGAATTAATATGTAAGGTATAGATGGGATATGGAGTGACACAACAATGCACACAAAAAAAAGATTTCTGGAGGATTTTAGTGATTCTATTTCATTGTAAAGTGTAATGCTAGAGACTTGGGACAGCTAACCAATGCTACTTTTCAGTGTTCTAAGTAGTATGAAATAATATACTTTAAATCTGCAATTGCGTCACTGTGCAGGACACTTTGCTTAAGAGTGAAATGTAGTCACAGTTAATTCTATTAATTCTCTGTACGTGTAATGTCCTTGGAACGGGAATGGCTCACGTGTACCGTTTAGCGTTGAAAAATACGGCATATGCTAAGGAAAATAACTTTGTTTCCATCTGGTGGTGAAGTGCTGGAATTGCAGTAACACTAATTACTGGAAAAGTGTTTTCAAATACAGTATGTTCATCGGGCCTAATGGTACAAACCAATGAGACTGAATATAATATGTTTATTTTGATTTGAGTGTTTCATATATAAGCATGAATTGCGTGTTAGTACTAGGCAAAGGGGGGAACAAGTCACTTACTGCAAGTAACAAGTAAGTCTCAATTCTTAAACAAGTCCTTTTTCAAGATACCATGTGCCCAATGAGGTTGTTTTACTCTGTATGGTGCTTTTAAATACGATTACAATAAGTAAATGTTTCTGAAGGATTTTTAGTTTGATTTAGTTTGGTTATACACTGATATATTCTTCTGCTTTTATAACTTTACTGAAAATATGTTCTTGTAAAGCTAATGTAGCAGACTCTGAGATTAGACCAGGATTAGACCAGTATCACATATTTAATGATTATATATTGAATGACTACAGTGCAAATTCATACTGAAACCATTTTCATGATGGATCTCAATTAAGATTCTGTTAGACGAGATCACACCGTACTCAGTTCACTCCCACCGAGTACTCCAGTTTCCTCTCACATTCAGCCGGCGTCTCTGAAAGTGTCCCATTGTGAGTGAGGGCACCTTTAAAATTGTGTAAACCTGTCCAGAAATGGTGTGCTACTGAATTATGTTTCAGCGATCTTGATAAAATATCACTAGAATTCCATAAGAAGGAACAAACGATTCAAATCCACATGCGAATTAAACAAACGATTTTGTCGCCATCTGGTGGCCAACTCTAGACTGTGATGGAAATCGTGAAAACCATTCAATCAAGTCGCTTTCTTTTTAAAACCTTAATTCACGTGAAACAAAATTCTCACACGTAGATGCACAGGAGAACGGCTTCCTATCATACCAGCTGTTTTTATTGCTTACAGTAGAAAACATCGCTGAAAACGTCATTTTGCGCTACAGGACACCAACGCTTAATGAAAAATAGTACGATTTATTTAGCCTTGTTTGTGTTATCTGTTTACTGACACGCGTAAGAGGCCAAATGTAAAAGAAATATAGATCTGAAGTAAAAATTACAAAGTAGAGCAACAACAATTTGCATTTGAACAAATGTGGCACGCTTATACAAAAGGAAACCACTAGGTGGAGCCAAAGTACATTTTATAAACCTGGTCTCCCCTGCAGGCCTGAAGCTGAATTTCATTTCCTTGTTTCACGGAAGAACTTTATTTGGTGTAGTTTCTGTAAATTGATTTTTTACATCGATTAAAATCCCTGTTTAATCTTCTCTCGTAAGCTTTAGAATTGTACTTAACATACTGTGTACTTTTGAGCTTTAATATACAGTAATCCTGCTTTGTGTAATAAATCAATGCTCAGACTTTTAGTGCTGATATACAAATATATATATATATATATACAAATATATATATATATATATATATATATATATATATATATATATATATATATATATATACAATAAAACTATATCCAAGATTAAAACGAACCTTAAATGCACATCTTACAATATTATTTTAACTGGTATGAGAATGAATGGATGGATGGATGGATGGATGGATGGATAGATGGACGACTTTTTTCTGAAAATAAAACTGAAAAATGGGAAGGCAGAAATGATCATTTTTTAGGTTTGGTGCAGATCTTTTAAAGTATTTAAAGAATCTTGTAACATTTTTCTATAGAAAAAAAATTTGTTTTCTGTGGAGTTTTTTATTGAGATTTTGATTGGAATGAAAATGAATTAATGGATGGATAGAGGATTTAAAAAAAAAATAAAACTGAAAAATAAAAAAGGATGAGATTATAATTTAAGGTTTGTGCAACTGTTTTAAATGATAAAAAAAATGTAACTTTTCTTCTATAAAGCCCTAAGGTTTGAAGTTTTTTATTTAGATTTTAACTGATATGAAAATGAATGAACGGTTGGATGTTTTTCTTTAGGAAAAATAAAGCTAAAAATAAAAAGGAAGAAATTATCTTTTTTAGGTGTGGTTAAACTTTTTAATGATACAAATCTTTCTATGAAGCAGAATATTGGTTTTTATTCATGCTGTAATTCAGGTATAATACATTATTTTTGTTTTTAGATACAGCTCGTTCCTGCAAAAACAAGTCAAACTGTTTTGGATTGAGTGTAAGATGTAACTTTCTAAGGTCTTATATTTTAAAATAGAAATAATTAATAACTCCGCATTAAAACCTCCTCAAAGAATGACTTAACCATTAAGGCATAGACATTAATAATATAAGCTGTAATATAAAATACAGGATGAATGCTTTATTAATTCGTATCCATAGCTTTAAGTACATAATACTAAAAAATATATTCGAAAATAAGAACCAGTCACAAATCACGGTTTTCTGGGGGCGGGGCGGGGCGGGACGTGGTGACGCGCGTACAGGAGCGCGCGCATGGACTAAGCACGCCCCCGCTCGGTGAGCTCAGTAGTAGTGTTATTGGGAGACGGAGTGTGTTGGAGCGGCGGAACTCCTTCAGTCATTCGGGACTTTTAGCTACTTTGTTGTTCTGTCCGGGGGACTTTTGCAGTCAGACTCCACTTTCGGCTCACTCTGCGGATTTACAGCGGCTATGCCGGAGTTATGGGACGCTTTATGCTGCGGGAAAGAGACGAGGCTTTAAATCTCTCGCTTGCCTGTTTTCCTCTGTTCGCTCGGTAACGCGATACTCGGACTGATATCGCTGCACACCGATACCGGTACACAGCGGCTGCATCTTTCCGTACCGACTGAACACCCAAACTCGGCTCTTACAGTGGGAATGGAAGCAGTTATGGAGAAAGAGTGCAGTGCTCTCGGAGGGCTTTTTCAAGCCATTATTGCTGACATGAAGGTAAGAGTGAATCACTTTTTTATTAGTGCTTTTAGCTTGGTTTGGCTCTCTTTTATGCTTTTATGTTTGGTTTTTCATTGATTCTGTCGGTTTAAGCGGCACAATGTTAATGTTGCTCCATTTTTGTTAACTGACGTGTTTCTCGGTGATGAAGCAAAACATCATAAAATATCTAGTTCTGCTATTGTGTGCATCCACTACTTCTAATAATGTTACTGTTACTACAACTACGATATGCATTTGGTACTTCTTATACTGCTACTACTATTAATAATAATAATTTGAGTACTACTACTTTTATTATCACTACTATTTCTGTTAGTCTTACTGCTATTGTTACTGTTACAACTACTGTTACTGTGCATTTGCTGCTTCTAAAACTGTTACTTAATTATTAATAATCAATTTAACATTACTACTTTTGTTACTACTATTACTGTTACTACTCCTAGGGAGTCTGCTGCAGCTTCTACTGTTACTACTATTATTAATAATACTTTGAGTACTACTACTTTTATTATTCCTACTATTACTGTTACTCTTATTACTATTGTTACTCTTACAGCTACTGTTCCTACTAATAATACTTGTAATGCTACTACTTTTATTATTGCTACTACTGTTACAGCTACTTACTACAACTAGGTTATGGATCTGCCCCTTCTGCTACTGCTAATAATACTAATACTACTATTAATAAGTTTAATACTGCTACGTTATTGTTATTGTGATTGTTACTACTACTGTTACTACTCCCTATAGTATGCATTTGCAACGTCTAGTACTGTTACTGCTACTATTACTAATAATCATAATACTACTTTTATTGCTACTGCTATCACTGTTAATCTTGCTAGTATTGTTACTACTAGGTTATGCTTCTACTGCTCCTACTACTAACAATACTCTTAACATTACTACTTTTATTGTTATTACTGTTACAGCCACTGTTACTACATTCCTTCTACTACTACTGATAATTTTAATATTACTACAGGTTCCTTTCTAGTACAACTAAAGTACTTCGACTTCTTTTGTTAATACTCCTGTTATTCCTAGTATTAATATTACTCATATTGTAGGTCATGATTTATAGTCACATTGACAAAAAAGATAACGCACCAAGGAGTTGTTGGAATGATGCTTTATATGTATGAAGTAGGCTCTAGTTACCCTGTTGGGCCGCCTCTAGCCTGGATATAAGATGAGATACGGTTGATCTTGGAGGTATACAGGTTCTGTTTTGCCCACAGATGTTACAGCTGTTGCTGTAGACCCTGCAAACTCCTAGACTGCTGAAGCTGGCATCCCAGCTGGTCCCATAAAAGCTCGATTGGTGATAAATCTGGCGGGCAGTCCAATGAAGTGTTGCAATCTGGCGGAGACATTCCTGGGAAACCCTTGCTGTGCGTGGATGAGCCTTATCCTGCTGAAAAATGCCAGTTAAAGCCCTGGCATGAGAGGCATGTCCTGCACATATCGCTGAGCTGTTGGTGTCCCTCGTATCACTACTAGGGTACTACCCAGATCATCACACCATATTACTCCTGCTTATAGTAACATTTGTACTCTACTCCAGCTCTCACAGTTTGTATGCCAAATATTATACTAATCAGTCTAATGACTGCAGTGGCCAGCATTGTGTGTGTTATTGTAGGGAAGCTTGTAGAGCCATTGTGTGCGTGTGTGTTTGGACTCTGCAGTCATGCACACACTGTTTTGCATGAAACACACCTGCTAGTGGACACTGTACTGAACTCTCTGACCTCGACGTGGCACACACAGGCTAAATGTGGAGGAATGGCAGATGTTAGTCAAGCAGTTCAGCCTGTAGCTTTTGGAGGTTTGGACGTTTATTTAGTCATTTGAACTTCACTGAGAGTTTAAAAATACTGAGACGCTTGATGAGGCTGGATTTTTTTGGAGGGATTAAAAAGAAGTTAGGTTGATTAAACTGCTTGAATGTAGTGCTGGCTGATGTGACCTGCAATCAACATCACGATGAGTTGAACTCCCTGCCTTGATCAAGATTAATGAACGATTTTTTTGTTTGAATTTTGTTGTTGTTGTGTTTTGTCCTCATAATTCACTGACAAGGGTTTGTACTGTAAATGTGTTCATCTATTGAAACTAAATGTTTTTTTCTAATGAAGTGAACACTGAGATGAACTATTCATGTTTATCTATTGAATACTTCAACCGGTTGAAATCCTTTGCGATTCCGGATGCGGTATCGGTTATTTCTTTCCGTCTTCTTGAATCTTTTTCATATTCTGGGGAGAAAAAAAAGAGAAAATTGAAGTAATCGACATAGACTAGAAGCCTTTTACTGTCATACTTGCCTTCAACGAAATGTAGGGCAAGAAAACGATTTTGATTCATTGTTCGTTAATTGCCCAGCCCTAATTGAATGTACTGTTTAAATTTGTATTAAAAACATTTCCTTGTTGAATTCTGGGATTAGGTCAAGACCTGATCCAGGTATGTTGTTGCAAAAATGGAGAAAGAACTAAAGAAAAGCAACCCTATGGGATTTCTACTGTTGTTTTTACAGTTGTTAATGCCAGATCATGAGCTAAAGTGAAACCTGCTTTTATTATAAAATCAGCAAAACATTAGCCAAGTCAAATTTATTTCTGTAGCGCTTCTTACAACAGAGCGTTGTCTCAAAGCAGCTTTACAACCATCTAGTCCCACAGCACTAACTGGGCAAGCATTTGGCGGCAGCGGCAAGAAAAACCCCCTAAACGTTATGAGGAAAACCCATTGGAGAACCAATACTCAAAAAGGGACCAAATCTGCTTGGGCAGCTTAAATGTTATATTTAAAATAACCTAATACTATATTACATAAAAATGTTTATGCAGCCAAATGCCTGAAGATGATGCAGAACAGAACAGATTGTAAGAGTGTAGTCTGTAAGCTCTTGAAGTGTTTGCTTGTTGCTAATGGCGGGTTCCACCCTTGCAGGGGGTCGATTTCAAGGAACATAAAATATTTATTATCTATTACAGAGTCTCACAGAGCTGTGTTTATACAGAGCAGGAGATAAAGCGTGATGATCAGAGATCGGATAGCCATTTGTGGTACCATCGGTACTTTGGTGCTCCTTTGTGCCATCTTCATTTTCTGATGATTTGTGACTAATATCTTGGAGATTATTATTAATGATATTGATAAAGCTCCTTGGGTAGCTCCGTCTCATCACGGAGAGAAGGTCCTGGGTTCGATCCCGGGTTGAGTGACCTGGGTCCTTTTTGTGTGGAGTTTGCATGTTCGCCCTCTGGTTGCATGGGTTTACTCCTGGTGCTCCGGTTTCCTCCGGTCCAAAGACGTGCCTTAGGTTATTTGGAGTTTCTAAAGTGCCCCTAGTGTGTGAGTGTGCCCTACGATGGATTGGCACCCTGTCTAGGATTGTTCCTGCCTTGCACCCGGTGTTGCCGGTTAGGCACCGACTTTTCTGTGACCCTGACCAAGGGTTAAGCGGATAAGAAAAAGAATGAATAAATGAATATAGATTAAGTAAGAAGCATGATAGTAATTGGGAAATATATATATATATTTGTATTTGACTGCGCCCTCTGGAGTTCAAAAATGCAATTGCATTAGTTCTGTAATTCAAGGATGCGTAATCCAACTCCATGATGCACATCGTCCCATTTTTTGCATCGCAATGCATCATAATGAGAGGAATACTGAACAGTTTCAGTCCGGACATATTTCAGTGGCTCATATGGGCCCACACACCGATTCCGTCCCATGACCCTGAGGGGTTAAGTCTGTATTGCTAGAAAATACTGAAATATGACACAGTGCCATGCCACTTGGCTTAATCGGTGTTATTTTAATGCCAGTGAGAAACTCATAAAGCTGTGCTGTTAGTTGTTGGGAAGCTGCAGGGCTCATGCTTTCACATTCTCTCTCTCTCTCTCTCTCTCGCGTCTTAAGAATCCTTCTCTCCTCTTCTCGCTCTCTCGGGCGTTGAGCAATGATATTAGCCTGCTCTCGCAATTCTCTCGAGGCTTTGACATGACTAACTATTGTCCATCACTCAGCTCACCTCAGATGTAGCTTTGCTGGATGGGCCTGAGTCGAAGCTTTGTGTGACACGGTTTTGCGTGTGGACGTTTTGTTTTTGGAAGGCTGCCATTCCCAAACAGGTTCTCGGGAGCCTAATTGAAACTTTACCTCAGCCGTGGAAACGTTATTCCGTTAAGATCCATTGTGGGTAAAGGGTAAACCACACGTAAGGCCTGGCTTCTAGCTCTCCCTGGTGGACGCGGCTCTCCCGGTCTCCCCCCCCCTCCCTCCCCTTACCCCCTAGTTGCCCGACGGCGTACTCACGCCAGTGTGGTTGTTTCGCTTAGTTGTCCGTCTCTGTGCCTACCAGAGGGCAGACCAGGTCTGCAATGGACTGAACCACACGTCAGGCTGGCCCGGTCCTGGCAGGCAGAGCTCTGGTAATGAATTCGAGGGTCGGCTTCATTCATCTGGTTCAGCTTTGCGCTAATTAAATGGCAGCTCGTTAGTGCTGCTTTTTTTTTTTCCCTCTGGAGAGTGGCTGTACAGCGGTCTGGATCCACGACTGGTATTTGTGTCCGGTGGGCTGGTCTGATATAAGGGTTTAATCACTACAATTTATACCTCGGTCCCGCACAGGTTTGCGAAAGGCTCCAATTAAACAATGTAAACACAGCGGAAACCCCCCGTACTGTACTGAGTACTTCAGTACAGCTTGGAGTGTTTATGGGAAAAGTGGAGACCTTTTTTTTTTTTTATCTAATCCTGTCTTGCAACTTTCCCTTTTCTGATTTTAAACACCCTATATGCACTGATCTGCCGAAACAATATCACTGATGGTATCATTCCAATAGGAAACTCTGGGACGTATTAAACAGTAAGTGAACAGTCTGTTCTCTTAGCGGATGTGTTGGATGCGGGAGAAATATTCAGGAGCAGAGGAGGGTAGCCAAAAACTGACCTCGTGTAAAAGTACTGTATCGTGTTATAGTAACGTGACATATTTTTAAAGTATCGTCCAGCCCTAAGTAAAAGTAAATAAATACTCGAGTAGTGAGTAGCTTCATCAGATCTTATTTAACAATGAAATAGAACTGCAAAGCCTTATGTAGGTAGCGTGTACAAACACCAAATTTAATACAGTGGAACCTCGGGCTCTCTGTGCTCTTTGGATTACATACATGGCAAGGAACATGCATGAAGGAACCACTCTGAAGATGTTCGGGACAATGGATTTAATAAGACGTTTAAAACATCATATGTGAAATGTGACAAAACTAACAAAGGCAAAGAAGTTAAAGCTCAAGCTAGTGAGAGCGCTGGGCTAGAATTGGTGTCCTGAGTATCGTACAGTGGGGCACTAAAGTATTTAGTCAGCCACTGATTGTGCAAGTTCTGCTACTTAGAAAGATGAGAGAGGTCTGTCATTTCATCATAGCTACACTTCAACTATGAGAGACTAAATGAGAAAAAAAATCCAGGAAATCACATTGTAGGATTTTTAAGGAATCTAATTGTAAATCATGGTGGAAAATAAGTATTTGGTTATCCACAAACAAGCAAGATTTCTGGCTCTCACAGACCTGTAACTTCTTCTTTAAGAAGCTCTTCTGTCCTCCACTCGTTACCTGTATTAATGGCACCTGTTTGACCTCGTTATCTGTATAAAAGACACCTGTCCACAGCCTCAAACAGTCAGACTCCAAACTCAACCATGGCCAAGTCCAAAGAGCTGTTGAAGGACACCAGGAAGAAAATTTGTAGACCTGCACCAGGCTGGAAGAGTGAATCTACAATAGGAAAAGCAGGTTGGTGTGAATAATATCACCCCCCTGGGAGCAACTGTAAAGTAAAGAAACATGGAAGACAATACAGACCAATTGATAATCTCCCTCGATCTGGGGCTCCATGCAAGGTCTCAATCCTGTGAGGTCAAAAATTTCATGAGAACAGTGAGCAAACATCCCAGAACTACACAAAGGAGACCTGATGAATGACCTGCAGAGAGCTGGGACCAAAGCTAACAAAGGCTACCATCAGTAACACAACTATGACCGAGAGGGACTTACATGGGGCAAAAAAGTATCGGAACCATCGGAACCCTTAGTATCGTAAGTATGCGACAATTGGTCCAGACGTAGTGACGCGAACGAATATCAGTCTCCGTGGACTTCCGCGGGATTGAGTTCCTTCCAAATTAGTTGGTGCGAAAGTGGCTTATGGGACGTCCGGGGCTAAAGGGACACAATTAAAAATGAGATTTATGAATCTGTTGTGATGCCGTTTGGATCGTGACCCATCATACCCGATGCTAGTGGTTCAAATTCGGTCAGGATATTGAAGAGTTTATATTGAAGTTTGTTCCCTGCTAAGGTTTGGTTAACACCCTGTTATTTAGAAGATCAACAAAACACACACTTTTTACCAAGGGTGCAAAACACCTCCAAAATATGAGGCATGTCCTGCAGCACAAAGGGAAATCAGGTCATGTTATCGAGAAAAACATCTCATGGCGTGAAAAATAAACTGGATTACAGCATTTCTTAAGAATCTAACAGATGTACTTCCAAGCTGAAGACGATCCTCCGGCCGCTAAGTGTTCCAGCTTCCAGGCGTCTGAAGCTCCTTTCTAAACATTCCTTGATCCAGAGTTACACACCTGCCTGCCAGCTCAGGTCTTCAGGGCGTCTAGTGTATCCTACTCTGAGATCGAACCATGCCTGAGAGGCCAGATATCTGTGGCTCCTCATGGTGCTGTGAGCTTCCCACAGCATTCAGATCAACACTGTGTGTCGCTTCCTTCCTCTAAAGTCTGAAGATCTCAAACAATGCCCAGGATAATGCCTCTTCTATTGTCTGCCCTTTAGTTGCGCTTCCTGTTCTTTCTCTAGGTTTCTGTAAACTTTATGCTCTCGGTATTTCTGACTGAGGAATTGTTTTTAAACCCGGTGTACCATTAGTCTCTAGTCTGACAGGTGAAGAATGCTAGCAGATTAGTCGAGTGCTTGCATCGTGGCGTCTTCAGCTGTTTTTTTGTAAGAGCGTCTGCTAAATGTCAGTGGAAATGTAAAGAAGCCTAGTTGGTACAAATTGCATAAATACGAGGCCCTCCTGCACCGCCAGATCCCGTCGAGATTTGATACTCGTCTCCATTTCTTTTCGCTTCTCCTGGTGAGGTTCCTGGTGGTGGGATTGTTTTTACCGCTGAATAATAAATCCACAATCCATTTCTTTTTGCGCTCTGATTTGGCCATGCTGGATACAGTATGATTTAGTGTTTATAATATTGTTTGATATGGTGTTTGAGATGGAATAGAGCTTGCATTCCTAATGTAATCTGCAAAACTAATCCGGAGTAGAGATGATATAAGAACGGCAGCTGAGCGACGACTGAATTTAGGGATTAACTGAAGATTTGCCTTGGCAAAATGAAGTCAGAATAAGGCTCTGCTGCTCCATACCACAGTTAGTTGTGATCTTAGTCTGATTGGTTGAGAAGTTAATAATATTTAACAGTTTAATATTTTAGTAATCTGATCAACGATGCACTTGAGTGATCAGATAATGAGAGAACCCCAGGTAGAACGTGACATAAACGTCAAACTTTATTAATTTAATATAAAAATTCATTTTATTCATCATTTCCTGCGTTTCAGAGTCTCTGCGAAATGTTAGCCGGTGCTGCGTTTAATTCCGGGGTTGCCAGATCCCACGAGATCCGAAAGTTAGGGAAATCTCTCTTAAAATGAGCGTATCTGGCAACCGTGTTACTCTCATGTTATGCTTGCCCGCATTATGATTTCCAATTACCGGGATAAAATCTAGCTCTCTTAATCGGATTTCTATATTGGATTATTAAGTGCATGTAAACCCACTGTGTGACGGGTTGCCAAATAACAACAGGCTTTACGCACACGAACATATAACGTATACAGATGTATTTATTTTGTTTGTATGTTAATTTTTATGGCTTTATTTACAACAGACACAAGGTTATATGGACACAGTAGCCATGGGCCAGTTTAGAGAGACCAATTAACCTAAAGCATGTCTTTGGACTGTGAGAGGAAACTCTTTTCCTTTAACTTTTTTCCTTTAATCTTCACCTCTTTGCACTTTGTTTTTATAACTAACATTACAAAGTAATGTTATATAAACCTTTTGCAGCATATTGTGTTAGAGCAGGGTAGGGAATTGTTACTGTTGCTTAGCAACAGCTCATTTGTTGTGTACTTGCTTGTTGGCGGAAGGTGTTGAAAGTGTTAAAGCATATTCAGGGCTTGTTTGATTTACATACCTCGGCACTCGTCGATTTCAAATCTCAACGCATTTTTAACAAGAAAATTTTTGTTGAGACGAATCTGAATCTTGAATCTGCTGTCTCTATTTTTTTATTATTATTCTTACATGTATTCTTAGTGCATATAAATCACCATCGGTCCTAAGGAAGTTAGTGATAACAGCCAACCAAAAGGAAAACAATGAGAATCATGGTAATGCTTATGAGAGTGGTGTTCACATGCCTGATCTTGGTAAATGTTTATTTATTTCGTCTAATTATTGTTTTTTTCAGTGTATATATATAGTGTTAAATGTACAATACAGCTCCATTAATGCATCTAATGCCTTATACAGTGTGGATTTTCTGAGGGTCTGGAACGGATTCATTCATTTGACATTATACCTTATGGGAAAATTTGCTCGGTACTCGTCGTTGACCGACGTCCCACTGTATTGTTTCTTTATTTTGTTGTAAAAAACTGCTGAACACTCTGAACTACAGAACGCTCAAGGTTGTGTATTACTGCAAATAACATCATGACTGCGATTATCTATGGCACTCGCCTTCAGCTCATGTCAGCGACCAAATCACAGCTGTGATGCTATTTTTTGATTAATTATAAGTGCCCAGGATGTCGCTGTGTGCAGTGCTGAGGGTGCTCCTCGATATGGCCTCCCCTCCCTCAGACGGAACAAGTTATGCCTCCGTGATGATACCCATCCAGTGTTGATATAGTGAATTTCTGCTCATGGTTTCATTTCTGTGTCCGTTATCAGATAACCGCCTCAGTGTTGAGCGCGTCGGAAACTTATCTGTGTGTCTGCAGGAACTGACCGGTCTGGTTCATGACTTGTGTTTCCACAGAGCAGTTATCCAGTGTGGGAGGATTTCATTAGTAAAGCGGGGAAGCTGCAGTCACAGCTCAGGTAAGACCTTCATGAATCATCTCTCTCCCCTTTCAGTTTCCTGCTTCCTCCAAGTCTGAGCGTGTGCGTAGGAAACAAACAAAGCGAAACATGGCACAGTTGCGTAATCTTTCTGTGCCACTGAAATAGATTAGGACTGAAATGAAGTGCTTGGTGTTGTTTCTCTACACACTTCTGCTCCAGCTTTTTACTGATATGCTTCAGCAATATAACCAGTCGCAGCATCTCCTGATGTGCGCCGCAACTATAATATGATAATGCTAAGTGTGGGGGCACTCGCCCAGCCCCACGCTGAGGTGCACAGAGACTTGGGATCTTCCAGCGAGGAGGGACGAACAACATGCGAAATGAACCCGAGAATAAAGCTGAGCATCTGGGGAACCTCGTGGACTTTCATTAACACTGCCAGATTTGACCTTGCCTGAGGTGGGATACGAACCAGAGTGCACCCATCTCAGGTCAGGTGAGGTCTGTTCGCTTCCTGGCACTTTTGGTGATCATAAGAGCCCTGGCCCAGTTCTCTGGCACTGATGGTGCCAGCATAGTCCAATCTAGAAATCAGATTAAGAAATCCAAGAGGGAGAGCTGGATTTTACTCCAGTAATCAGATTACTCACAGCATGTATACCAAGTACCTGATTACAATCGGTGTTCTCAGTCTGCGCATGTGCACGAGCCTTCCCCCACGGTTGTAAGGTCCATGTATTTCTAAGGATTTTGCTTTGTTGCGCCTCTCTTCCATTGGCGGTAGGGCTTTTTTTTTTCCTCGATGGATCTGGCAACCCCAGCTCCGCTTGCTCTTACGTTGTCCGAATTGACGTTATGCTCCTCGTACCTGTATGTAAATATTTTGTAGCACGTCTTAGGGGTGGGCAATATGACCATATTTTAGACCATATGCTTTTCTGATCATATCGAGGAGATCACCGGCCAAATGCGTGTGTCATTATAAAGCGTGTAATTAGTCCTGTTTAATCTGGATGAAGTGCTGCACTATTTGAATACAAATCACTTTAACAAGTAAGGGATATAAATAGTCATTTTAAGAATCTGCTTCTACTGATGCAGTTAGCATGTATTGTGATAAATATCGTGTATCGTGAAAATGTTAATTATCGCGATATATTATTGTATCACACATCGCCCACCCCTAGTTTGTCTTGGTACTGAAATGAAAGTTGAAGCTAAAATCACAACCAGGCTGAACACTGAGCTCCTGGCTTCTAATCCTCTGTCTCTTTCCAGCATCACTTTGTATTTACCACTGTATGTTTGTACGGAATTCAAATGGATCCCATTTCCAAAACACGCCCCACCCGATTCCCTATGTATAAGCAGGTATTGTTGTGGATCGCCGGGTGTGCTTTCTGCGGTACGCCACCGAGCTATGTGATATCCCAAACACTCTGGCACGCAACGCAGGTAGTCTGACGCATCCGGATGAATCATCGACCCGCCAAACGGCACGCCTACAGGCTGTCGTCACTCGGGTTATAATCTGGTAATCGGGTCCTAATCACGCTCCTAAAGTACTCCTGTTAAGGATGTGTTTAAGACCCGAACCTGTCTGGTTTTAGTGTTGCATCATTCACGCTCAAGGCTTCGTTTGCACAAGGAGGAGCAAACACTCGAGCTCGGAGTGAACAAACGCCTCTGTTTGATCAGCCAGTGTCACGTTTCCCTGTTACAATGCTCGCCTGGCCACATTTACAACGTTATTAGAAAACATTATGACCAGAAGTTTGTGGACAGCCAAAGATGTCAGCGCAGATTTCATTTCAAACCCATATCAAGGCTTTCCACTGGGTTTCGGAAAGGTAACGCCTGATGTTCTACGACAAGTTCTGCCTCATCGAAAATTGTTCGAAAACCACTTTATGAAGCTCACTCTTGTGCATATATGTAAACAGGAGAGTTTGGAAGCTCCACCTGAGTAGCGTACCATCATAAGCTGTATTTTCCCTAACTGGAAAGACGTGCAGCTCAAACCATTAACCATTAAGCATGCAGACAGTTTATCCTGGCATCCACCGCCCCCCTGATTCATCCATCCATCACCAGGGAACTTGTTTCCACTGGTCCAGAGTCCAATCGTGGTGCGTAATGTTTATCTGTGGTGCTTACACCTTGTGGTTGTTTGAGCGGGCGGCTCTAGCAGGGTGGAAAGGTGGCATTTTAGGACGGAGCCACACTTAAAGGTCACTCAGCCCGTCCCGTGTAATTTCCAGGGTTTGTTTGTGGCGCTTCCAAATACTGTAATTAGATGGGTGTCCACAAACTTTTGGTCCTGGTGAATTCCTCAGATAAGGAGATCAGCGAAGATCTGTTTGAAGGTTTTCACATAAATGCTGATGTTGTTCTGTAATGAGATTCTGCAGCTTAATGATTTTCGGTAGATTTCAGGCGCGGTCCGCTTGAACTGCTAAACATCAGAACAAAGCCACTGTTAGATACTAAACACATCTTGGCTGATTGCTCAGGGATGGTCTTTAATTTGGGATGGAAATGGTCGGTGTTCTGCACAACGTTGCGTTTAGTCCCCGTCTCTCTGCTGTGTTTTGTGATCAGAAGATCAGAATTGGCTGTTGGGAAGCAGCTAATGACGTGCAGAGTTCAAGCGCTCTGTAATTTGGCACCCTCGTCTCGTCCTTCAGGGCGCTTTGACTCAAGATTACAGCTGTTTGGGGCAGTGGGTGGCTAAAATTAATATCTAGTGCCAGTTTTCGGATGGAAAAAGAAAAGCCAAATGGTGATCGAGAGTTCGGTCGCTGGCTGATCTGGACTGCAGCTGCACGAGTGGTTTTTCCTGCGTTTATAATTTTTAGGACCCGTTTAATCCGTTAGGCGTTTGACAGGCCATGTTTGGGAAGCTAATTTTAATTTCTGCTCGTTTTGACCCGCTGCCAAGGAAGCACGAGATGTATCTATTACATGCTGTACCGTATCCGGGCATGTTTTAAACATGCGCTACTGTGCAAAAGTATTAGGCCACCATTTAGATCCAATACGGCATTGTTTCAGCAATGGTATAAGAACCACCTGAAATTTTCTCAGTCTCTTTATTAGAATGCAACCAGAAAATACAATTAAATTTGTATGCGGTACTATTTATTTATTTATTTTTTATAGCCGTCTGTGGCAGTAATCCACACGGCGATTGCGCTATTAATAGAGCAAGTTGGAATGTGTGGGGTTTTTGCTCGCTTTGGTCACGTGACCTTGTTTATGTTCATGCGTATGTTTTTCTTGCAGAGGGAGACACAAACCTATTATGCTAGCTTGATTAGAAGCGCGGTGTTTATGTGCTTCTTGTGTGGAAAAAAAAAACTTTCCCTGACAGCGAGTCAGACTCTGGTACGATTCGCTCGGAGCCAAGAAAAGGGAAAAAAAAAAAAAAAGAAAAGATAACGCCTGATAAGTGCTGATAGATGGGAAAGAAAAAACAAGCAAAGATGTGTTTACGTGGAATTTGTGTGTTTTGGCTTATTAGTAATGCCTCACACTCTTTTCTGTTCATCTGTTTACTCTGAGAAGGTTGTGAGTTGGTGAAGAATCTTGGTTGAGGAGTTCCTGTGGATCCTCTGGATGTGTTATTTCCTTATTCTTCTTATCCTCCTCCAGATCGGCCTCTAAAAGACCTTTAACCGCTCTGGCTCAATAAAGAGTCGCCATAAATACCATAGCCTTTAGAACAGCCATTAAATATCCATCAACCTCACCTTCAAAACCTCATGTTCTGCCAGTCAGTCTGAACCTCACTTATTATACCAGTCAATTAGAAATCATTAACATTTACATTTACGGCATTTGCCAGAGCAGTCTTACAGTCCAAGCAATTGTGGGTTAAGGGCCTTGCTCAAGGACCCAACGGTGGCAGCTTGGCAGAGGTGGGATTTGAACCCTGGACCTTCTCGTCCATAGTCTAGTATAACCTCACGTCCATTATAGCGCCCAGTTAAAAAAACATTTTGGAAATCAGATCAATTACGCTGGCAAATCAGGACCTCACATCGGTACTGTGGTGGCCTAGTGGTTAAGGTGCAGGACTATGAACCAGAAGGTCCAGGGTTCAAATCCCACCTCAGCCAAGCTGCCACTGTTGGGTCCTTGAGCAAGATCCTTAACCCACAACTGCTTGGATTGTAAGACTGTATCAATTGTAAGTCGCTCTGGATAAGGGCGTCTGCTAAATGCTGTAAATGTAAATGACTATAAGCAAGAGCCTATCAAATGTGATAATTTTACTAACCAGTCAGAATTTGAAAGCAATATTAAAGACTAATCTGAACCTCTGAGTCATTTGACTGATTAGATAAATAATCAAACAGTTCCTTACAGTCCCTGTGAGCTTTATCTCCATCATTCTCCAGCCTTTCAGTTCCATCCTACCAGATCTTTTCTTTAATATCCATGCTTTTAGAGGCAGCCTGTTGCTCGTCCTATAACCTCTCAATGAGCTGTTCTGCCCGGCGACCGAGCTCTGATTGGTCGGCCTGATTTTAACACATCCCAACAGATTAGAACAGGCTCCGATTAAAGATTTTACGCAGCGTTGCAGTCTGTCTGTTTCGGACTTGGTGTGAAGAGTGACGTTAATATACGTGCGATCTTTTTCAAAACTCGATCCTTAAGGTGTGACGGCTGGAAGTGATAATGGAAGAACAGCTTGAGTAGAGGACGTGAGGAATGAGACGTCGTAGGCTTTATACGTACCGATGGAAACTTCAGATTGCTCTTATTCTCATCCGTGCATTCCTGCTGCAGTCTGTAATGACATTAAGCATTAAGAGTCATTAAAAGGCCCCGTACCAGCTGGGGAAGGAACGCAGTGCACAATGCCTATTAAATCTATTAAAACTCCATTAACCACATCACCATCTTGACCATTTCTGTGAAACAACAAAGCGAGATCCTGAGCACAGACCGGCCGTAGCGAGGAACCAGATGCCCTGGCACGTGTGTGTTTCATTAATCTTGCAGATAACGGTCGTTGAGGTATTAATGTTCTCTTGGTGTTTTTGCTTGTCTTCCAGGACTACAGTGATGGCCGTGGCTGCATTTTTGGACGCCTTTCAGAAGGTGGCCGACTTGGCGACAAACACGCGAGGTAAGCAGCTGAAAAGATTTAGTTTTGGTTCATGGTCTGTGGACTTGATGGGCTACTTGATTTAGAGATGCTATGATGGTATGGCGTACGGGTACGATTTTTCCAAAAGCTTGGGAAACATTATCAAACATGGCTATTGATTTTTGCAAGCCATCTCTCCCAGGATATTGTTAATAAGAGAACCAATACAGCTCGGTGGTGAGAGCCAGCTGATGGAAACTACAGGCTCTGAGGTCCTGGGTTGGAACCCCCAACAAATGGGAATTATAGCATAGTGAGTTCCGATTCCGCAGTCCGATTGGCTGAGAGACGTTCTAGATTACTCCACCATACAACAACGCCAGCCATAACAAAGCAGCAATGTCATAATTATACGAGTAAAAGACTGAATGAATTATAATGAGTTTATCAAATCTATTGGCTTTGAAAACATTTGTTCCATTTTACATTTGGAAGATGGAGCTGTTAATGAGCAGCCTGATCTTGTGTGCTGAGATTCAGAGAAATGAAGACAGTAGAGCAAATCGAACGTCCTGGACTCTTAATGGATTATCAGCTCGACTGAGGATCAGTTTTAGTCCCATCAACAAAAATGAACTGCTGGTTTTGATTTGATGGATCAATCAGAAATATAACCGGACGGTTATACAGCATCAGCAGCTTCCTCGGTTCCGTCAGCTCTTTCGTTCTTTATTTTCAAGATGTCGTTTGCTGGTGTTAAACTCTGTCTTTCATTAAACACCATCCACGGCATAAGATCGGAGCTTCATTCATGGATCTGTTAAGTCCAGCTCTTATTAACCTGACCAAGCTGCTGATGATCTAGAACTCTAACATTTCTGACTGATAAGAGTCACATTAAGAGCTTCATCTAACTAAGGGAAACCGAAATTATACCGGGTTTCTTTTGAATAAATTAGTGCTTATCAATCGGTGTATTTGTGTTTATTGTCGGTATAATAAAGTTATTGGGAAATTATTTTCCTCCTCTGTTATAAAAGAAGGTCATAGTCCGATGATGATGTTTTAGCAGTGGGGTGACGAAAGAATGGAACGATCTTACCTCGCCCAGTGTTGATAAACAAATCGTATTTCGTGTCCTTTATCTTAAAACCTAACAATAAATGGTGATACAGAACTGTGGTATAATCGTGAGGTTCATGCTATAACTCACATTATAGGACTCCCTCTCGTGGATTATTGTTTAAATGGGATTCAGTTCATCCCTGTTCATCTAGTCTCACAGCTAAGGCACTCCAATAACCAACCAGTTAAATGGATAATCTCTTCAGTCGGTACCGAATGGAGGAGCCAGAGTGAGGAACATAAAGGAGGATGAATGACCTATTTCTTGAAGCACCCAGATGTCCACATGCTGCTATTTATAGTCGCCTATAAATAGGAAAAGAAATATAGGAAAGAAGTAAGTCAGTTTTTGCTCTGAACCGAGCGCAGGTCATGTCTGTGGCTGCGGATTTGCAGCGTATGCTTTTATCCAGACGTTTCACCAGCCTGAGAATCACGGAAAACATTTTACCTTATTTTCCAGACGTGGAAACATTTTGGACAGAGATCCATTCGGCTTGGGAAATGGTGCACGCTAACACTAGGCACAGATATAAGACTTTATGTAAAATGATGTAGTTATTTTAAGTCACAAAGCAGAAAAGCCGAGTCTAAACCCCAAATGATGAAGCAGAATATGGCATGGCATTGTGACTTCTAATGAGGAGCTTGTCTCTATCAGAACATGCTCACTGAGTTCTGTTCAGTCAGTACTCTTGTGGAAGAGCCAGTATAATCCTGACCTTTTAATAAATCATTTTATTCAGGTCATTTAGCTTTACGCGGATCAGATTTTCTCCAAAGCTTCACCACTCCTGAATTTCAATCTTATCTAATAGGGTGTGTGATGATTTATTTAACACACCCTGTTTCTCCTCAAGGATCTGTGACGCCTCTTTAATTCTGACTCATTTTCATGTTCGAACATGCAGCCTCGCTTCGTGTTAAACCCAAAAACACTGTTGCTTAATTCCCCGTGCGTCCATAAGATCAGATTTAACCGAACACTTTCTCATGCGCGTAGATATACAACTGCACTTAGACGCGGCTTTATATTTCTGATTCTGCAATCGGTCAGAATGAGGTTATTTAGTATTTATTAAATAAATCCAATACAACTCCTGCCTCAGTCATTTGTTTTCAGGTACATCATGATATGTAATACATGATATTTATACGTGACTGATAACGGTGAAGATATAAGTATTGCTAGTACAGGAACTTCAGCCTGCTGCTGGTACTATGGCATTGGTCCCGGAAACATTTGGTGCTGTTAGTAGTGTTTATTACTGGTACATTAACCAGAATCTATTGGGAAAGAACTAGAGCTTTAGTGTACTGTCACTGAAACTGCAACCGTCGGTCCTAGAGCAAGACTGATCCTAGTACAAGAACGTTAATGAGACCTTTGGTGCTAGACCTGGGATCTTTGGTGTTGCTACCAGCATTTGTGAAATTATTCTGCAACTGTTCTGCCCGACGACCGAGCTCTGATTGGTCAGCCTGATTTTAACAATGCAGAAATCAGAACAGGCTCTGATTAGGAAGTTGTAAGACGCTCTGGATAAATGTGACTATGAAATTGAATGTAAAATCTGGAAATCTAGGCGGAAATCAGGGTTCAAATCCCACCTCTGCCAAGCTGCCACTGTTGGGTCCCTGAGCAAGGCCCTTAACCACAGTTGCTTGGATTGTAAGATTTGTAAGTCGCTCTGGATAAGGGCGTCTGCTAAATGACTAAATGTTTCTGTTACTGGATCCTTTCAGCGCTGGAAAACATTTTTTCTGGAACAAGGACCTTTGGTTTGATTTGTACAGGAACATATGAAACTGTAACTGGTAACTCTGGCACTGGAGCTTTTTGTATGAATGCCATGTCCGTTGTTGTTATAGCTAGATCTTATTAGTACTGCAGCTCTGACTTTGAGCTACTGATACTGCATCCTTTTAATACTGGTACTGAACCGGTTGGTACTGGAACAGAAGCCTGTTTGTACCCTCACTAGGTCCTTTTACTGAGACTAAACGTTGGTTTTTCCGTTGGTGTCTCTCCATCATATTTTCCTCCTCCGTATGGAGAACTGTTCCCTGAGGGAGTCTGTCTGAGTGAACGTCTGTCCACACGCTTATTTTGCCGGGAGCTTTGCTCGAACACTCTGCTCATTGTGAGTCCTCGAGATCACAGGTCACAAACGGATTAGCATGATGTCATCTCTTTATACCCCATTGAATGCGTGCACGCTAACCGGACCCGAGATCGTTTGGTCGCGCTCGACTTCTGGGATCTATGGGTACTGATTGGTGGTAGAGCAACATTTCATACCGAGCAACTTGGGCACTGAAGCTGGATGTATGACTGAGAAATAATAGGGTTATATATTAACCTATATTAACCTTTGGTGCCTGAAACTGGAAACTTCTAGTGGGACTGGGAACTGGAATCTTTGATATAGAAACCACTGGTAATGGAACGGTGGACAGTAGGGAAAAGATTGGTATCGGGACTAGCTAGTGCTGGAATATGTCAAGTCAAGACAAATTTATTGATATAGAACTTTTTATGACAAAACATCATCTCAAAGCAGCTATATTGGCTCAAAGCCCTAGTTGAGCAAGCCTGAGGTGACAGTGGCAAGGAAAAACTGCCCAAACGTTACAAGGAAGAAACATTTGCAGGACCAAGACTCAAATGGGGACCCATCATCCCTGAGTAGCCTGTGGTGGATTCCGATTACTATTGATTCCAATTTTTGTTTCAAAAATGGTGAAAATCGTGCCGCATGTTTAGGTATAAAGAATACCAATATAAAGAAACAAAACCACGTGATGATGTGTGTGATCACATGACATGGCAGAGAGACATATTTTTGCACTAATCATGGCCGTGTTTTTGAAGCATAAGATGCGTTCGCAGGAACCAATATGTTTAATCAAAATTCTGTTTTCTTGACGGGTACCCATTAAGAAATGACATTGTAGTTAAAGCAACAGCTGATATTATTTGCTCACTAGGTCGCAGACTGCAGTTGTCGTGTGCCCACGGTACGATGTGGAATGAAATCTGGATGGTTAAGTGGAGCGGCCCAGTCTGTCCGATATCCAATCAGTGAATGACGTCGATATTGGACCCGATTCAGAGATGGGAGGTTGAAATGAAGGAAACCTCTATAGATGGTTGTGATTTTGCCGAACTGGCGCTCGGTCCTTCCCTCTGGAAAGTTCACCACGTGACCTTCAGTCCATGGACGGCGGCTGGCAGACGTCCTCATCCAGAGGAGCTTACAGAGGTGCTTTGTTGTTCAGCGGGAAAACAAAAACATCCTTGTAGCGGTGCAGTCGAGAGCGGGAGTGGCAGAAGAGACTCGCAGTGAGACTCCGAGACTCTGGTTTGGCTCCGATTAACGCCGTAAGAGTTCAGGCTGCTCTCTGTGCAGTTTTCTAAATGCCGCTGAACCACTCTCTGTATACACACTGTGTACATTTGCATGCCTGTTGAGGACGGTTGCTAGGAAGCTGCGCAAACATTAAAGAGTAAATAAACAGCTGAAGAACGTACCCGTGTAATCCCGACTCCAGGCCGACTGCCAGCCTTCGTTATGGCATCGCTTCCACTCAGACTGGGAAGTATTGCATAAAATCACACGCTCGAGCGCTGCTGAAGTTAGCATTTCCTCCATTCTGATCTTCTGCTCTGCAGTGTGAAGCAGAGGATAACGCAGCAAAGAGGTGCTTCTGATAGATTCCATAGGAAGGATGTTTAATGATATACTCTGCTCATGATTAGGGATGGGCCGATTATTGAATTTCTTGGGCCGATATGATAACCGATATTTAGCACACTATTGTGGCCGATACCGATGTTAAAAACTGATAATATAATCTTTTTTTGGGAGAACCAAGACCTAAAAAAGGAACCCGACCTCCTTGGGTGGCTTAGATGATAAATGTAAGAATGCATACATTCCAGTGGCAGTTTAAATAAACAGAAACAAAATTGATATTAACAGAAAAGTTTAAAAATATCACTAACGTTTTACTAATAGCTACCATTTTAGAGAATGACTTGTACGTCAGTTGTAACCGATTCCGATCGAGCTGTGGCTCAGCCTGAAATCCTGCCCTAAAATTTGAAACGCAGTTACACAGGACACAAGCGTTTAGAAGACACTTCAGCAGGAGCTGTCTAACACGCCCTCACATGCATGGTGTTCCTGGAAATGGCTCCCATCTTGAATATTTGGGTGACGCCCGCTTTTTTTTGGTTATTTCTCAAGTCAAAATTCCGTCAGGTCTTCAGATCCCTTCACACTTTCAGAGCTGTAGCTTAATGCAGTGCTGCAGGAGACTTGTGTTTCTCATTCTCACCCCAGACAGGTTCATCCATATGCATGTCGTGTTGTGTTGTACTTACATAGAGAAACGCTTTACAGGGAAGTAACCCAAATGCCTGTTTGTTTGTTCTCCGCTCACGTTGTTTCTTAGTAAATGTTTGTTGCTGGAAGAGCCGAGTGTAAATATAAAGGGTAAGATCTCCTCTGCTGTCTCACACTCAGTTTCCTCACTAACTCGTATAATGAGTCCCTGTATAAACCCAAAGCTCCTCGCTGACGGGCAGGAAGTGGAAGGTGCAGGTAGGGGCAAACTACCATTCAAATACTCCGTCTGTATCACTTTACACTTAAGCTGCTCAGAGTTTGAGTTCTTCTCCTTGTTGCGTCCTCCTTCAGGCTGTTTTTAAGTGGACAGAACCTGAACACAGTGGGGAATGTATTAAGAATAAAAAAAAAGTATTAACAATTTTTACAAATTGAAATAATCGACATGGGCCTGTCTTGTAGCATTAATCAGCTCGTGCCCTTTCATGTTGTCTGGTGACAGAATACGTTTCACTCAAATTACCACCCCCCACCCCGTCCCTTTTTATCCCACGCCACCGTCCGATGTCAGAATCCGTCCCTACTTGAGGCGTGTGTTGGCGTCGGTACGGAAGATGGTTTTCTTTGCTCGTGGATCACGTTTCAGGTTTTCTGTTGTCCTACCTTCCCTTTAGACGAACAGAAGGAACTAATCCTAGATCGAATCTCTCACTCTGCTTGATGTGTGCTGTATGATGTATAAACACCCACACTGTGGCCCGGGGATGAACCCGCGCCGTCATCCAGTCAGGTCTCGGAGTTCAGACTTTTTTGTTTCCTCCTCCAGATTATTTAGAGACAAAAACCACAAAATAGCGTCGGCACAAACTTTGTGAAAACGTCCACGTAGTGCACAGAGCTGGCGGAAAGTGCAGTGATGCAGCGGCTTTGGAACAGGCGGTGGTAGGCAAAGGTTTTGGCACCCCGGTCATCTTACTGCTGTGCTGAAATTAAAAAGAAGAGACGTAACATGAATTGAAAAATGAAAGAGCAGGTATGTGTTTTGGACAGTGTTGGGTAGTGAACAATGGGGGACCCACAGTGGGGCAAAAAAGTATTTAGTCAGCCACTGATTGTGCAAGTTCTCCTACTTAGAAAGATGAGAGAGGTCTGTAATTTTCATCATAGCTACACTTCAACTATGAGAGACAAAAATGAGGAAAAAAATCCAGGAAATCACATTGTAGGATTTTTAAAGAATTTAATTGTAAATCATGGTGGAAAATAAGTATTTGGTCAATAAAAAAAGTTCAACTCAATACTTTGTAACATAACCTTTGTTGGCATGACAGAGGTCAAACAGTTCCTGTAAGTCTTCACTAGGTTGGCACACACTGTAGCTGGTATTTTGGCCCATTCCTCCATGCAGATCTTCTCTAGAGCAGTGATGTTTTGGGGCTGTCGCGTGGCAACACAGACTTTCAACTCCCTCTACAAATGTTCTATGGGGCTGAGGTCTGGAGACTGGCTAGGCCACTCCAGGACCTTGAAATGCTTTTTACGGAGCCACTCCTGATCGAGGGAGATTATCAGTGGTCTTGTATGGCTTCCATTTTCTTACAATTGCTCCCACAGTTGATTTATTCACACCAATCTGCTTGCCTATTGTAGATTCACTCTTCCCAGCCTGCTGCAGGTCTACAATTTTCTTCCTGGTGTCCTTCAACAGCTCTTTGGTCTTGGGCCATGTTTTTTTTGAGTTTGGAGTCTGACTGTTTGAGGCTGTGGACAGGTGTCTTTTATACAGGTAACGAGGTCAAACAGGTGCCATTAATACAAGTAACGAGTGGAGGACAGAAGAGCTTCCTAAAGAAGAGTTACAGGTCTGTGAGAGCCAGAAATCTTGCTTGTTTGTGGGTGACTAAATACTTATTTTCCACCATGATTTACAATTAAATTCTTTAAAAATCCTACAATGTGATTTCCTGGGTTTTTTTTCTCTCATTGTGTCTCTCATAGTTGAAGTGTAGCTATGATGAAAATTACAGACATCTCTCATCTTTCTAAGTAGGAGAACTTGCACAATCAGTGGCTGACTAAATACTTTTTTGCCCCACTGTGTGTGGTTCCATCCAAGCAACAAAGAACTAAGGGTCTTATTACTTAGGACTCAGAACTTCACTGAGTTGTTACTAGTTCAGAAAAATTCAGAGACATTTTCATGGTTACGTTTCTTCAGAGCAGAGGTGTTGAAACATTTTCCTCGGATCGTAAGCCTCACAGATTCTCCTTCTCTCACCCAACACGCATCATTTGCGTTCCAAAAGCGCAATCGTTCTTGAAAGCAGATCTTGATGCACACCAGTTCTTACACGTCTGGGTTTGCAGCCTTGTTGTTCTAAAGCTGAGGCCGTGAAGGTTCCCTCACCCAGCCAAAAACAACCCGTCATTTAACTCCCATCTTCACCGAAGAGCTCAGACGTACCGCGGGACGACGCAACTTCCATGGAAACCTGCAGATGTGATTCCAGGAAAATGTGCTAATGCGCAAACCCAAAACCTTGACTTTCAGCGCACTGACTTTTGAGGTGGTGTTAGAACTGGGATGGTTTTGCTTGGACCTGTGCTCTGATCTCGTTTCAAAAGCTGGAGGGACCTCTTTTAGTTTCTCTCCCTCTGTCACTTTATGATCCTTTGAAAGATGGCTCATGGGTAACTTTTTCCTCCTCCTGGCAAATTCCAGTGTTGCGTCCTTCTAAAGTGCAACCTGATCGCTCGTGGCAGGTCAAAACCGACATGAAAACGATCCTCTTCAGTGCTAAAAGGAACCTGATCCTGCCCCAAAACTTATTTACTGATGTAACCAAGAAAGAGATGGCAGCATTCGGCTGGTTTATGGCCTGAATTTATAATATTTTCTTCAATTAGACTCCTGTTGAGAGTCTCCACATGAGACTTCCACAATCAGATTAAAAAATATAAATCCAAGCTTCAGTCCTGCAGAACACGAGGTTTATTATCAGTGACTTGGTCAAAAGAATCAGATTACTGTGGCAGCATATTTATTCTCAGTCCTTCCTTTGAAATAGGAGCCATTACTAAATATGTAATTATTTGGTGTAACTTGGTAATACTTAGTGGAGTTGTGGTTTGGCTGCTTTCGCTTAAGCTGGATGTAAACGAGAACGTCTGAACATCTTGTACGTCTGAAGTAGGGTTTATGTTTAAGGTGCTGTTTGATTTGTCCTTGCGATGTTTTATCAAATCTGAAATGCAGATGGAAAACCTCACTATCTGAATGTCCGTTCAGATAGTGAAGGTTCAAACAATAGGAGCCTATTTCATTGTCTTAAGAGGTAACAAACTTTGCTCATATGAACTTACCTTCAGGGATGGCTTAACATGGCGGTGCAGAGTCCGTTCTGATTGGCCCTTCGGCCTGTCTGCTTCGTCTTTCTGCTGTCAGCACTCTCTACTGTCTTAGACTTCTCGCTCCAGAGGCATCTGCATAAAATCAACAAGTATTACCTCAGAAGTAAGCACTGAATAACACTGAAGTGTTGGTAGATGTTCGGAGCCATTCAGAATAACGTCTACTTCCATTCTTTTCCTCATTACCATTCATTAAAGGAGGACAGCAGGGGATCTGGGTCTTGGATGGGGGCTCCGGATGGGCCTTTGGGTAGCATGGGGTCTGGATAGTGGGAGTCCAGCTGTACTTGTGAAGCTGCTGCCTGTTTTTTGTTTTTATAGTACATTTATCGACCGCATTACATTCTGTAAAACTGGTTGTTGATTGACAAGGTCCGGACATCTCCATAGTCATGGGCTTTTTATGCTGCTGTAATGTAAATATAGACCATATTTTCACAAGAACACTCTTAATGCATCAGAGATACGATTGAATACATGATTATAACTCAGCATAACGTCACTCCCTCCAGGAATCTTCAGTTACACACACATTAACCATCACACACACTGCAGAACCGAAATATAAGCACAGACCATGGAATATAAACATAAGTAAACACACCTCGCTGGCTGCACACAACCAAGAGGGAATGAGTCCAGTTATAGAAAGCTTTATGAATGTAGCTAATGCTCAGTAAATCAGTAGCCATGAGAATAAACTCAATTTTAAAAAACAGCAAGAAAGTATGACATAAATGCTCTGTTTCCTATCTTAATTGGTTATTATTGTTAAGGCGTCGGTCTATAGCGAACGGATGCTGATTGGCTGGTAGTGAGATGGCACTTACCTGTATCACCAGTGTGTAGCTATCATACTCGTACTAGTTTGTCGCAGCGGTTGTGTTGGTTTAGTTTCAGAATCAGCAGCAGGACTGACTCTACTGATGTAACAAACCGCATCCGCAATCCATTTGGAGTTTGGGCGAAATTGCATTGATTTATCGATCTTGCGTTAAACCTGTCGAAGCTTAGTTACGAATATTTCCGTGTAAGAATAGGAATCGGTTTTCACACAGGTGCATTTAGCTGGTGGCGGCATGTTTTCCTTTTTTTGAGAAACGCATAGGGCGCAGCTGTTTTTGTTTTATTTGTACCTCAGTAAGCGGATTTTCTCTCTCTGAATGAATCCTTTCCGCACAAATATTTTGATTTCAAGATGTGATTTGCTGGAAAAGGCCATCAACAACCCGCATCGTGTAGGTGGCTGTCTTCCAAACATTGTGGAAGCAGAACGTAGGCTGATGTGAAAGTCTGGGAAAAGATGCCAACACAGAGTACTGTGCAAAAGTCTTAGGCCACCAGTGGTTAGATTCGATATACCATTGTTTTATAATGACCATGTATAATGATTTCAGTCTCTTGATTAGAACACAACCAGACAATACAGGAAATGTGTATGCAGTGTTAAGAAAAACCGACCAAAAATGAAAAAATAAAACCGCTTCTATAGGCTACCGTGGTAAGTGTTTAGTGTGACCTCCCCTTACACTTGAGCAATAGCAGGATGGCAAGTTGACCCATCTACAGCCTGAAGAAGCTTGATGGAAAACTAAGATATGCTGAAGCTCACAAAGATTGGAATGAAGATCAGTGGAAAAGAGGATTATGGAGTGACAACTCCAAGTTTTTGGATCCAGTTGACAACAATATGTTATATGTGGTCATTATACAATTTCTAAAACAACAGATCTAATGGTGGCCTAAGACTTTTGCACAGTGCCGTATCTCTGCATATTGAAAACAGGACTTGTACAAAAGTGTGTTCCTTTCTCATGATCCACTCGGGCATTTCCTAATGTCGGCTGTTAGTGGTTCATATCGACTAGCGTTGGTCAGGCTTTGTTATATAAATAAAACTATATATCACGTCTGCTTGGATTATTATGGTTGTTGATGCGCTTTTCTTCGTAAAGCCGGTTCCTCAGTAAAGTCCCACAGCTACACTCGCGCTCCGTGTGAGGAACCGTTGAGCAGTAGCCGTGAGGATAATGATGATATGTGCCATGCAGCTGTGTACCTGAACACCAGCTGGTCCGATCTTCTCACGAGCTGCTGTTTGACTTTGGCTCCGCCCCTCCTTACCTACGTGTTGTTCCGCACGCTGATTTCGAAAGGAAACAGGAACTCGTGTAAATCAGTAATCCATTTCAGCTGAGAGAGGTCAGAGTTCGGGTTCCATTCTGCTCCGAAATGAACCCGAGCAACATGTCCTCATCGTAAATCACAAAGCAGGGACAGTTTCTGCTAGGCATGCACCGACGACGCCTCTTTTCCTTACGATACCGATACCTATTAAATCTGATCTTTATAGCGTTCCACTTGGCCTTTATTTTGGTAAGCAGGTTCAGTGTTCTGTATCCCAAAATAAGATTTAATAAGCTGGAATTAAATAGTGTTTACTGTTAGTTTGGAACTTTTTAGAGACTGAGAAAAATATTTTTGTCATAATGTTGTCCTAATACTTTTGGCCACATGAGGGGTTTTTCCCATACGTTTGTCGGTTTGTTGTGCCCATACTTTTGTCAACTGTGGATTGGTGTTCTAATAGTTTTGGCCAATGAGGGGTGGTCCCAATACTTTGTCCAATGCGGGTTTGGTCCCAATACTTTTGGCCACATGCGGGTTTGTGTCCCAATACTTTGCCCACTGAGGGTTTGTGTCCCAATAACTTTTGCCACATGCGGGTTTGTGTCCCAATACTTTTTCCACATGCGGGTTTTGTCCAATACTTTTGACAACATGCGGGTTTTGGTCCCAAACTTGGCCCCAATGGGGTTGTTGTCCCAATACTTTTGGCAACTTAGAGTTTGTGTCCCAATACTTTTGGCCAACTTGCGGGTTTGTGTACATACTTGTGGCCACATGCGGGTTGTGTCCCAATAATTGGCCACATGCGGGTTTGTGTCCCAATACTTTTGGCCACATGCGGGTTGTGTCCCAAACTTTTGGCCACTGCGGGTTTGTGTCCCAAGTACTTTTGGCCACTTGCGGGTTTGTGTCCCAATACTTTTGGCCACATGCGGGTTTGTGTCCGATAATTTTGGCCACTTGGGGTTTGTGTCCCACAATCTTTTTGGCCACTGAGGGTTTGTGTCCCAATACTTTTGGCCCACTTGCGGGTTGGGTCACAAATACTTTTGGCCACTTTTTTTTTTTTTTTCCTTTTTTTTTTTACGGGTTGTTTTTGTGTCCCATACTTTTGGGCCACTGCGGGTTGTGGTCCCCAATACGTTTGGCCACTTCCGGGTTTGTGTCCAATACTTTTGGCCACTTGCGGGTGGTGTCCAATACTTTTGGCCACCATGCGGGTTTGTGTTCCAAATACTTTTGGCCACATGCGGGTTTGTGTCCCAATACTTTTGGCCACATGCGAGTTTGTGTCCCAATACTTTTGGCCACATGCGGGTTTGTGTCCCAATACTTTTGGCCACTTGAGGGTTTGTGTCCCAATACTTTTGGCCACTTGAGGGTTTGTGTCCCAATACTTTTGGCCACATGCGGGTTTGTGTCCCAATACTTTTGGCCACATCTACTGGTTGAGTTTGGAACTTTTTAGAGACATGAAAAAATAATTTTAGTCATAATTCAGTAACAAGCACAAGTAGGGAAGGATAATCTAATAAAGTTTTTTGTTTGTTGGTTATATTTACATTTCAGTCACCCCTCAAAATCCTGGCGTTAGAGATTTTGCAGCAGGTGTTTTGCTACTGTCGTCTCAAGTGAGAAATGTCCGACGTCTTAGGAATTATAATCTGTTTTACATGCATGTAATTCACGTCTGAATGACGGAAATCTAGTACGAGCAAACCATTGCGACATCTGCTGACGGAAAAGAGAATTGCGGCCTGTTTCAGCTAAAGACACACGGTTACCCTACATAGTAATAATAATATTAATATGTTAAGTAATAATATATTAATCAATAATATATTACCCTTCGAAATGAAAGCACAAGGCAGATTTAAAGTTTTTAATGTAAAAGTAAAACAAAGGTTTAAACAAACAAACACATGAACATTTTACTAAATGAACTGGATGCAGAGACAGAAAGGAATGGATTTGTGTTGGGTTTGTTTTGTGTTTTGCTTATTAAAGAAAAGCCTAAGCAGGGACTGGGGCTCCATACGTTACTTTTGTCACATGTCTAACGATGTTTGTCTGTAGTGTCCCTGGCAAATAGGCAAATACAGTCCTAGTTTTAGTTTTTGGTAAGGGTTTCAAGTTTTATAAACCTTACAAATGTTGCGTTATTGTACAGTGCAGGGCTGAACTAGATGTTTTCATACTGTGTGTTATTTACTGCTAACAATCAGACACCAGTTGGGACGGTACGGAAAATGCAACTTACAAAAAACAAACAGAAAAAGCAAGGTTCTTCAGATTTACTTTGACTTCCAATCTTTTTTTGAAGGACATTGTTTTTAAGCTTTTCAGTCATTATCTACAGGTTTGCTGATAAACTGGAGACCATCTATGCTCCTCAGAGACCTTGGTAGATGCTGCTTGGTTATGATGTACAGATGAAATTAAGTTAATAAACATCCATCAAGTTCTCACTGTTTTCCCTACAGGGAAAAAAAATCACTGCAATTCACAACATAAATATGACTTGGCTTTCTTCAGGTCACAGCTTAAGCGTACACCTTTCCTCCTAAACGTTAACCTAACCACCTCTAAACACAACTCTCCCCCTGTATGATCTCTTCCTGTTACTTTTCTTAACCATTGTAATCACAGTTTCTCCATTATCAAGTTCTCTTCTCATCTGCTCCCTCATTCGGTCCTTTTAAATCTGTTTCTCTAGCTTTTCAGATGTACTGGCTCTGATAGTTCTGTAGAAACATCTGCTTTCGTTCTCAGTCTTCTCTGTTATGAAGTTCTCCTCTATTGTTTTGAGCCTGTATATGCTTTGGAGCTCTCGCCTAACTCACACTTTCCTTCTGAACATACACACTCACCGGACACTTTATTAGGTACACCCTGCTTGTAGTGGGTTGGATCCCTGTTGAACTGCCTTCATTCTTCATGGCATAGCTTCAACAAGCTGCTGGGTCCATACTGACATGATATGACGTTCCACCACGTCCTGAAGGTGCTCTGTTGGAGTGAGATCTGGTGACCGTGAACTCATTGTCCTGCTCATAAAGCAGTTTGAGATGATCTGAGCTTTGTTTTTCATGGAGCGTTCTCCTCCATGTTCAAGTAGCTACCAGAAGTGCTCATGAAGGGGTGCACATGGTCAGAAATAATACTCAGCATACTTATGGGGATTAAACCATGCTCAGATGGAGCTGACAAATCTGCAGCCTTTGTGTAACATCAATGCCATGATACTGAGAAATAATGATATGGTCATTATACCATTTCTAAAACAATGCTAGGCCTAATCTAATGGTGGCCTAATACTTTTGCACAGTACTGTACAGTTTTGAAAAACAGCACTGATATTTGATGGGTACCCAGTTCAGGCATCGCAGACGGTACTGGAAGAGAAAAACTGGGATCGGTGCGTCTCTACTCCTCTTTAAGTGTGTTTGTTTTACAAAGGCTGCACCTTTGGTTGAAGCCAAACGCTTTGCTTTAAGTTACAGGGGTTAAGGCGAGGGTTAGGTGGAGGTGTGATTACAGGTGGAGCCTTTATTACCTACACTCATCAGTGGATGAATGGTAGTGAGTGGAACGTCCTCACAAAGATGGAGAGGCAAAGGTGTGGGACAGTGTGAAGCGAGTACAGCGTGGGTTCCACTCGACGTGCAGCTCGTAGATCATGAAGCCTCCTAAATACATATGAAAAGTGATTTATAAGCTCTGCGTATGTGAGTTGTGGCTCTGGACTCCTTTTCACGCTCCATATTTCTTCACTGGATCTGAGTCATGTGTTGCAGTGTGTCTGTGGAAACGTTTTCACATTAAACTTTCCTTCTGATTTCTTACAGACGTCTGACATCATGTATATCACGGCTCAGTGACGGGACTTATGACCGGTTTTTCATTTACCAGGGTGTCATGACTAGTTTCAACAATAAAGCTTTAAATTCAAGACTATATAATCAAATAAATTCAGGTGACACAAACAAACAACAATAAGAACTAGATCTGCATTTGCTGAAGGAACAACAACAGTGCTTGAAATGTGGCAAGGGGAAAGGATGTGGGTATGTCCCAATACTTTTGGCCACATGCGAGTTGGCGGGTTTGTGTCCCAGTACTTTTGACCACGTGGGTTTGTGTCCTAATAATTTTGGCCACGTGTGTTTGTGTCCCAATAATTTTGACCGCCTGCGGGTTTGTGTCCCAATACTTTTGTCCGTCTGCGGGTTTGTGCCTTTATACTTTTGGCTACGTGGGTTTGTGTCCTTATACTTTTGGCCACATGTGTTTGTGTCCCAATACTTTTGGCTGCATGCAGGTTTGTGTCCCAGTACTTTTTGACCACATGTGGGTTTGTGTCCCAATACTTTTTTGGCCACGTGGGTTTGTGTCCCTATACTTTTGGCCACGTGATTTTGTTTCCTAATATTTTTGACCACATGTGGGTTTGTGTCCCAATACTTGTGCCCACATGCAGGTTTGTGTCCTAATACTTTTGGCCACGTGAGTTTTTGTCACAATACTTTTATGGGTTTGTGTCTCAATACTTTTGACCACATGCGGGTTTGTGTCCTAATACTTTTGGCCACGTGAGTTTTTGTCACAATACTTTTGTGGGTTTGTGTCCCAGTACTTTTCTCCACATGTGGATTTGTGTTCTAATACTTTTGTCCACATGCTGGTTTGTGTCTCAATACTTTTGGCCGTATGTGGGTTTGTGTCCCAATACTTTTAGCCACGTGTGGGTTTGTGTCGTAGTACTTTTGTCCAAATGTGGGTTTGTGTCCTAATACTTTTGGCCACATGAGGGTTTTTGTCCCAATACTTTTGTGGGTTTGTGTCCCAATTTTTTTTTTCCAAATGTGGATTTGTATCCTAATACTTTTGGCCACATCCAGGTTTGTTTCTCAACACTTTTGGCCACATGCGCGGGTTTGTGTCCCAATACTTTTGCCTATGCCAAATTTGAACGGCTTTTTGATTCCTGTGCTTTCCTAGACATTCCACAAATAAATGAGTTTTCTGCTTTTGCAGTTTCTGAGTTTGTAATCGCTCAAGATCCCCAAAGTTATGCAAAAGAACAGATAAAGTACATTTTTATAATCTGTCCCCTTTAAAGCACAAGGTGTTCTTTCAGTTTACATTCTGTCAGGGTTTAGCAAAAGCCTGCCTCTCGAAGGACCGGGGGCAGATTCTGTCCTGTGCCGCACAGGGAGGCTCGAGTGGCCGTGCTGTCCCTGCAATGGACCATCTGCTGAGGGAACAGGCTATTCTGAAGCTTAGTTTTCACCAGATAAGGCACTTTATTGGTGTTAACATAAGTCGTCTCTCAGCTACGCATCACCCGGTCCGCATGTCAGGACGGTTTGGTTCTGTGTGTACAGACAAACCGTGGGTAAATATAGAAACATCGGCTGGTCAGAACAGCAGTAATCTGAGTGAAGCCATAACCCAGACTCGTGAGAGGCTGCAAGTGTGTGTCATTAAGGAGCGCAGTCACTTCCTGTAGCTGAGACGAGGCGCTATCAGTCCGGCAGAGCCGCTGCTTGTTATCAT
>JAJAGP010001505.1:65439-185157 GCA_025084515.1 Ancistrus triradiatus
ATCCCCATTGCAGCCAAGTTGTTTTTTTGTTTTAAGGTTTTAAGGTTTAAAGGTTAAAAATTGTAAACAAAATGCTCTATTCACCATATCTTCAGTAACTGGGTGAAAACCTTATTTTGTATTTCTGAAGAATAACAATTCAAAACAATGTGTACTTTTCTTATATAAAAATTGAAACAAAAAGAATCTTTAGTCCCCTGCAATTAAAATAAATGACTTGAAACAGAGTTTGAAAATTGTTGTTAAACCAAAAAATACCCCTAATAACTTAAACCCGAGTCTCAGTTATTTGTTTACTTGATGATTACCTGTAATGATCCTGTAATTATTAAATCGTTCGTATTTATATCATCGGCCTGCATTCCTGGCATAAAGGACATGGGTCACTTGGCTGGTGAAGCCTGATGTTGTGTAACGTCTGTTTTTAAGCTCCTGGTGCTTGCCTGTGCTTATCAGCGGTGCTGGTTATTGGTACAAAGTGTTTCTCTCTCACAGACATGGACCAGACAGAACCTTATCTGGCCTAACGTGTGCATTTGCACATCTGGACCGGTCTGAACAAGCCTGAAAAGGGGCTTAAGATTAGAACACCACCTATCCACATCAGACTGAAAGCTGGAAGCCAGACCTGATGCCACCTGGAACAGAGTACAGATCAGATGAAGGGAAAAGGGAAAGTACTGTAGATAAGTCCTGTGTGCAAAAGTTTAGGTACCCCTGTTTAGAGGATGTGAAAACTTCAATCTGATGCATTTCTGGAAATTTTGACCAGCCAATAAGAAGCACTTGATCCTGGAGGAAGGTCTGCACACGGCTGCGGTTCAGAGTGCTGAACTTCTGTTGCAAGGAAACCGTACACCTGAACTTAAAGGTGCCATAAGGGCATCTGGCCTTTTAGTGCCAAGGAATCGTACTGGGCGTTATGGTGCCAGGAGACGGAACATGGCTTCCAAATGCAGTCCAAACCTCTTACGTGTGGCCCAGGTGAGTGCTGATTCACAGGGCTGAACCCTCTGGTGCCATCCTGGCTCTGGTGCGGTGAGGTTTGACACCCATAGTCAGACACCCATAGTGGACCAAGGTTTCTTAATCGTGCCTTTTAGGGGGATTTTCCTTGCCACTGTCACCCTAGGCTTGGTCAGGTGGAGCTGTGGGTTGAGGAATTTCTAAAGCTGCTTAGAGACGGTGCGCCAATGTAGACTTTTGACTGGGAAAGGTCAGGCACCTGGGATTGAGGAGGCCCACACAAGGAGCAGGTCGGGCCCAGAAATGATTAGAAATTAATAATAGAAATAAAGTCAGAAAGAAAAAGGAGCATTTTAAAGAAACTATACCACAGCGAACACGGGATTTGAGATCAGTTTCACGTGAACGCTTAAAGAAAATTCATCCAAGGACCCAAGAACCTCATAAATGTCACGTTGATTCAAACAGCAGCTGCTTTTATTGAAGCAGAATCCAATGGCAGAGCTGCCCCTCGACTTTCGCTGTACATCATCAATAATGAACGTGTAGCTGAAGCCTCTGGTGTAGCTCCAGCTGTCAGGAAAGCTGCAGCCGGCGCCACCATCACATCCAAACAGGGCCGGAGAATCTAGGCCGAGCGGGTTTCTAAAACTGTAATCTATTTTTAATGAAGGCAGATATAGAGCTCGTAAAAAAGGATCCACCAGCACCAGAGCGCACCGGATAAACCTGTATCTCGGTCATTAAGCACCGATTTATAATGACAGGCTGGGTGGAGCCACGGCTAAAACGATCAGGGTTTGATCTTCTGCTAGCACTGCTCTGTGTCATTGTTTTATCAGATACGCTCCTGCTGGGAGAGGTTCTGCTGAACGTTGTGGTGGTTGTCGTTCAGCGTATGAACAGGCTGAAGCAGAAGGAGGTCGGTGTGATGCGTGGTGTGGAGTCAGACCCAGCCCTCGCCCGTGCTGGAGCCCATCCAGGGTTCCAGTTTAGAGCTCCTCGTCACGTTCCGCCTGTTCTGTGCTGGTACTGACGTGTCGTGTGCGAATGACGCACGAGTGGCTTCTTGGGTGTTGACAAATCTCTGCAACAAGCATGAGCCACACGCCAGCGCATATCAGCGCGATGGGACGTCTGACAAGAAGCTGTAGGAATGAGGGTTTACGTATTACAGTGGGGCAGAAAAGTATTTAGTCAGCCACTGATTGTGCAAGTTCTCCTACTTAGAAAGATGAGAGAGGTCTGTAATTTTCATCATAGCTACACTTCAACTATGAGAGACACAATGAGGAAAACATCCAGGAAATCACATTGTAGGATTTTTAAACAATTTAATTGTAAATCATGGTGGGAAAATAAGTATTTGGTCAGTAACAAAAGTTCAACTCAATACTTTGTAAATAACCCTTTGTTGGCAATGACAGAGGTCAAATGTTTCCTGTAAGTCTTCACCAGGTTGGCACACACTGTAGCTGGTATTTTGGCCCATTCCTCCATGCAGATCTCCTCTAGAGCAGTGATGATTTGGGGCAACATGGACTTTCAACTCCCTCCACACATTTTCTATGGGGGCCTAGGCCTGGAGACTGGCTAGGCCACTGTAGGACCTTGAAATGCTTTTTACGAAGCCACTCCTTCCGTTGCCCGAGCGGTGTGTTTGGGATCATTGTCATGCTGGAAGACCCGTTCAATAATAATAATAATAATAATAATAATAATATGGTGATGATGATGATAAAATGCATACAATTAATAATTGTTACCATTTAAAATGATTAAGTAAAAATGTATTTCAAAATTGTTATTGGAAAAATTTTTTTATTTTTGTTCATGTATAAATCTTTAAATATATGTGAATTTTATATTATTATTATTATTATTATTATTATTATTATTATTGTGGATAATAAATATTTATATAATAAATAAATAATATATAATTTTATATAAATTAAATAATTGTGGATACATAATACAATATGTTGTATAATAAAAATTAATTATCTAATATTTCTAATATATATATATATATATATATATATATATATATATATATATATATATATATATATATATAAAGAATTAAAATAAATAAATACATAAAAATATTGTCAATGAAAATGATCAAATAAAAAAGTAATTTAAAAAAATCATAATGTATTCGTGTTCCTGTACAGTATAATTAAATATATATATGAATAAGCATATGAGTCTTTATGAATAATAATCTTCATCATAATTATAAAAAAGTACAATTTGTGAATCATTATCAGTAAATAAATGACCAAGCATAATATTGAGTGCATATTTTGATGATAATTTAGGTCATTTTTAGGAGTTTACAAACTTTCACCACCAGACCTGCTCTACTGTTTGTCTAAAATGACTTTTCTTTTTAAGTTGAGAGCTCCTGTCGTGTGGAGTTGTATTTTCGCCGTGTCCTGTACGGAGAACATCACTGATCAAATCCAGGTAGTTTGTGTGGAAGAACAGAACGTGGATGAGATACAGATGCTGCTTTGAGTCTGAGGGACGCTGATGTAGAAATCATTACAGTCACGACTGAAACTCCGTACTGAACATGAGCTGCCCGTCCCATCCCATCCCGTGCTGTCCCGTCCTGTCCATATCTCTTCTCCACCTGTCCGGGTGGGCAGACTGGACGTTGTGCTGCAGCTGCTCCTGATGGACGAGTGCTTTAAAGAGAGGCTAATTAAAGAGCCAAAATGTAGGCCACCCCGTGAACCGCCTCCCTCTGTCTGTCATCACGCCAACTCAAACTTCATCAACTGTCCCCTCGTCCAGCTCTCAGACGGCCTGCAGGAGTCTTACTGTCACTTTAGTCTGGGCTCTGATTGTGGAAATGTGTGTGTCATGTGATCAGTCCCATAACGGTCAGAAGGGTTTTATAGTATTATTATTATTATTATTATTAGCATTATTATTATCATTGGGAGCAATTAAATAATATTAATTTATACATAAATATACAAATAATACACATCATAAAAATACACGTCATACATTTAAAAAATCAGTGTTCTTAAATAAATGAATATCAGTGTAATAATCAGCAGTAATAATAATAATAATAATAATAATAATAATAATAATAATAAATGTAATAAAATATAGCAACAAATTATGCTAATATTGCACTGATATGTCATAAAATTAATAATAATAATAATGATGATGATGATGATAATACATTTATTTGTAAGTAATAAAATAGCAACAAGTTGTTAATATTGCCTTAGTATATTATATATTATAATTCATGTCATAATAATAATAAAATACATGTATTTACAAAAATACAAAATATATATGCAGTTGATTTATAACATTACATATTAAAAATTACAGCAATAAATATTATTAAATACCTGCAATGGATAAATACAAAGATTCTGTACATAAATACAATTTAAGACAATAATAATCATAATAATAACTAAAAAATCATAATACAACATATACACATAAATCTACAAATAATACAATATATTGATTTTAAACAGTCTTTTTGTTTATTGCGAAATTTTGAAATTGTAAGAAATGAACACGTTTATTTTGTGTGTGGATTTATGCGGTTCATCGGTGAGTAGCTCTGTGGCCTCACAGCAAGAAGGTCCTGGGTTCGATCCCAGGGTAGAGCAGCCTGGGTCCTTTCTGTGGGGAGTTTGCATGTTCTCCCAGTGTCCGCGTGGGTTTATTTCGGGTGCTCCAGTTTCCTCCCACAGTCCAAAGAGGTGTGTTAGGTTAGCTGGTGTCTCTAAAGTGCCCTTAGAGTGTGTATGGGTGTGTGAGTGTATGTGTCCTACCACGGAATGGCGCCCTGTCTAGGGTTGTTCCTGCCTTGCGCCCTGTGCTGCCGGCTTCTGATTGTGATGATAATTTATCATATACGTGTGTGTGTGTGTATGTGCATATATACAAATCTCAAAATAATGTTTTTTACTTTTTAATATTCAGAGGAATCAGACTTAAACAAAACATATTTCTGCTCATTTTAATGCAGTTTTCAGAACTTCTGACAGACAGAGCACATCATTCCACACACGTACCCAGGTTGTGCTTAGGGCTGGGTTTCTGTCGGGCCGGATGAGTTTCCTTGAGCACAGACACTGGAACTGATAAGTGAATGTAAATAGTTCCATGGAGACTAAGCAGAATCCTTAAAACAGCAGTTTAGCCGAATTACATTATCTCAAGGTCAGAGAACCAGTGAGTTCCTTATCGGGTCACTTCCTGCAGACGGATTATTACACAGGTTATAAACAAAGGGACCTGATCGAGCTCTTATGGCCTTTCAGCTGGATCTTAGAGGGGCTTAAACCAGTCTGGACCAGCAGCCAGAAGGTTTATTTAGTAAGGGTTAGGGTTATAAGCTAAATAAAATCTGCACTCTGCTCTTCCTGCTCCTCTCATTCAGGATCTAATCAGTGAACACACTTTATTTTGAATAGTATGATGTTAAGATTGTAAGTGTGCATTTTCACCCGCTCAATCACAAAATCTATTATTATTATTATTATTATTAGTAGTAGTAGTAGTAGTAGTAGTAGTAGTAGTAGTAGTAGTAGTAGTAGTAGTAGTAGTAGTATTATTATTATTACTATGTTTTCACATTTAATGATAATAAATGGACAGAATGGATGTTGTTGTTTATATTCAGGTGACTTTCTGTGGTGATTCTGATTAACTTTGACAGAAGAACAGAATCATCACCATCATTTACTGTCAGAAGTTACATCACCTTAGTTTGATTTAGACTATAATATAATAATAATTAATAATAATTTTACTCTTTGTATTAGTTAATATTATATTATACAAATATATGATGAAATACAATATTATTTATTAATATATAATGTATTATGAGTGTAAAGTGAATTACAAATTAATTTAATGTTTTCCATTTTCTTTTTATTCTTGTATGAAGAAAAAAATCTTAATCTGGTCTCAGTTTCGTCTCGATCTCGGACAGTCGCGGTCTTGATCTGGACTCGGACTTGGCTCGAGCGACCTTGACTACAGCACTAGAACAACGGTGCCCCAGCGATCAGGGAACTGGATTATTGATCAAAAGGTCCAGAGTTCAAGTCCCAGCACCGTCAGGTTTGCAGTGTTGCCCTTCACCCCGAGTCGTGTGGATTGTACGCTGTAATATTGTGTCGGTCGTACGTCACTCTGGGTAAGGGCGGCTGCCAAATTCTATAAATGTCAAACTAGTGAAGTGAGTTTTTTCGGAGGAAAAAGCCTTGGGTTTGGCTGCCCAGATGTTCCCAATTTCCCAGAGACCGAACCCCCGAGATAACAACCTCTGCACTTGAGCGCAAGCAGCTATTAGATGGCTAATTAGAGGGACAGAAGCAGGACCGTGCTGATTACTGCCTCATGGCTGCAGCTGTGCCGAAAATCAGAGCAGACGTCGAAGTGATCACCAGCGAGCTGATAGATTCCTGATTTTCACTTTTCCACGTGGGATTAATGATCTGTGATTTTACCTGTGGTGGGATGTAATGTCTCATATGATGAAATATGTTGCTTTTCTTTTATGATGGTTTAAAACCAAACGTACAGTGGTGCTTGATAAATATGACCTAAAACATCATCAGATGTTCATCAGGCTTTCTCCTTGCAACCCTGCCATGCACACCATTGTTGTTCAGTGTTCTTCTGATGGTGGACTCATGAACATTAACATTAGCCAATGTGAGAGAGGCCTTCAGTTGCTTAGAAGTTACTCTGGGGTCCTTTGTGACCTCACCAACTATTACACACCTTGCTCTTGGAGTGATCTTTGTTGGTCGACCACTCCTGGGGAGGGTAACAATGGTCTTGAATTTCCTCCATTTGTACACAATCTGTCTGACTGTGGATTGGTGGAGTCCAAACTCTTTAGAGATGGTTTTGTAACCTTTTCCAGCTTGATGAGCATCAACAACTCTTTTTCAGAGCTCCTCAGAAATCTCCTTTGTTCGTGCCATGATGCACTTTCACAAACATGTGTTGTGAAGAGCAGACTTTCCCCCTCACACCTGATTGTCATCCCATTGATTGAAATCACCTGACTCTAATTTCACCTTCAAATTAACTGATAATCCGAGAGGTTCACATACTTTTGCCACTCGGTAATATGTAATATTGGTTTTACTGGGCTCTCGATTTACTTTTAGGACTTTTGTGAAAATCTGATGATGTTTTAGGTCAAATTTATGCAGAAATATAGAAAATTCTAAAGGGTTCACAAACTTTCAAGCACCACTGTATATCGTCTTATCTCACAGCCCTAATTTAAGGTTGTTTTTTTAGTATTTATTTACAGCTTGAATAGTGATGTTACAATAAAGGCTGATGGAATCTATTCCATTTTACCACTCAGTATTAATGGGCCAATTATTTATCAGATAATTTAGAAAGAGTTTTTAGAAAAACAATAAATGTAAGCAGCAGTTCACTAGGCCCTACACTGTCATGACTTGGGTTTGAGAGGGTTAAATTGGGGAAACAAAACTCAATTGAACCAAGAAAAAATATAAACCTACCAGTCTGGAAGTGATGCAGGACAAGAAAACAAAAAGCAAAGTATAAGATGACTAAAGCCCTAAATATATTGATTCAGATATTATGAATTGCACTTGATTTTGGGGAAAACAGTTCCTTTAAATAAAAAAAACATCAAAGAATGGACCCTTCCTCCACCTGAATATCCCTGCTAGTAAAGTTCCAATAAAAGGTTAAATTATTAAAGAATACTGATATTAACCTCCTCCCATGGTGCACATTCTCAGGTCTTTGTTGTGTTGTGTTGCGTTATTAAAAGCTGTAAATTTGAGCCAGGCCCAGGCAGAGGTGACACAGTTGCCCCCACGGCCATGACTAAATTAGGTTACGTTCACCCTGAAGGCAGCCCAGATTGTTTGGGAACCCATGTTGCTGTATTTGCGACCCGTTTATGTCCTTACAGATCAATAAAAAGTCCAAAGGCCATAAAGGCCGATTATATCAGGGCGGGGAATTTTACACAGGAAAGTCCTACAGCCTCTGTTCTAATTTCAGATGGTAAAATGAAAGTGTAGAGCTGGCTTTGTTTTTCAACAACTACCTCATGGCCTTGATTTATATGATTAGAATAAAATAACGAGAAAACATTCCTTTCACTACAATGGCATTTTAGAGGCACTGATTTAAAAATATATGTCGGATTTCAAGAATAAATGCGTAATATTTTGAGAATAAACTTGTATGACAAGAGTAAAGTCGTATTTTTTTAAGAATAAAGTCATAGTATTTTGAGAATAAAGTCATAGTATTTTGAGAATAAAGTCATAGTATTTTGAGAATAAAGTCATAGTGTTTTGAGAATAAATTTGTAGTGTTTTGAGAATAAATTTGTAGTATTTTGAGAATAAAGTCATAGTATTTTGAGAATAAAGTCATAGTGTTTTGAGAATAAATTTGTAGTGTTTTGAGAATAAATTTGTAGTATTTTGAGAATAAAGTCGTAGTATTTTGAGAATAAAGTAGTATTTTGAGAATAAAGTCGTAGTATTTTGAGAATAAATTTGTAGTATTTTGAGAATAAAGTCGTAGTATTTTGAGAATAAATTTGTAGTGTTTTGAGAATAAAGTCATAGTATTTTGAAAATAAATTTGTAGTATGTCGAGAATAAAGTCGTAGTATTTCGAGAATAAAGTCGTAGTATTTCGAGAATAAAGTCGTAGTATTTCGAGAATAAAGTCGTAGTATTTCGAGAATAAAGTCGTAGTATTTTGAGAATAAAGGTTGTAGTGTTTCGAGAATAAATCTATAATATTTTGAGAATAAATTTGTAATATTTTTAGAATAAAGTCGTAATATTTTGAGAATAGTCATAATATTTTGAAAATAAATTTGTAGTATTTTGAGAATAAATCTATAATATTTTGAGTATAAATTTGTACTATTTTCAGAATAAAGTCGTAAAATTTTTAGAATAAAGTCGTAATATTTTGAGATTAAATTTGTAATATTTTCAGAATAAAGCCGAAATACTAAAACTGTCACACTGTAGCCTAAATGTGAAAATGAGGGATATGGAGGTTCTAATAAAGTTGTACTTTTGGGATGAATTAACCAGAATCGTCCCTTTCTTTTATTACCGGATCTCGTAGCCGATGTTCTGCTGCGTCAGATCCACACATGCGTACGTTTCTCACATGTCCTTCTAAGCCTCACTGCCCCGCACTGGGCCGGTCCGGCATATTTCCAGCGCCCTGCACATTCCTTACATACTACATGCCGAGACGCCGTTCCTCCCTGATGACCTGAGGACGCAGCATAAGCGTTTTCTCATGGTGGGTCTGCAGCCTGAGAAAACATGCAGGAATGGTGCTGACAGCTAAGCATTAAGGAGTATGAATAGTGATGGATGGATGGATCTTATTTTATTCAGCGTGGCTACTGTATACCACATTTCCTCCAGCTATCTTTACTAGGATCATAGTAACGCAGTAGGACGGCAAAGCATTTACCACTTTGTAGTGCTGCTGTTCCTTCTCTCCACACTTAAGAGGTTCAGTCACAGAGGATCCCGAGTGGTTTAGTGTTTCAGGTGTTATTTTGTTCCATTCTATCTGTAAACACGTCTTAAGCTGTGGAACAGTCCGGGGTCGTCGTTACATTTTTCATTTCATAATTCTCCACCCATTCTCTATTGGGGACAGGTCAGGACTGCTAACGGGCCAGTCCAGTACCCGTACCCTCTTCTTCCACAGCCGTGCCTTTGTAATGTGTGCAGCATGTGGTTTTGCATTGTCTTGTTTTAAAAGGCATGGACGTCCCTGATAAATATGTCGTCTTAGCATATCTTTTTCAACCTGTTCTCCTTCCAGAAAAGTGACTTCTTGGCTGCTACCCTTCCAAAAGGTATTCCTGATCAATTCTTAAGAGGATCAACTTGGCATCCTGCTATTGCTCAACTGTAAGGGGAGGTCACACTAAATACTGTCACACTATAGCCTGTAGGAACTGCTTTTGCTGATTTTCTTCTAGCTTTCTAACACTGCATGCACATTGTCTGTATTTTCTGGTTGTATTCAAGTAAGGAGACTGAGAGATAATGAGATATGGTGCTAAAACAATGCTATGTCTAATCTCATGGTGGCCCAAGACTTTTGCACAGTGCTGTATGATTAGAGGTTTCATGCAGGTATTTTTAGTTATCAATGGGACCCCGCTGGGTCAGACATCCTGCAAGAACATACTTGGGTGTATCTGAGGGAGGGGAGGCCATACAATGGGATCAAGGGTGTCTCTTGTATTGTTATATACGTTATAAACATCGGGCAGGTCTTTGATGCAGGGCTGTAAAGGAATGATGGGTATTTTAGTCTTATTACCCCTGTGATTTGCAGCAGGACCACAGCCTACCCTCAGCACTCCAGATCAAAGAGGACAGAGCAGACAGATAAACTCAGGACTGAGAGACGGCACGATGGAGAGACAGGGGCGTGGTGCCACGCTAATCACACGATCCTCCCTGTCAGCTTTATTTATAGCCAGTTATAACCAGCAGCGCTCGACCGGCCCGGCCGTTCAGGGAGGGGCGCAGCAGCTGGAGTCGGAGTCCAGCTCTAAATTTAAACAGGGGTCGCAGGATTCGGGGGCGAGCGTAGCTTGTAGACGGAGCGGGACGAGCTGCGCGTGTTCCTAATTCGAACCCCAAGCGAGTCGCCAAATGTCAAGTCCATCTGCCTCTCTGGAATGCGCTCTATTGTGAGCGTTTTGTACCACGCAGCTCCTGGAGGACGCGAGGCTCTCTTTCCGCCCCAGGCGACCCGAAAAGAGCACAAACACAGGGTGAAAAGGCTGCTTGTTTCGTCTGTACGCCGAACCCCCTCACCTCGCCCCCTTTCCATTTTTTTCCTGGTCTCCACAGAAACCAGCAAGCACGGCTTCCTGCCGGTTTAACACTCGCACCCAGAACTTTGCATTAACCACAAACTGGGATTGGTTTCATTTCCTTCCCAGAGGAACCCCGAGAACGCCTGACGTTGCTGATCATTGAGGTTTTGTTGCCGTTTGGATGTGGTGGCAGAATTGCGGAGCGTCCCGGTAATGATAGTAATTTTTCCTTATTGGAGCGTTTCACTTTGATCCCACAATCTTAAATGGCTTTAAGATTTAAAAGCTTCAGCAAAACCCATCATTGGTTCAGGTGTGTCGTTTATACAGGTATGTTCTGTTTTCATGCACGGCAAACCCTCCTTCTATGCAGGTTCATGCTCCACGGTCTCATTTACCCTCGATTGATCGCGGTTCAAAAATATTCAGTGAAGTATTCCTGAAATAAACATTTAGAATGAAGCCATCTCGTACCGTCCTGCTCTGGTTTGTTGGAGAAGCGTTTCCACTCATCTAAATGACTTCTTCAGTCAGTAACGAAAGGTTTCTCCAACAAAATCCTATGTCCAGATGAACTGATTCAACTTTCTGGGATTTTCTAACCTGTAACTTTAACCTGTAAATTTACATTTAAGTCATTTAGCACCATGGTTCCCATCCCAGGATCCGTGCCCCTCCAGGTGGGCACCAAACATCACTGGTGCTGCCCGAGGCTTTGTGTGCTCTGAGGTGGTCTGAGTAAAATACTTTCACACATTAAATAAAATTAAAATAACGCACCGACTGGAAAATAGGCTGTATATAAAATTACTTAAAGATATTTAATGATTTTAGTTTGACTTTTAGATAAATGTTTAGCTGTCTTAAAGAGAAAAGGAGCCAAAATGAAAAAAAGGGGGGGGAAGCTATTATAGGAACCCAAGAGAAAAGGAAAGAGCTATAATTTTACATTAAGTTACATTAACATTTACAATTTGATTATAAATAGATACTTTCCTCGAGTATGTATGTATGTATGTATTGTAAGGGTGTGTGTACAGGTCTACTCTGTTGGGATGTTAAAAGAAAAATGTCCAGCTTATGTTTGATTTTTAGCTAAAAGTTTAACTTAGTTGAAAATGGAAACGGAGATTTAGGAGACGCCCTTATCCAGAGCTACTTACAACTGATACAGTCTTACAAATCCAAGCCATCAACAGTTAAGGGCATTTCTTAAGGACCCAAGAGCGACAGAGGTAGGATTTGAACCCTGGACCTTCTGGTCCACAGTCGAGTACCTCTAACCGCTAGGCTACCACAGTCCCTTCACTAGTCAAACGAAGGCAAAATCTTGAATCTTGAAAGGACCTCTTGAATCAGGAACATGACTGACTTGTAACGCCACTAATCGAAAGATAGAATAAGAAAAATGGCAGCTCCACTGGGGGATAGAGGAGTCCTTACGCTCCGGCTAACCGTAACCAAGTGCTTCCATGGTTTTTAAAAATAAACAGCCACCACTGATTGACATGAGAATTGAACGCTCTCCAAGTGATCCCGGCGCTCCTCTGTTTTATCGTCGGCGTTTCCGTCTGGACTCGCTCTCTCCTGGATCTTCTTTACTCAAAATGTTCTAGCCTCAAGCAGCTAAAGTAGAAACCCAACTCCAGCTATAGAGCCTCTACTTTCAGTGACCGCTCTGGGTATGAATTACAGTCACCTAGAGGCTAGACGCTTACACAGAGCTAAACATAAAATCAAATGCCACAAAAAGAGTGAGATGTATGAAAGAGTTTCTGAGTTTAGATCCAGGCTTCAGCTCCTGAACGGGCTGGTCAAATATTGGTCATAATTCGCTTATAAATCATATTTTATTATTTTCCAGTACAGAACCTGAAACTAATTATTGCTTTATGTGCAGAGCTCCCACCACTGATTAGTTTTTCCTTTAGTTTTAGTTGCTTTAGTTTTATGCAGAAACAATAAACCGTCAGCTTCTTCCATTATCACGTGATGAGTTGTTTTTGGTTGATGTCTAAAAAAAAAAATGTCGTTTTCGGGACCATGTACCTTTTAACCCTGCGTTTCAAGTCTTTTGAACACGCCCTCGTCCACTTTACCTCATCGTTTACCCTCAAGGGAGTTCCTGAAGCCATCTTAACTGAGGTGAAGTGTGTTAGATGAATATAAATTTCCACTTCAGCAGAAGAACCTTCCCAGAAAGCATTGACACTTTCCATTTCAACAGTGCAAACAAAGGCGGATGAAACCATTTATCAGTGTTTTTTTTTTTATATATATATATTAACAATACTTACCATTAGAGAAATGCACGTATGTACTGTTTAATGATCGCATTGGGTCCAGTGAAGTACTTCTTTGACCGAAATGGACGTAGATCGGACATTACCACAGTCACACAGTCTTTTTAGGCTACTGTAATGTAAATATAAAGGATATTTTCACAAGAAAACTGCGTTCAAGCGATACATAAATGCCTCACAGGTACCTCTGAAAATACCAGTGATTGATAAATGATTGAACGACCTAATACTTTTGTTTGAAGCCAAAAATGCTTCCATAGACAGAATTAGGAACAGCACGGAGGATCAGCCAGATGAACCAGAGACTCAACGAGAGAATGTGAACCAGTTCATATAGTTATAGGTTAGAGAGAATATAAACAAAGGAGTACTACTTACAATAGGACAGGTACACTTACAGACACTTACAGCTTGGTACCAGTAAGCACCAAGCTTCCTCACTGCTGAGATTGGACACTTTAGAAACAAAGTATTCTGTAGCAATGCATGTTCATTTCAGCCCTTTAAATGGCATAGTACAAACATACAAACACAGAACTCATTTTGCACGGGGACTGTGAGTTATTCAGGATCCGGTGTACGGGACATTTGGAATGAAGAGCATGAAATCTTGGGGATTTTGAAAAATGAAGATATTTATTGTTACTACCAGTATAACAAGCAACAAGTCAAGCATTGTACATTTTCTGTGTTTAATGTTAAGTGGAAATATGGAATACATTTTTCTCACATAAAATATATATATTTATATATATATATAAAAGCACATCCACAAAATGGAAAAAACCGCAATGGCCTCTGCTTGGTTTGAGGGTTAATCCTGTAGGAGGAGATCACTCAATCACAGATCTACTCCACCCATATTTTGGTTATATGGACCATCAGCGTGGGGCCTGTTGACGTCAGTGTATGCCTTTTCTTTTTTTGAGTTTAAAAAAAGGTGGATACATGTCCAGATGTCAAGATAGAACTGAGAATGTGCAAATACATTTGAATTGATGGATCAGATTTTTTTTTTATCTGAAAATCTTTCTAAAAAAGCTATAATTTTCAAATGTACTTTTCTCAGCTGCTAATTTCACCACCTCACAAGTTCAAGACACAAAAAAAATTGTTAAAATTCAGATTTTAAATTCAAAGTTTGCTTTTAAGCTCCATACAATCCCAAAAATGCAACTACACCTTAGAAACAAGCCCAGAAAACACAACCAATATTTGTAAGCGACTTTGTAGAAAAATAAGTCCAAAGTCGGTAATAATTAGAGGATTTGGCAACTGTGAACAACACTTCTGCTCTTAAACTCCCGCCTCTGCAAGTCAGCATTGATGGGCTGTTTATGGCACAATGCCCAGAGTTATTTTTATTTCCTATTATAATGTATTGTAATTGTTAAGACCCGGCCATTAAAGTGAACAGACGTTGATCGGATAGTTGTTGAACAGCACTTCTCTTCGCTCTTCGGAGGTAGTAACTGAATTTACCGTGATCACAACGTTCTTCTTTACATCACTGAACTTAATCAAATAACATTCTAACCCTGTAAGCAGTGGAATAGAGAAGTGAAGGTGCTCTGTGTTGGAGGGGAGAATGCTCCTCTGTGGTGATCAGGGTTAGTCCACGGTATGTGTTTAGATTAGGAACAAGAGCCCATCTGTCCCTGATGATTCAGAACGGGAGCTGTCGATTTAACGTTTGACACAAAACAATCAGGTCTCATACAGCAATGCTGAAGTGAGCTTCTAACACAACTGGACTCTATTTTTAAATCAGTGGTGAATGAAGTGAGCGTGTGTATGGATTCTATGTTCACTTTTCTTCGGGGGTTATGTTTGTTTTTCTGACCCCATTTTAATTTAGCGTTTTCTCCAAGTAGGAGCCCTTATTCACTCAAACCAGAGGTTTATTTACAGGTGGGCTGGGTTGGGCAGTTACACACCTAGAGGAATCATCTGCCTGAAAAAATCACCGCTATAGCCGTTTTTTGAGCAGTTGTTGCTGAAATAATGCGGAGTTAAGGCTCAAACATCTTCCTGCTCCGGAGCTATGGCGGAGTTAAGGATCCATGTCAATCGACTTGTTGATCCCTACGTAGGTGCACTAAATGCGCTTGGATTTAACGGATACGTGGGCTGCTTGGTGCACTATGTGTCCGTTAAAAGTAAATTTGGGATTGAGCCACTCGGTGGGTTTCAAAATGTACCCTAACGAACAATCCGGTGTAAAAACGCTAGCAATAAATTTTATGCTGTTTTCAGCTTTGTTGTGTAAACAACTGTTCAACACCAGTGTAAAGATTTGACAACTTTTTGTAAGATTTTGTTATTCGTGGCGTTTGAATTAGGCCAATTCTTTAGGCGAATAAACGAACACGAAAGGCTCGCTACGGTTATGGTATTTAAGCTGCCATAAACCTGATCGTTGATTGTTTTTCTCTTGAAATTTGGGTGTACACAGATTAAAACGAGGCTACTTTATTGATTGCACTTCTATAAGTTGAACGTCTGATGACCTGTGTGTTTGTGATGCGATTGTTACTGGAGAATAATCACCAACCTCCGTTAAATTACCATTTTCGTTGTGTCTTTGTAGAATGGTAAAACAAACACAAGTTTTATTTTACCTTTTTTATGCAAGAAAACTTTGGCCACCCATTTTTGTTAAGGCCCACCCAAAACCAAATTTCTGCCTATGCAGCTGACTAAGACCGGGACAGTTTAGAGTCGTCACTTGACCTGACGAGTCATAGAAAGACATACGGTGAATTGAAAGGCAGGCAGAAAGACAAGAAAATGGAAATCCAGGCAGATGGAAAGGCAGCTTAATACATATATAAATAAATAAATAAAATTTCTGTGTAGACATCAGCTGAGCAGCAAAGCATGCAAAAGTCTGGCTTGACTGTTGTAGCCTAGCAGTTAAGATACTGGACTCTGGACCAGAATTAAAATTCTGGACCAGGGTTCAAATCCCACCTCTGCCAAGCTGCCACTGTTGGGTCCTTGAGCAAATCCCTTAACCCACAATTGCTTGGATTGTAAGACTGTAACAATTGTAAGTCGCTCAGGAAAAGGGCGTCTGCTAAATGCTGTAAATGTACATGTAAATGGCTGGTCAAATTCCAGCAGACTTTATGCAAACGATTTTCTCGATGGCTCTGTACCTGATCAGCTCAGGACCCAGTGCTGTAGATACAGGTTTAGAATGAGTAACCTAAACAGCATTATATAACGTCTAATGGTTCAGCACATGGCTAACAGAAGCACTCGCATTCTCACATTCTCACATACACACTGGCCTTTTCATTCACAGACTGTAGTCGCTGTGTGTGGAGGCGATGCGTGGGTCTGACGCTCGGACTTGAAAATGAATGCAAATCACTGTTGGGTCGTTTCCCAGATTCTGCTAAAAATAAGGCCAGACGTGCAGCGGCTACACCCAGTTAGGAAAAACCGAGTAGGAAAAGGTAGTCCTGTGACTGCACGTGGTGTTCTTCGAGTCCGGTTTAATTTGTAACCACGGGGGGAATAAACGTCGGGATTATGATGAACACACGGCTGTTCTTCTGCACCGAGAAACAAGTACCGAGTTCAGATTGGAACGGGGTCGGGGTACGAGGCTGGGGGCTGGACATGTTTTAGGTTTCTTAAATTAATTCTCCTGTCTCGCTCATATTTCTTTTTCGGGCTTTTTACAAAAGCCGTCAGTCTCGTTTGGCTGAGATTGAAAGTCACGTCCAGCAGAGCCGTTCATTCATTCACACCCGGAGCTTTCAGACCAGTCGAAAGTGCACAAAGGACGCGTCCGTCAGCGTCTGAGACCTCCGTCTGAGAGCGTCTCGTAAGCCAGACTTCACACGGCTACCCCTATCTCACTCATACGGTCTTATCTAAAGTTTAGACGCCCCCCTGGTCAACTGTGTTTTGTTGACCTTCTAAGTGAGAACTTAAACTGAAATTAGACCTGTTCATGCAATTTTTACATACTGTACACTCATAATAATAATAATAATAATAATAATAATAATAATTGACATTTGTATATCTTTTCAATATAAATATTGCTTTTTTATAAATGCTTATATAAATGCTATAATTCTATAAATGCTTTTCAAAAGTGGGCATCGTTTCAGATAACAAAGTCAAAGTCAGATTTATTTCTTATTTACATTTACAGCATTTAGCAGACGCCCTTATCCAGAGCGACTTATAATTGGTACAGTCTTACAATCCAAGCAGTTGTGGGTTAAGGGTCTTGCTCAAGGACCCAACAGTGGCAGCTTGGCAGAGGTGGGATTTGAACCCTGGACCTTCTGGTCCATAGTCCAGTATCTTAACCACTAGGTCACCACAATCCTGGACAATGGAAAGTTCTCTCAGAATGCACAGTTAAGAGTTAGAATGGTGCTTGGGGGGCCCAACCGTGGCCCTCTGGGAGTCCTGGGATATAATCTGGCACCTTGTTGTGTTATTCAGATTTAGCTCTGAAGTTATTCAGAACGTAGCTGTTAATAAACACCAGTACTGAACACAAATTGCATACAGACGGATCCCAGGCCACATTTGACTCGTGTACCAGGATGTCTGAAATAGCTGAGCGTTTTGTAGAAGATCCCCTGAGGAGAGTTTTTCAGGAACATTCCGCCAGCTCCGCGTCCCTCTCTGTGGGTAGCGATGAGGTCATAGGTTGTGTGTTTCTCACCCACGTCCAACACTTGGCAGCGGGGTGTGAGCTCGGTCCATCTGCCCGTTGTTACTTGGGTGTGAAGATTTGAGGCATTTTAGCATTCTGACAGGATCTTCTGCTTTCGGGTCCGAGTCAGAACGTTTGGCTTAATAGCTAAGTAATTAGCCTGATGTTTCGGCAAATAGGCGATAGTTCCGTTTGTAGCTAGTAGTTTAGTCACAGAAGAGTACGACCCATAAATCTGACCTGCTTTTTTTCTTTTTTCTCAGGAGGCACCAGAGACATCGGTTCAGCCCTTACCAGGATGTGCATGAGACACCGGAGCATCGAGGCCAAGCTACGCCAGTTCTCAACGTAAGTATTTATAGCGCCGTGTGATGTTCTACTGCTGTGCATCAGGGCGCATTGTGTAATAATACAGATCTTTCAACTGGTAGAAAACAATCCGATCAGCGTCCGTTTGCTTTAACAGCCGAGGTCTAAAGAATTCTAATAGGAATGTATATGCTGTCTTATATACAGTGGTGCTTGAAAGTTTGTGCACCCTTTCTAATTTTCTATATTTCTGCATAAATATGACCTAAAACATCATCAGATTTTCACACAAGTCCTAAAGTAGATAAAGAGAACCCAGTTACACAAATGAGACAAAAATATTATACTTGGTCATTTATTTATTGAGGAAAATGATCCAATATTACATATAAGTGAGTGGCAAAAGTATGTGAACCTCTAGGATTAGCTGTGAAGGTGAAATTAGAGTCAGGTGTTTTCAATCAATGGGATGACAATCAGGTGTGAGTGGGCACCCTGTTTTATTTAAAGATCAGGGATCTATCAAAGTCTGCTCTTCACAACACATGTTTGTGGAAGTGCATCATGGCACGAACAAAGGAGATTTCTGAAGACCTCAGAAAAAGAGTTGTTGATGCTCATCAGGCTGGAAAAGGTTACAAAACCATCTCTAAAGAGTTTGGACTCCACCAATCCACAGTCAGACAGATTGTGTACAAATGGAGGAAATTCAAGACCATTGTTACCCTCCCCAGGAGTGGTCGACCAACAAAGATCACTCCAAGAGCAAGGTGTGTAATAGTTGTGAGGTCACAAAGGACCCCAGGGTAACTTCTAAGCAACTGAAGGCCTCTCTCACATTGGCTAATGTTAATGTTCATGAGTCCACCATCAGAAGAACACTGAACAACATTGGTGTGCATGGCAGGGCTGCAAGGAGAAAGCCACTGCTCTCCAAAAAGAACATTGCTGCTCGTCTGCAGTTTGCTAAAGATCACGTGGACGAGCCAGAAGGCTATTGGAAGAATGTTTTGTGGATGGATGAGACCAAAATAGAACTTTTTGGTTTAAAAGAAAAGTGTTCTGCTTGGAGAAAGGAAAACACTGCATTCCAGCATAAGAACCTTATCCCATCTGTGAAACATGGTGGTGGTAGTATCATGGTTTGGGCCTGTTTTTCTGCATCTGGGCAGGACGGCTTGTCATCATTGATGAAACACATGGAACACGTCAAACACAACACACACTTGAAACACGCCACACAAGTGCCAAACTCATGATGCAAGACACACACACACTCCACACACTCACAAAACGCATGCGACACAGGCAACACTCACCACACATGACAAACACAACACACACATTCCACACAATACACGCGCATACACTCACACACCCAAACCCTCATGTGGCCAAAACTATTGAGACACAAACCTGCTTCTTTCCACTCACCACGTTTTAAGCACTGTTGTGGTTCCGACAGGAAATGCAGATCTAGTTTTTGAGATTTCAGATTGTTTGAAATGGAACACGATGAGCAAAGTATCCGAGCTAATATGTGACTGCAGTAATGTCATGTAGCATCCATTTCAGTCACCATCTTGTTTCACAGAACCTGTACGGAGCTTCTTGATGTTTGTCTGAGGTGTGAAAGCTGCATATGGATAAAAGAATACGTGCTAAACCACCCTGACCTGTTGTACACTTGTCTGCATTTCGGCTTTCCAGATAACCCCGGAAAAGGTGAAGGTGTGTCCCTCGCTTCCGCCACCCGCATGTTGGGGAACGAGGCCAATTTCTGTGGCCTCAAATCCCTGGAGCCCCTCTGCTATTCACGCTTCGAAAGGCTCTCATTTTGAGGAGACATTTTCTCTTTAACCACGCAGTAAATCCTTCCCAAAAAAGAGCGCGGTGAGACGAGGCGCTAAATTTAACTCCTGAAACATTTTACTCGAGCCAAGGCAAACACTTCATTGAGCGTCTCCAGCTGGGCAGGTTTTGGGTTTCCGTGGTGTGAAATACTGCTTGAATAGATTCTGCGTTACAAAGAAGTGGTGCTCGAACCTGCTGAAATGAAAGGGTCTGCAACAGTTTTGAGGCCATAGTACAAAGATCACTCGTGGAACATCTGGACGGGGGCCCAAATTCTATAAAGGTAGTTTTTTTTTTTAGTTGTATATGGGTAAAAGAAGCATGGTTTGGTCTACACTTATCTACATTTCGGCTCTCCAAATAAGCCCAAAAAAGCCGAAGGTGTGTCCATCACTTCTGCTACCAGCACGATGGGGCACAAGGGCCATAATTTATTTTCTGTGGCCTATAATCCCAGGTGCCCCTAAGCGCTGAAGAAAGGACTACATGGAGGAGAAAAAGGGGGTGTTGTGTAGCAGAAGGAAATACAGCATGGTGAGGGTTGACCTTCTGGAAGTTTCTCCCATCTGCACACAGGATCTTTGAACCTCAGCCAGAGTGACCATTGGGTTCTTTGTCTCCTTCCTCGATTACTTAGTTTGGTGGGGTGGCCAGCTCTAGAAAGAGTCCAAACTTCTTCCATTTAAGAATTATGGAGGCTGCTGTGCTCTTGGGAACTTTCAGTGCAGCAGAATCCTGTCTCTGAGCTCTACAGGCAGCTCTTTCCTCCTCATGGTTTGGTTTTTGCTCTCATATACATTGTTAGGTGTGAGACCTTATATAGACAGGGCTGTCTTTCTAAATCATGTCCAATCAGCTGAATTTACCACAGGTGGATCCAATCAGGGTCCAGAAACATCTCAAAGATGATCACGAAAAATGGGACGTCCTTGCTTACGTCCTTGCAAATTTTTAGTTTTTCCTTTTTAATAATTATGCAAACATTTCTAAACTTGTTTACACAGCTTGATGGGTAAATACTTGATTTTTTTATTTTAGCATAAGGCATCAACATGAAATGAGAAGCTGAAAATGTCTGAAGACTTTCTGAATGCGTTATATATTAAGACACACCAGAGAACTGAAGATGCCGCTCTGAGAGGGCATTAAATACACAAGTGATAAGAGCGAGTGGAATCCCCACTCAGCGCTCAGCCAGCGTGAGAGACGAAGAACTGGAGGCTTGGCATTTGGCCAAGATACCAAAGGACTTGAAGTGCTGCACTCAGAAAGAAGTGTGCACTAGACAATTCAGGACAGCGGAACGCTTACTGCCAACAGTTAGAAGCTCGAGCAGGAGTCAGGAGGTACAAAATCAGAAAGTCAAAGTCAGATTTACTTCTATGGCACTTTTTACAATGGACCATTGTCTCAAAGCAGCTTTACTTTTTCATTTTAGATTATCTTCTAATATCTAAGCTGAATCCCAAATTGAGCAAACCTGGGCGACAGTGGCAGGGAAAATCCCTAAACGTAATGAGGAAGAAACCATGAGAGGGCCGAGACTCAAAAAGGGACCCGAACTGCTTGGGTGGCTTAGATGTTATATGTAATAAATAAACGAAGTTATATTTTAAAAATATAATAACTTTATAAATAAAATATAATTTCATATTTATATAGTAAATATATATAAATATTATAATATAATAAAAAAAGATCTCTGAGTTAGAGATCATGTCATAGTATGAAAAGTGTAGTAAAATAGAGAAGACTACGTTGTATAAGACAATAGTGTAAATGAATAAAATATTGAAATAATGCAAATCTATTTGCATATCAGAGTAACTGTAGGATCTCAGCGGGAAAGTTTTGGTGACATGGAATGCTCAGTCAGTCGGAGAATGCCCTTCCTATGGTCTGCGGGAGGGTGGGGTCTGGAACTGATGATGGAAGAGCAGCTTGAGTGGAGCCGGTGTGTGGACAGGAACTGGAGCACAAGAGCTCGGAGAGAAAACAGAATGTGTAGTTAGTTACTGCTAGGAGCGCAGAGTCTATTAACAGAAGACCCTCATTAGGACCCTCATTAGGAAAAATATATCTATAGTTCAGGGGCTCCCTGAATGAACACAGAGAGAGAGCAGTTCTGTTGGATCATTTAAGATCTATAGTGAAGGATCTAAAGGTGATGTGAGGATCAAGCTTTGAGGATAAACAACAGCCCTGAAGCAATTTTGTATTTTCTGTATTTGCCCACATTTGTTTGTGAGACGCTTCTTCAAATGGATGATGTTCCATTGGCTAGATACGCTATATAAACAAAAGTTTGTGGACACCTAAAAACACATCCAAAACATTTACTTAGATTTATCATCTACGCCTCCCAAGGAGGTCGGGTCCCTTTTTGAGTCTTGGTCCTCAAGGTTTCTTCCTCATAACACTTAGGGATTTTCCTTGCCACTGTCGCCCTAGGCTTGCTCAGTTTGGGATTGTCTGTAGATATTAGGAGATCATCTAAACTTGTAAAGTTGCTTTGAGACAATGCTCCATTGTAAAAGCGCTATAGAAATAAACCTGACTTGACGTACTGCTATGGCAGCCTTTGTTCTTCTTACAGGGCTTTTCACTAGGTTTTGAAACATGACTGTGAGGTTGGCTTCTGACGTTAGACAGTATGCTCACTTTTATCATTTCCAGTCTGTCTGATGGAGGTGACGTCAAGGTTCTCAAGCCAGCCGAGGTCTCACTCAAAGAAACCAATTCTCTGTGGACTTGCAGGGCAGAAAGTTGATGAGCAGACTTGCTGGATATTTAGAGATACTGTCACTGTTTGTCTGTGGAGAATCCAGAATGTACGCTTTACCTTATGAACAGCAGAGTTCAGTAAGGGGTGTCCACAAACTTTTGCCTATATATTGTACTCCTGTAAGAGATATGCCGACAGCAGGCACGTGTTTATCAGCCCCGAGCTGAGAGTATGATCTCGTGTTCCTCAGTCGCTCTGTTTCTTGTTTTTCAGGGCTTTCATCGACTGCCTGATTAACCCTCTTCAGGAGCAGCTGGAGGAATGGAAGAGAGGAGCAAACACACTGGATAAGGACCATGCAAAAGGTTCGATCTGAGACCGTACCCGTGTGTTTTATCTCTTTATGGAGACCAAAATGTGCCTTTGATGGATTGTGTGCTGATGATTTGGTGACATTTGGCTCACTCCAGTGACACAGAGCGTAGGAATGGAGTTATGTAGCTTCACTAAATGAAGTCAATGGGAATCCCTGTGAATGTTAGTAATACATAGCCTGTGTGTGTGTTATTCATAGATACACTCTATAGCCAAAAGTTTGTGGACACACGAATTCAATCCAGAAACACAGATATTAGTCACAGCACATACACAGACACAACACACAGACGCATCCACACACAAACACACCACGTGTCTAACCACATGACAACACCACACACACACTCACACACATGCCAAACATGTATAACCACCACATAAACATGACACATGCACACACTCCTCACACGACACACGCACACTCCACACACACAACACATAAACACAACACATTCTACAGGACACACACAGCACACACGCGACACACACCACATGAAAACACAACACAATCCACATGGACACACCACGTGCCAGACACATGCAACACACACACATGGCACACCACGTTGTCAAAAACACAACATGATGCACACACGTCACCCAAGACGCACACTCTCCACCACTCAACACACACACACACACACACACACTTCACACACAACACAGACCTGACAAACACAACACATGCAACACACACACATAACACGTGGCACGCGCCACATAAACACAACACACATGCCAAACACAACACACACACCACATAAGCATAACACATTCCAGACGACACACACACACACAACACGTGACAAACACAACACATACGACACATGACACACACTCTCCACACACAATGCACACACTCTCCATAAATGACACACGTGCCAAACACACACATACGCACACACACACACGACAAACACAGCACACATGGCAAACATGAGACATACACACACAACACGTGACACATGCCACATGACACACACACTCTCCACACACAATGGGCACACTCTCCATAAATGACACATATGTGCCAAACACACATGACACACACACTTTCCTCAAACAACACACACACACGACAAACACAACACACATGGCACACACCACAAACGACACTCGTGCCAAACATGACACACACACACAACACATGCCACATGACACACTCTCCACACACAATGCACACACTCTTCATAAATGACGCACATGCCAAACACACGCGACACACACAACACACGTCAAACAAGTCGCGCAAACACACACCAAATAAACACAACACATTCCACACGACACACACGTGCTAAACACATGACAAACCCAACACACACAACACACACCACAACAAACACAACATACACGTTACACAAACATTCCACACAGCACACACAATACACACATTCACTCACACGTGCATACACACAAACCCACATGTGGCCAAAACTATTGAGACACAAACCCACTTTCTTTGCACTTGCCACGTTTTAAGCGCTGTTGTAGTTCCTTCAGGAAATGCAGACCTAGTTTTTGAGATTTCATATTGTTTGAAGTAAAACGCTATGAGCATAAGTATCCAGCCTGATATGTGACTGTAGTAATGTCTATATAGCAACGCTTCACAATAAAACTTTGTGCATTTTACATAAAAATAAAGCTTTCTTGTTTTTAACTTCCTCGAAAGGCTCGAAATAGCCAAACGAGTTGCTTTAGGCCAAGGTTATGTTATTTAGATACTATAATGCGATCAGTAGAAGATCCTCACAAACACAGTCGGCTAATACAAAGTCATGTTTGTGCCTCGTTATCTGTACAGAGTATAAAAAGGCTCGGCAGGAGATCAAGAAGAAATCCTCGGACACCCTGAAGCTGCAGAAGAAAGCTAAGAAAGGTAAGAGCCGCCTCGCTGCAGGCTTTAGGGGGTAGATCGGGCACACGGAGGCAAATCAGATTCAAATGCGAAGCAGAGCGTTATGTAAAGATGATTGTTATGTAAATCTAATGGCGGCTCCGGACGAATCCGCTTAATGCAGCGCTGAAGCTAATGCGGGTTATGTAAAGGGCTTTACACGAAATGCAGGAGTTTTAGAAACAAATGGAGAACGTCTCTTAGGTCTAATAAGGATGATACATGGGCCTTTATTTACACACAGAAATACTCACATTAAAGGCCTTTTCACACCGAGTCCGGTTTTCAGGGCTGCGACGCTGTGTAGAATCTTTAATCGGAGCCTGTTCTAATTTGTGCATGGTTAAAATCTGGCTGGCCAATCAGAGCTCGGTCGCCGGGCAGAACAGCTCATCGAGAGCCTATAGGAGGAGCAACAGGCTGCCTCTAAAAACATGGATATTAGAGAATTCATCCCAGAGTATTCATCCTGACATGTATGCCAGGATAGTCCCCGGACCCTCCCACCCGCGATAAAGCACACACACACACACACACACACACACACGCTGCACGTTTCTCATCAGCTCTGCAGTTGCTTGCTGTCATGCAATAAACAAAGTAAATCAAAGCTGCAGAGTAATCAGTTAGCAGTGACGGACACGCCAGAGCTCGCGTTAATCCTCCTCACACGGCAGGGCGCATGTTTGTGGTGTCGTGTCAGTTCGTGTAAACACATCTGGCTCCGTTTTGTGTGTTAGTTGTGTTGCGTTTTATGGACCCGCTGTGTATTCCTTTAATCAAAGCCAGTACACGAGTCATGAGATAAAATTAAGTAAAGCACCGACCCTTTCACTGAATGTTGTTCTAATTACAGTATATGTAACTCCCTCTGTCCTCCATACTGGACCTCGGTCCCTCTCTGAGCCCTTGGCCCCTCCCTATTCTGGCAACGGGACTCTTCTCTTGATCTGACAGGCACCACAGGGGCCAGACTCACAATAGCGTTCTTAAGAAAAAACTACGTTTTTGCCAAGTTTCTTAAGACAGCAAATATAAAGAATTCTAATGGGTTTGCAAACTTTCCAGCACCACTGTAACTTATGATGGATTTTTTGGAACGTACCCCCATCGGAAATCAGGGAGCTCCTGTATAAGGATAAAGACTACAGCTCCCATAATATCAAATCGTATCCTGTACTCTATTATAACTCCAGAAGAGGTTTGTCCTGTTTCCACAAACATTGTTACAAAAAGACGACAGAGTCACTGCAGGGAACAAACAATGAAACACAGCCGAGGGTTTGGGCACCCTTCCTCCCACACCATCCATCTGTGTTCTTTACAAAGTTCAAACTTAACTCACTGTTATTAACAGACCATTAAAGTTTACATTTGTTCCCTGAGAGCTCATGTTAACTTCTTTTTGGTTATAAGATCGACAAAGCTTGCAATTGGACCAGGCGAGAACAAACGGTTGCATAAATGTCGCACACATGCGTTCTAGGTCTAATGGGTTCAAAATATATCTGGTTGAAACCATTAGCAGGAGCCCTGCGTACCAGCGCAGGAGAGTCACACTACACGTAACGATGTGGAATCTGTCTGCTGGGGACCAGAGTCCTTCCACACTGGAGCTCACTGCTTCAGGAACACATGAGAAATGTAGCATCAGTAGCATAACTGGCGTAGTTTGAGCTCATAACTGGAGTGACGTGACTGTGATTGAATCCCTGACGCGTGTTTTCCTCTCTGCCTTTCTCTGCACCTGTTCTGAGCAGCTGATGCCCTTGGTAAGTGTGTGTGTGTGTGTGGGTGGGAATGTGTGTGGGCTCCATCTAGACCAAGCTACAATATGTATGATGTGTATTTGTCCCGTCCCCCATCCTGGCTGTGTCCAAAATCAGTCCTGTGGTTCGGTGGCTTCTTCGTATTTGTGTCCTTTTCTTACACCCTGTCCAAATACTAAGGAAACATCAAGATGGTTTTATGCCTGTAATCTGTGTTCACTCTGCTTCAGTTCCTGCAGTGTTTGCGTCAGAATCTTTTTTTAAATTTCATAATGTTTCATAGTGTATCATCACTTACTCATCCAAATCCAGACCAGTGTTTTGTGTTTTATGGTCTGAAGGCTACAAGAGCTCACTTTTCTGGAACTTTACCAGGAATTCAGAAACATTAGATGCGTTTCCAGCAGAGGGACCAGCGCTGGGTTTAGTTCCTGCTCCAGGTTAGGTGTTTTCTGGGGTGGAGATGTGCTTTTTGCTTGCTTACTCCCCTGCCCTATTGCTGGCTTCTTTTTGTTTGGTACCTTAAAGTTTGGCCCATCATCCATCACTGTGTCTCCTCTGTCCCCTTGTTTTTCCATGGTGACTACATTTTCTAGGCAGTCACTTTGAGCCTCTGCACCCGTCTCATCCGTCTCTGGGATCCATCTGTGATCCCAGGATGATCTATCGGGGTGGCTTCAGTGGACTCATGGGCTACAATCTGGATATTAGGCTAATTTTTATCAGGATCCAGTGTAGCAGCAGTTTCGGGCCTTTTCGCAACAAGATGTGCCATGTCCCTGTGGACAGCCTCAGCAGGTGCCATTGCTTCCTGCCTCGGCTGCTCAGAGACACCAGGATCATCTGGAGTGTTCTCCTGGCAGACACGAGCAAGATGGCCCAATTTATCGCATTTAAAACACTTAATATCAGTGTCAGAGGACACAAAGATACTTTAAATTTAAATACCACATTCAGCTCTTTGACTCCTCCTCACAGCACCATAAACACCACTCTTCTGAAAGAGACTAGATGTTTTAGCAGTGGAGATTTACAGCCTAGGGGAACTTTTTTAATAGGGGAGACCAAACGGCAATATCTACTGAGCTCTCGAGCAATACCTTCGTCAGATATGAAGGGAGGGACATTGGCCAGCATGATCTTTTTAGCAGGGGAACTAAGGGGAGAAACCAGTTTTAGCTCGTTATCCATAACTTTGCCATTTTCTGTTAGTGCTTCTGCTTTTTTAACATCATTAAGAAAGACAATAGCACTATTCATCCTGGAGGCAATGTTGTCATGCCCTACCACCTCCCCAACCGCCAAACAACATTCCTCTGCACCCGCCGAACACACCACGCGCCGTGTCGGAGAGTCCAATGATCAAAGACTGGCGTGTCCCGAGCTGCCATGCTCCAGAACCTGCTACACACACACACACACACACACACACACACAATATCTTCCGCACTCACTTGCTTACACCGCAAAGCAAACCTAAACTAAGAAAAAGTTTAGAAAAAACGCACAAAACCTGACAAACTGCCAAGTGCTCTCACAGGCTCCACACGCCACGCTCTCCTCACTGCACATGCTCACACACAGAGAGAGAGAGAGAGAGAGAGAGAGAGAGAGAGAGAGACACAGTGAGACAGACAGACCGAGAGAGAAAGAGAGAGAGAGACACAGAGAAACGCACAGAGAGAGAGGGAGACAGACAGAGAGAGAGAGACATAAACAGAGACAGAGAGACGCAGTGAGACACAGACAGATAGATGCACAGAGAGGGAGAGAGATAGACACAGCCAGATACAAAGACAGACAGACCGAGAGAGATACTGAGAGAGAGAGGGAGAGAGACAGAGACATAAACAGAGACACAGACAGAGAGAGGCACAGAGAGAGAGGGAGACCGACAGAGACAGAGAGACATAAACAGAGACAGAGAGACATAAACAGAGACAGAGAGAGATACAGTGAGACAGACAGACCGAGAGAGAGACAGACAGAGACAGAGAGAGAGAGAGAGAGAGAGAGGGGGGTACACAGACATAAACAGAGAGAGAGAGAGACAGAGAGACATAAACAGAGACAGACAGACACAGACAGAGAGACATAAACAGAGACAGACAGAGAGAGACGCACAGAGAGAGAGGGAGACCGACAGAGAGAGAGAGACATAAACAGAGACAGAGAGAGATACAGTGAGACAGACAGACCGAGAGAGATACAGAAAGAGAGAGGGAGGGGGGGGGGTACACAGACATAAACAGAGAGAGAGAGATGCACAGACAGAGAGACGCACACAGAGAGAGACAGACAGACAGAGAGAGAGGGGGAGAGAGACGCACAGAGAGAGAGACACAGACAGAGAGACATAAACAGAGACAGTGAGACACAGACAGATAGACGCACACAGAGAGAGAGAGAGAGAGAGAGCCAGATACAAAGTCAGACAGACCGAGAGAGAGAGACAGTAGGTGTGGAATCCAGGTGCCTGACTAGAGCTTCCTGCACTGATCTCCACTCGTGTCTCTGTTTTGTTTTTGAAGTTGACGATGTGAAAAAGACGCATCAAGAGCAGGGAAAATAAAGAAAGTAAAAGCAGACAGGGAGTTTTCAGAGAGTTTAAACAAAAAAACGTAGCGCTCATGGTGTGAAGGTCCCACTACGTTAAAAACCGGCCAGCCACCGCGCCATCCCTGTAGCCTGAAAAGGTTCTAGAGTGCTTTAAATGTTTTGGAGTGCTTTAGTTTATCAGATGATTAATGTGTGTCAGACCAGTGATGATGTTTGAATGTCATTTTGTATATAGTCAGTTTCATCCTTCGTTTCCACTTGGTTTGACAAAGTCACAACGAATCAGCATTTGAGTAAATATATAAATGAGTGACTGGATTGTTTTATCCACATGCGAGGTGCCACCCATGGGAACATGGTGGGTTGCCAAATCTTCATGCAGGAGCTCAGTTGAGTATATAATAAAGGGAAGGATCTTGTTTTTTTCTTTAGAAAGCAGTAGCAGGTTACTCGGTGACTGTTGCTTCTGGATTCAGTCCTGCAGCTCCTGCAGCTCCTCATAGCTGTGTTTAGAAATGTAGGTCAGAGTGCACAGACTGGATTTCAGCCTGCCATAGATCAGACTGCTAACTCTGATCAACGTCTGGCTTCGTGCAGAGTCAGGACGGGAGATTTGTACAGCAAGCTTTATTACAGAGCGTGTAGCGCCGGCTTTAAATTAATTCCACTTAATAGCTCGGTGTGAGCGACTCGACTCGGCTCGGCTCGGCTCGGCTTCAAAGTCCTGTTTCTAAGGGATTATCCCGCGTGGACTCAGTCCAGTAAGGGTTTGGGTTTCCCGCGTTCAGCAGGTCAGCCCGGGTCAAAAAACACACCCGTGAGGAAGGAGGTCCATTCAGTAAAGCTGAAGGGTAACGCCGGAGTGTGAGTCACAGGTCCCTCTGAAACATGTATAAAATTCACAGAGGTCGCGTTGTGTTGAGCTTCCATTCAGGAGTTGAGTGCCAGCACGGAGAGGATCGGCTGCTACAGGATCCTCAACCAACATCCAAAAATGCACCAGGGTCTCTGGTTAGATGTTTGGCTTTGGTTGGAAACCTCCCATCTTCCAAAATTTGGAATGCTTTGACCTACAGGACCTTCTGAAACGTTTTAGGAACGCTTTAGTTCCTCAGATGGTTCTACACCTGTGTGGTGTTTGCATGTTCTCCCCGTGTCCCCGTGGGTCCTGTTGACTGGTTTCTGTTGACTGGGCTCAAATCCCATCTCTATCACAGTTTCCTCCCACATTCCAAAGACATACTAGGGTCGTCTGGTGTCTCTAAAGTGTTCCAGCGTGTGTATAAGCCCTGTAATGGCTTGGCACCCCATGTAAGATGTTGCCAGTTAGGCCCCGGCTCCCACGGTACCTCATTTCCTTCTACCAGTTTATGGAGGTATTGGAGCTTGGGTGCATAAACCTTTTTTTCCTTAAGACTCCACTTCTTGTTTAAGTTGATGAGCGCTGATGTCGTGCAGGGCGAGGAGACATCCAGCCGCAGCTGGACAGCGCCGTGCAGGACGTGACCGATAAATACCTGCTCCTGGAGGAGACGGAGAAGCAGGCGGTGAGGAAAGTGCTGATCGAGGAACGAGCTCGCTTCTGCACCTTCGTCACCATGCTGCACCCCGTCGTGGTGAGTCCCAAAAAAAGAATATTAGCAATAATTATAGTACTGCTAATATTTTAATAACAATAATTAGTATTAATAATATTAATACAAAAATAATCATAATAATAATAACATTACCAACAGCAATAATACTGATTATATTTTATTATAATAATAATAGTATTAATAATATTAATTTAAGAAAGAATAATGAAACTAACAATGTTACCAACAACAATACTAGTTTTAATAAATCTAATAATAAAACTAATAATGTTAACAATCATATTAACCATAATAATACTAATAATTAATAATACTTTTAACATAATAATAAAACTGCTAATAATATAAAAATAAATAATGCTAATAATAAAACTGATAATCATTTTAACAGTAACAATATTACCATTAATAATAACAATTGTAACAAAAATATTAACAGTAATTAATATTACCAATAATATTAACAACAACAACAATAATAATCACTAAATTAATCATAATTTTATCAATAATATTAACACTAATAATAATAATAAGAATCTTAACAATAATAATATTAACATTAATATTAACAATAATAATAAAACTGATAACAATAATATTATAGTATTAATGATCATAATTATATTTTTATTGTTAATTATAATAACAATAATGCTATTTTTATTATTATTGATAATAATAATAATAATAATAATAATATTAACAACAACAATAATGTTAATTATTCTATTAATGTTAATTAGTTTATTATTTTGTATTTTGCTCAGGATTTACATCCTTTTTTTCCATTTACAGTGGTGCTTGAAAGTTTGTGATCCCATATATATATTTTTTTGTTACATTTGTTTAACTGGGTTCTCTTTATCTACTTTTAGGACTTGTGTGAAAATCTGATGATGTTTTAGGTCATATTTATGCAGAATATAGAAAATTCTAAAGGGTTCACAAACTTTCAAGCACCACTGTAATTAGGAACAAATTTAGGAACAAACTAGTTTATTTTGTATTTCATTATGCAACAGGTTTGATGATGATAAGTAGAACTCAACAATTTAAATAAATGATTTAATTAAAATACAATTAAAGAGAGACTTGTAAAAGTCATTAAGTAATGAACAGGACCTCTTTGTACTGTACGCTAACGTGCTGTGTGTGTGTGTGTGTGTGTGTGTGTGTGTGTGTGTGTGTGTGTGTGTGTGTGTGTCAGGATGAAGAGATGTCCATGCTGAGTGAGATCGTCCATCTGCAGACCATCGCTGATGACCTCAAAGCTCTGACCATGGACCCTCACAAACTGCCGCCGGCCAGTGAACAGGTCCGTTAGGAACGCACACAGACCACGAGGCATTTAAGCAATTTCTGCATTCAGATTATAATATAGTTACGTTCATATATATATATATATAAATTAATCATTACAAACGCAAGCATATTATGATTAAATAGAATGTAATGTTATTGAATGCTTACTGTACATTTACAAAAGAAACATCATAAATCAATCAAAACGAGTGACTCAACATAAAAGTGTTAGAGGTTTTTTTCCTTTTTGGAAGTTTATATTAGTCAAGTCAAGTCAGATTCATTTCTGTAGCGCTTTATAAACATCTAGGTCACAGCCCTAACTGAGCAAGCACAGGGCAACAGTGGCCAGGCAAAACCCCCTAAATCTGACTTGACTTGATTTGTCCTGATAGTCACCTGACCTAAACCCCATCAAGCATTTATGGGGGCACATGAAGACAGACACAGCCGAGCATTCAGTAACATCACGCTGGATGACATGGATCATCTCATTTTCCACAAACTTGTGGAGCTCAAAGGAGAACATCCCAAATACTAAACAATTCTGAAATTGCGCACTTAGTTCTCCAGTGTTTTTTTGTTTCTTAATAAAGCTCTGCTCTGTACCGGCTTCTAATGTTCATCTCCCGCTTTCTGTCCAAGCATGATGGTCGGCAACATGACCACTTACTGATAAAGACCGAGTAAAGAACAACGTCCTGCTCACCTCTGTTAAGCACCAGAGATGTGAACTAACCTACCACGCCGACTAGAACTAGAAATTCCATCACATTTTCAATGTTCAGATCTTTGAAACTTCATATCTAGGGCAGTTGAGCTCAACACAGGGACTTTCATCAGGACCAATCATCCCATACATAATATGCTCCAAGAAAAGACCCTGCCTTGAAGAAGGAGCTCCAGATACACAGCGTTCTAAGAACTAAAGTTGGTCCCAGTTTCTGCAGTGTGAACATGCCACAAAAGAGGCACAGTTCCAAGAACTATGACAAAGTTCATCCAGTGCGAAAGCGCCTATATAGAACAGCCAAAATAGAGCCAGGTATCTAAGGGTTACATAAGCCTACATAAGACGTCTCTTTATCATCTTGTATAAACAGAGAGATGTGTTTGGCCTCTGAGCTGGTTTCATCAGTCGTTGTGTGAGTGGAGGAACTGGATCATCGGTGACTAATGCCTTCCTTTTCATGCTGTTTTGACTAGCTATTCCATTCAGGAACTGATATGCTGAGTGATGACAGCTGCAGCTCCGAGACAATGCTTCTCTTTGTTTGTTTCCCCTCAGGGCAGGGAAACAAAATATATATATTTTAATAGATAACATAAATAAATAAATTGCATTTTTATTTTTAATGACATTTTGAAGTGACACTATTTTTTTCTGTCATCTTTCTTTATGCTATTCCATATATTAATATTTACTTATAGCTTATATTTATACCCTCACCCACTGAGTCGCTGTAATCGAATGAAACTTTATATGTATGAATGTAATGATGATATCTGTAAGTGCTTACGACATTAGAGTGAAAGGAGAAGTTTATTAGGGAAAACTGTACAACTAAAAGAAGGCTCTAGTTACCCTGTTAGGCCGCCTCTGACCTGGATACAAGATGAGATACGTTTGAAGGCTTAACACACTGATGTTACAGCTGTTCCTGTAGATCCTACACTGCTGAAGCTTGTGTCCCAGCTGGTTCCATAAATGCTTGATTGTTGATAAATCTGGCAACCGGGCATTGTAATCTGGCAGGGTCATTCCTGTTAACCCCTTGCTGTATGTGGGCGAGCATTATCCTGCTGAAAAATGCCACTTGGAAGCCCTGCCATGAGAGAAAACACATGACTGCAGGATGTCCTGCACATATTGCTGAGCTGTTAGTGTCCCTCGTATCACTACTAGGGGTGACCGACTGTCGTATGCGATGGCTCCCCAGATCATCACACCAGCAGCTGGGGCAGTGTGTCGCTCCACAGCAAAGGCAGGATTGAAGTGTCACCACGAGGCCTCCATACTTGAACCCGACCGCCATCGGATCCCGATCAGAACATGGATTCGTTGCTACAGACGATACGGTTCCATCCATAGCAGTCCAGGTTTCTCGTTCACAAAGTCACTGCAAAATGTGGCTGGCTGTCAATGGCAGAACACATAATGGGCGCCGTGACAACAAATTTCCTTCTGTTAAGCTCCTGGAAATGGTAAGGACAGAGACGAGTGTGTAGTGTAGTGAAGGTGCCCCCTGTGTCTAGATGTTGGATAACGAAACTGTAGGAGCTGCTCATGCTTATCAAGCCATCCTTTCTACTGGTGGTCTGTCTGGGCCGTCCAGAGCCTGTTCACCGTGTGTGTGTGCCCCCATAAAACCACTGCTCCCAACACCTGCTAACAGCTAGCTCAGAACGGCCCAAAATGACCGTCGTGCTTCTCTCAATCCAATGGTGCGTCCCCTCAAAGTCTGTACACTGGAAAAATGTCTTACAGGAGGCACCAAGAGGTACACTACTCAAAAGTAACCTCTGAGAGCATGTTTACAGAGCAGCGGGGGAAGCATTTTATTCCCTCTTGTGGCAAGACCCAGTGTCTAATCAGACCACACCTGTAATCATTTGCACATCTGCCTGAGACAGAACTGCATTCCACATTTCTAACTGGGTGCATTATTTTTTGTCAGTAAGTGTATTGCTCTAAAACGTTCGACCGTTTGATGACTTTAGTGTGAGGGGGGAATGAAAACACGAAGCCATGAGAACTCAAATACAAGAACGAGGCACAAGAGCTCACGGTATGTCGACAGACAGGTACAGGGAGAACACAAAATCCTCTCAGAAATGTTCTTCCAATAAAGAACAGTCTGAAGCACAAGCAAACCCCTTAAGCGTTCATGGAATGAGGACGCCGCCCCCAGAACAAACATGCCAATGAAAGCTCTTAAAGAATGTCAACCGAAAACAGGCAAGAAACACAAGCTTTCTGTGTCTCATAGTCGAGCATCAGTCTTACAGCTGTCAGTACTCTGGCGAGTCAGACTGCCTCCTATGCTCTGCAATGGCAGATGTCGCCGTGGAGACCAGCCGAGTGACCGATGATGACACACACCTGTACCCAGATTAACTTAACTATATAGTGAAATCATTTATGTATTAGTTTCTATTAGGTTTTTAGTTTTAGATTTGTTTCTGTAGGTTTTTCTTGCTTTACACCTGCTTTATTCTGGTCAGGGTCATGATGGAGGCGATGTCAGTGCTGCAGTTCCAGGAGTATGCTCCCATCTCACCTTACCTGCCTCAGACAGGGCCAATCATGCGTCTGTGTGATACCAGACAGCCAGAAAGCAATGCCGGGACAGAAACCCAGATCCCTCCAGCACCTGAGGGATTTTTAGATGAATATTTTGTCTTATAGACACTCATTTTACAAGCTATGTAAATCGGTAGCATTATAGTCTTCATTTGTGTTGAATTATAGAGCAAAAGTTGATTTTCCAAGCGAAATAAGTTAGTTAAATAATACTAATAATGTAATAGTAAACTTCATTTATATAGCACCTTTCATTTTTGATCCAAAATCTCAGTGTCTTTTTTTACATACAGGTAAAAAGATGAAAGAAACTTCAAAGATAAAATACAAACACAAGTATCCAATAAAAATCCGCCACAATTATAGGTTTTGAAAACAAAAGTAGCATTAGAAACACTCCACAATTATTCACACAATATGGACAAAAGTATTGGGACACCTCCACATTACACGTACAGTGAGCTCTTTTGAGCGACCCATTCTTTCACTGATGTTTATAAAGACCAACTGCATGGCTAAGTGCTGGATTTTATCCACCTGTGGCAACGGGACTGAATGAAAGACCTGAATTCAGATTAAGAGGGGTGTCCTAATACTTTTGTCCATGCAAATGAATAGAATGATAAGTAATAAAATAATAAATATGTAATAAAAAGACAAAAGGAAATGGAGTAAAATAGATAAAATAACATAATAAAATGAGTTATTCAAAGAATATTAAGAACAGAATAAAACATCTCAATCTCTTAAAATTTCATATTTTGTTGTGTGTGTGTGTGTGTGTGTGTGTGTGTGTGTGTGTGTGTGTGTGTGTGTGTGTGTGTGTGTGTGTGTGTGTGTGTGTGTGTGTGTGTGTGTGTGTGTGTGATGCAGATCCTACATGACCTAAAGGGCTCTGATTATAGCTGGTCCTATCAAACCCCTCCTTCTTCTCCCAGCACCACGATGTCCAGAAAGTCCAGCATGTGCAGGTGAGGATCGTCCTCTCATTATATTAACTTCACTGAAGTCCCTGTCTTACTAACATCCAGTATACCAGTGTGTGGCGACACCTATGTCATGGCATCTCCTTAGAACCCGTTACCAGGTCTTGACTCGGAGCATGACCAGCAGCACTGGTTTATATTTCCGTCTTGTTTTATGGCCTCTTCCCTTTGGCGTTTCTGTCCTTTATTGGAGTCTCATGTGTAAAGGGCTCTGATTTTAGCGTTCCAGCTAAAAATAACAATTAGGACACCAAGTAATTATCAAGTAGTAGATGAGTGGGATGTTCTCAAATCTGCAGCCTGAATGGTTTGAGTGGGTCTGTGTCGTTTCAGGGTGAGACCCTACAGATGGAAGGGACGTCTTAGGACTAACAGACAGATGCTTGAAAAGTGTAAACACAATTAAACAATCGAGACAAAAATATTATACTTGGTCATTTATTTATTGAGGGAAAACAATCCAGTATTACATAACTATGACTGCCAAAAGTATGTGGACTTCTTTTATTAGCAGTTAATCTGGAGGTGAAATAAGAGTCAGGTGTTTTAATCCATGGGATCATCAATCAGGTGTGAGTGGTCACCTTGCCTGCTTCAGGCTCCTGCAGATGGCGCTGCACGAGGATGATCGAGCTATAAATACCTGCGTTGTACAGTGCACATGTCTCGTTCCACGTGTGATGTGTAAGAACATTTTTGAAATGTCTAAAAACAATGTACCTCAAGTAACGACTGGAAGGTGTTTCCATATTTTTCCCACTACAGAGCATAATATCATTAAACAATTCAAGGTATCTGGAGGAATTTCAGTTCAGTAAAGGCTGAAGAGGGGTGATCTCCACTCCCTCAGACGAAACTGCATCAAGAACCATCATTCATCAGTAGCTGATAAAACCACATGGACAAGGGATTCCTTTATCAAACCTTTAACAAGCTCTACAATACAGAGTTACATTCACAGATACCACTTAAAACGTTACTGTGCCAAAAAGAAGCCTTATGTTATAACCATGTCCAGAAGAGGCGTCGGCTTCTCTGGGCTCGGAGGCATCTGGGATGGACCATCACCCAGTGGAAATGGGGATTGTGCTCAGACCCATCAGTATCAGATCTTTTTTTGGAAGAAGTGGATGAAAAGGACTATCCGAAAGAACCTGTGGCGGTCCCTGTCCGTCAGTTTCATCTTTCAGCCATAAATTCTGGGATTTTTGGCACTGCTGGTAGAGCCGTCTGACTGTACACTTCGATACAACTGCAAATTCAGCTACTTCTTTCACACTATGACCTTTGGCACACCCAAATGCTTTTTGTCGATCATTAATGTCTGCGTTGCACCACATTTTCTACATGTGGAACGAGACATTCACTGCACTGTACCACCTCTGCTCAATCTACGAATCCCGTCGCACACCCCGCAGATATTTATAGCCCCATCTGCAGGAGCCTGATGTCACTACCACCTTAAACACGCAAGGTGACTCATTATTTGTCCCACACACACCTGACACCTGACAAAGGGAAAGCTCACGTGGAATCGTCCTTGTTTATCTGATCTTGTTTTAAGTTTGCATGAAGCGTGTGGAGTGTTAATGGTTCCCCGTCTTCCCTCCTACCCCTCCCTGTCCGCGCTCCCCCTAACAGCAGTCTGAACAGTGTGAACAGCAGCGACTCTCGCTCGAGCGGCTCTCTGTCTCACACGTCCTCCCCGCTCTATCGCTACCGCAGCGTGGCCGTGCCGCAGCAGGTTCCCGCTCGGCTCCCCAGCGTCTCCTCACACGACTCGGGCTTCGCCTCGCACGACGCCTTCCAGTCCAAGTCGCCCTCGCCCATGCCCTCCGACCCCACCTCTCAGGTAAGGCCCCTGACTGTGGTTACTGTGGCTCTCGAAGTTGAAGTGTTTGTCCAGCGGACTTTTTTTTTCTTGATATGAGAGTGTAATGAGCGTCTTCTCCTGGCTGCTGCTTTTATTTCCTCTCCCATGCCGCTCTCTACTTTCCCATGATCCTCTGGGACTGGCTGGCCTCACTAGGGCTGGGCTAATTGCCACCATCCCAAAGATATTAATGATCCGAATCGGGCTCTGCTCTACATAGCGGTGAACCATAAACGGATAGTTTAGCCAGAGACATTAACCAGGCTAACGATGACTGGAAGCCAATGGGACGCGAGTGACCATTAGAACTCTTACAATCCTTATTCTTTAGCGTTTGTTTTTTTTTTAAGGTCTACGGTTTAAGGTTTAGAAGGAGTCCAGCTTTGACCCTAATTATGGAGAGCGCCTTTTCTTCCCCATAATTGACAGAAGCCCGTGGTTGAACCCGCACCCGCAGAGTGGCGCTCCGGTTGTGATTTGTTTGGACTGGAGGAGTTTTACAGCGTCTTAAAGCATCCAGAACGAGTGTGCCCAGGAAATGCCAGTCTGAGAACGAATAGAACACGATGAGGTCACGCTCAAGTCATTTCTATTGTTTCATCCATTTAGCTTGGAAGGGTCTCCGTGTAGCGCTGACATTAACGTACAATGGAGTGTGAGGAGGAATGTACTATGGCCATAAATATGTGCAAACCACTAGTAAAACAAGATGGTAGGATGGAGAGGGAGAACTGCACATTACACGCTAAATCAAGGGTATTGGTTTGATTTCAACACTGCTCTATATATATAATTTTGTCATGTTTTCTTATGTTGAGGCCTTGTACTAAAATGAAACAAAATTCAAGTTTTCCCATCATTATGCACTCACTACCCCGTAATGAGAAAGTGAAAACAGAATATAGAAGTTTAGCTCTGGGTTCCTCCCATTTCTCGTGATGTTTCTGCTCCTTGATTGCATCCACATGTGGTAAATTCATTTGAATTTGATTGGACGTGATTTACAAAGACAGCCCTGTCTATATAAGGTCCCACAGCTAACAATGAATATCAGAGAAAAAACCAAACCATGAGGAGGAAAGAACTGCCTGTAGAGCTCAGAGACAGGATTGTGTGGAGATACAGATCTGGAGAAGACTAAAAAACCATTCTGCTGCACTGAAAGTTCCCAAGAGCACAACGGCCTCCATAATTCCTAAATGGAAGAAGAGGAAGAACCAGGACTCCTCCTAAGTAATCGGGGGAGAAGGGCCTTGGTAAGAGAGGGGACCAAGAACCCAATGGTCACTCTGGCTGAGCTCCAAAGATCCTGTGTGCAGATGGAGAAACTTCCAGAAGGTCGACCATCACTGCAGCACCAAAACCAATCTGGAATTTCATGTGTTTTATTTTTATACATATTGGCTGGTATCACCAAACTTCTTAGTGCCCATGGTGACTTATTTGCACAAAATGGATGTGTGTTTCTGTATAAATACACACTAGAGCTATCTAATGCTTACAGAATTGGTCTAAGAGTCCTAGCCCTCGCGGCTCTGCAAAACTCCGGACAGATAGACAGACCCTGGGAACTCGGAATCAAACATGCAAGCCGATCGATGGACCTCAATCACCCCTCAGATACAAGATCCAAATCAGAGAAGCTCAGCAACTGGGATCCACTGGCATCATAAACAAAACCCAGAACATTTGAGCATCGTGATGAATCGTCTCACGATGTATCGTTACACCCCTATAAGTGGACGTGGGTCCTTATTTATCTCTCTGCACATTCGTATAGTGATAGTTTATCTACTTATTGTTTGTTTATCTGCTTCCATCTGGAAATGTAAGCTGACCATTCTTTATCACACTAATAGATGGATGCACTGTTTACATTAAAGTAGATGAAGCTCTTCAGCTGATCGTATTTAACCTGTTTTATTCTGATTTTGTTGATTTTAAAGTGCTTAAAGAGCAGATTCTGCATCCGTAGGTGTAATTTGTTAATATTTAGATAGATGATCGTTATCTGTATTGATAAATCCTCAGTATTAAAGTAATCGGATCAGGATCGGGAACTGCTTCCACTCTGATGCTCTGTGTTTCCTGTCCGATTTTAGTCTGTCCTACTGAAATATCTGCTGCTTTTATTGCAATGTCTCTAACCTCTGGCTTCTGTCTCTCTCTCTGTCTGTCTGCCTGTTGTTGCATCTGTGTATCTGTCTGTCTATCCCTCTAATTGACTGTCTGTCTTTGTCTTTTGTTTCTGATTGCCTTTTGCCGGTCTCTCTCTCTGTCTGTCTGTCTCTCTCTGTCTGTCTGTCTCTGTCTCTGTCTATTTGTCTCTGCCTGTGTGTCTTTCCCTTCACCTTTTCTCTGTTATCTCTCTCTCTGTGTCTCTGTCTGTCTGTCTGTCTGTCTGTCTGTCTCTCTCTCTCTCTCTCTCTCTCTCTCTCTCTCTCTCTCTCTCTCTCTCTCTCTCTCTCTCTCTCTCTCTCTCTCTGTTGCTCCATCTGTGTGTCTCTCTCTGTCTCACGTCTGTGTCTGTCTGCCTGTCCCTCCTCCTGTTTCTCTCTATATGTCTTTGTCTCAACCTGTCTCTTCCTGTCTGTCTCTCAATGTCTGCTGCCCCACCTTTGCCTGTGTCTCTCTGCCCGTCCCTTCACCTGTCTCTCTGTATGCTGCACCATCACTGTCTGTCTGTCTTTGTCGGCTTGTCTCTGCCTTTTTGTCTGCCTGCCTTTCACCCCGTTTGTTTTTCTCCATCTCTGTATATCTGTCTTTCTGTTTATCTATCTCTCTCTTCCCGTCTTTGTCTGTTGGCTTGTCTCTGTCTGTCCCTCCGCATGTTTGTTTCTCTCTCTTCACCCTACCTGTTTGTTGGCTTGTCCCTGCCTATGGCTCTCTGACTGTCTGTCTGTCCTTCCACCTGTCTGTCTGCTTCTGCCTTTCACTCCATTTGTCTATCTGTATTTGTCTCTCTTTCTCTCTCCCTGTTGCTCCATCTCTCTGTGTCTCGGTCTGAAATGTCTCTCTCTCTGTTCCTCCACCTGTCTGTCTCTCTATGCTGCGCCATCTCTGTCTGTGCCTGTCTCTCTGCATGTCTTTGTCTGTCTGTCTCTCCACCCTTCTCTCTCTCTGTCTGCCTTCCTTTTGATTCATTTCTGTGTCTATCTCTGTATATCTCTCTTTTTTGTTTATCTGTCTGTCTATCACTTCTTCTGTCTGTGTCTCTGTCTGTCTTTCTCTTGCTCCATCTGTCTGTCTCCCTGTCTGTCTGCCTGTGCATGTCTTTCTGGTTTATTTTCCTGTCTCATTGTTTGATGCCGTTTGTTTTGCTCTCTGTGTCCCTCTCATTCTCTTTATGTGCTTCTTTCACGCTGGCTGAATGCTGTGATACATTACACTCTGTGTGTGTGTGTGTGTGTGTGTGTGTGTGTGTGTGTGTGTGTGTGTGTGTGTGTGTGTGTGTGTGTGTCCTCTGCGCGTCCTGTCCGCTGCGCACCCCTCAGCCTCCCTCCAGCTCTGCTTCATCGGATTCGTCTGAATCAGGTCAATCTGTCAGCGAGTGCAGTTCCCCCACTGAAAAGGTGACTCCTGATTGGCTGTCTGAGCCGCTTCCCATTGGACGTTCAATCCATTCAGCCCCTCCCATTGTCACGTCCCATGACAAACGTGTCCCTGTTTATTTTGGGTTGACGTTAGTTCATCACCTGCACCTCTTCTTATTTGCATCATGTGTCTGTTTGTTTTGTTTGCTGCTTTTTTGATTCATTCGTTGGCTTTTTTTCTTTCTTTCGTTATGTTTTCGTTCGTCCGTCGCCATCAGTTGTCAAACGGCTACGATCACTACAGCTCATCAGACGTGTCCTACCCATCCAGAGAGGCCTACCCCTTTATACCTCCATCCTCCATGTCCTCTTCCTCCTCCTCCTCCTCTTCCTCGACTCTGAGGTCGTGGTCGAGGCCGGGCTCTGCGCTCCTGCCCGATTTTCCCCATTACTGTACGCTGACCCCCGGCATGCTCCCCCCATCCTCCAAGATCCCCAGCTGGAAGGTTTGTCCGTTTATGTTCATTCTTATCACTCTATCGCTTCATCTGCTGAATCAGTACAACGATTCAGTGATTCATACTGGCCTAAAGCTCAGTGCACATTTATATAGTTGTACTAAAGCCTAAATGACTCACTGGTTCACTGATTCAAATTGATTCACTGCTTCATGTGGAACACAGACGCATACTAATGAATTCACTAATGAATTTTATTAGCGACTCAGTCCAGTGATTCACGAATTGTCCTTTAAGTTAGGGTCACACTCACTGTATAAACTAATGACAAACTGTGAATCGGTGTGAATGAGTGTGAATCACTTGATTTGACTCTGTTACCCAGTGCTTGTTTCCCAAACATTACCTGCAGTGGCTCCTTCTGCAGAATATTTCAAAACCCAACCAAACCCAAAAACACACATTTACACATCCTTCTAATCGGCCTCTAGAGCTCAGCGTGAGCCAGGGAGTTAAATTGAATCAGTGAATGGAGACGGGTAGTACAGTTATATGAATCTGTGAATCATTTAATTTGACTCTGTACGCTAGTGTGAATCTGTCAAGGTAGTGCGTGATAGACATTTTGATTCAACTCCAGTTGATTCCCAACAGACTGCTTTACCTGCAGCAGGTACAGTCAGGGTCTTATTCAGATTTATTTGCGTGTGTAAAGGTGATCTCACACAGCAGTGGTTTAAGGAAGAAAACAAACGAAACAATCAGGGTAGTGAGGTATGATACGGTGGTGTGATGCTGCCATCTAGTGTCTGATGTTGAGAATGCACTCTAGTCAGTTTGAGAGCTGTGTGACGTTTTGTTGTGGTTGTTGCGGCAGGACTGGGCTAAACCAGGTCCATACGATCAGCCCATGGTGAACACCCTGAGGAGGAAGAAGGAGCCGAGGGAGGCACCGGATTCAAACGGTCCCTGTCAGCTGACAGTCAACTTTGTTCCCGAGGAGAACCACAAAGGCCGGAGCATCGCCGTTACGCCAAAGGTCACAAAGAGCTAATATGTTTGTTTAATTACAGAAAAGCCCCTTTTAATGAACGTTTGCTTTAACGAGGAGGCCTTGTGCACATTCGCTCATTAGCTCACGTTTGGTAGAGACTGTTCTAACTTGTGTTGATGTGTTCAGAGACTTTTTTGTGTAAGCTCCTCGTGTTGTTTCCTCTACTTATTGGTACCAAGCTGTAAATAGTGTACATAAGTGTATGAACCTGTCCTATTGTAAGTAGTACTCCTTTGTTTATTCCCCACCACCTACCTGTATATTCTCTCTAAAGCCTTGAGGACAGTGCATGACTTTTAAAGTCATAGTTTATAGACAGACCTGGCCAGGTTAGACCATATCAGAGGACCCAAATCAGGCTGCAGGCTGCATTTGGCCAGACACTCCAAATGCATTATGCTCAGTCAGGTGAAAAAAAAACTCAAATATGTTTGATATGCTCTGACTGGTCTGAAACGCAATAGGAAGGCCAAAATCGGGATCTTTCCCCAAGATCTTGTATTGATGATGGGTGCAATAACCTGTTCAGTTCATTCCCTTTATTGTCTCCTAGGAAAAGTTTGTTTTACAGCCAGGTACAGTGGGGCAAAAAAGTATTTAGTCAGCCACTGATTGTGCAAGTTCTCCTACTTAGAAAGATGAGAGAGGTCTGTAGTTTTCATCATAGGTACACTTCAACTATGAGAGACAAAATGAGAAAAAAATCCAAGAAATCACATTTTAGGATTTTTAAAGAATTTAATTGTAGATCATGGTGGAAAATAAATAGTTGGTCACCGACAAACAAGCAAGATTGGCCAAGACCAAAGAGCTGTCGAAGGACACCAGGAAGAAAATTGTAGACCTGCACCAGGCTGGGAAGAGTGAATCTACAATAGGCAAGCAGGTTGGTGTGAATAAATCAACTGTGGGAGCAATTGTACGAAATTAGAAGACATACAAGACCATTGATAATCTCCCTCGATCTGGGGCCCCACACAAGATCTCATCCCGTGGGGTCAAAATGATCATGAGAACGGTGAGCAAAAATCCCAGAACTACACGGAGGGACCTGATGAATGACCTGCAGAGAGCTGGGACCAAAGTAACAAAGGCTACCATCAGTAACACACTACGCCGAGAGGGACTCAGATCCTGCAGTGCCAGGCGTGCCTCCCTGCTTAAGCCAGTACATGTCCAGGCCCGTCTGAAGTTTGCCAGAGAGCATATGGATGATCCAGAAGAGGATATCATGTGGTCAGATGAAACCAAAATAGAACTTTTTGGTAAAAACTCAACTCGTCGTGTTTGGAGGAAGAAGAATGCTGAGTTGCATCCCAAGAACACCATACCTACTGTGAAGCATGGGGGTGGAAACATCATGCTTTGGGGCTCTGCAGAGGGGACAGGACGACTGATCCGTGTTAAGGGAAGAATGAACGGGGCCATGTATCGTGTGTTTTTAAGCCAAAACCTCCTTCCATCAGTGAGAGCATTGAAGATGGAACATGGCTGGGGCTTCCAGCATTTCATCTTTGTAAGTAGGAGAACTTGCATAATCAGTTGCTGACTAAATACTTTTTGCCCCACTGTGTACTAAACATATAACACAACAAAAAACACACCATCAGCAACATCAACAAAAACCCACAATATGTTCTATGTTACATATAATAAACATGTATCACAAATTGAATAAAAGCCCTAGGTATAAAAGAGCTCTTCCATCTGCTGCTCTTTACCATTGGGGGCCTAAATCTGTTTCACAGAATGTATGTGGTTGTTAATCGGCACGTACCTGTAGTTATTACAAATGTATGAAATGTTACTCAAGGTTATCAGAGCCAAACGTTCAATCAAATGACCCGCTGCTGTGTGTGTGTGTGTGTGTGTGTGTGTGTGTGTGTGTGTGTGTGTGTAGGGTGAGGACACGGGGGTACAGGAGGACCTGGCTGTGGCACTCTCCCGTGGGCTACAGTTGGACACTCAGCATTCCAGCAGAGACTCGCTGCAGTGCTCCAGCGGATACAGCACCCAGAGCACCACGCCCTGCTGCTCCGAGGATACCATCCCCTCCCAGGGTGAGCATCCCTTACCACCGCGCACCTTCTCCCTGTCTATGTGTGGGGTGTTTGGTGTTTGGCATGTTCTCCCTAAGAGTAACTCTTTGTGGTATAATCTTACAAATCATGTCAGGATGCTGATTGGCTGTTTATTCACACGATGCCTTCAGATGCACTGGACGCTATAGCATTGGCCGCTGGATCGTGCGTCAATGTTGTCGCCATATTGGTCCAGGCAACTTCTCATAATTTTCCATAGATTGTATTGGAAAAAAAACATGCTTGATTCTACTAATAAATAATAATATAATAAAACAATAATAGTAATAGATAGTACATAGTATATGTAGTATAAATAGTAATATAATAATAGTAATATTTCTTCAGTATTTCAAAGTGAATGAGCCGAGTTCTGACATTAAATTCATATAAATTAATTATAAATGTATTAACCAAGGAAAATGATCCATGCTTGACAAATAACATGAGTTTTTACAGTTTCCTATGACAAGGAATTATTTTTCACCAACTTGCCTAACCCTGTACTTTGAAGTAACTGGAGTCAAAACCTTTTTTTTGTACTCCCTGTAGATCTAAATCCTTGAATATAAAAACAACTTGTTAAAATCGGTTGATAAATAATTCGGTTACTGTGCATTTTAACAAGAAAAACGCAGCTCCTCCGTTCACTTGTATTTGTTTACAAGCCAGTTCTGCCTGGACCAATATGGCGGATGCGTTGACGTATCTCAGCAATGAGCCGAATCAGCCAATGTGGCGTCTCTACAGGGCGTAGTGAATGGTCTCGCACCCTTATTAATGAAACAGAATTCCGGTTTGTCTCTCCCTCACAGTGTCTGACTACGACTATTTCTGCGAGCAGCAGGACTTCGATAAATCCTCCACCGTCCCCCGGAACAGCGACCTGGGCCAGTCCTGTCGCAAACTCTTCCAGACCAAACGTCCCGCCTCGACCGCCGGGATCCCCTCCGTCCCCGCCGTGGTCTCTCACGTGCCTGGCGTCGCCACCATCCGGCGCACGCCCTCCACCAAACCGGCGGTCCGCAGGGGCGTCGGCCCCCTGCCCATCCAAACCCCCGTCATCCCAGTCCTCACTCCCACTGTGCCTCACCATCAGGGAGTGGAGTCGAATCTGGAGGCGGAGTTCTACGAGGAGTCATCGGTGCTGCCGGTGGAGGCGTGGAGCGGCCAGGCCTCCACCAACCCACCGGTGCCGGCCCTCTACGAGGGGTACGAGGACGCGCCGGAGGACGGAGACACCATGCTGCTGGCCATCCGGAGAGGAGTCAAGCTAAAGAAGACGGCGACCAACGATCGCTCGGCGCCGCGCATCGTATGAAACGAATTCCTGTTCACCATTAAGATAGAGAGCATATATTAGCGTAGACTGCTTCTATTCCGCAGGCAGCGCGGAGAGACCGGGACTCCCCCAGATACGCTGCGAATAAGAGACGATCTGTCCTTTAATTCTCCTTCTTATCAATCTTATGCTTGTTATGGATATGAACATTAATTTAATAATCGTACCAGAGCCTTCCTTATGTTTGAATCTTTTACGTATTGTGAATCGTAAGAATTTATTTGTTCGTACCATATTTTCCAGATGTTAAGCTCGATGTTTTGTTTAGTAGAGAGTTGAGAAATTATATTTTGGCAGCATTGCTGGGCCGCAGGGTGAAATCACACAGCGGTTGACCTCAGTTTCTCTTCATTAGTCAGTACAGAGCCAAAATATTTCCACAAGGAATATGTTATTGAATGAATGGGTTCCAGACCCCAGTAAATCCCCGTATGAGGCATTTCAGCATAATGGAGTGTATTGTACAGGGAGCTCCTGATTTATATGGGATATGTTCAACACATCCATCATAAGTTATTATATATTTGAACAGAGGAGTTTAGTTTAATATGATTCTGTACTGCTATCATAGAGGAGCCGATTCCACATTAACACTTAGATTAACCTACAGTTAGAGTCAAATCATTAACACAAAGCTTATTTAATAATAAAGTGCTGAAAAATGTCATATTATTTACTGAGAAAAGGATTGAAAGTGAAAAGTAAAAGCAAAACACTTACTCTATTGATGAACTCAGGGCGCTAGCTGCTTTTGGTTGGCTTTTGTAACTGATCTTTTTAGGACCCATGGAGATTTATTTGCACTATAATAAACATAATAAACACAGCGCAGACCTGCGCTGAGCGAGAGCTATTGTGAATCTGAGTCACTATGTACTGAATCGTGAATCATCTGAAACAAAGTTTAAGCAAGTGTGCCGAGTACCGAGCAAACGACGAGAACCGAGACACATTTTTCTAGTCAAAATGGAGCCGAATTTGACGAGTTCCGAGGTGATCGAGAATCGAGGTATCGCTGTACTTGTAATCCGGTGACTTGGTCCAGACCAAAGCAGAAATACATTTGTCCTAATTTTTTTAGTCCTGCTTTGTTTGACATTCACGCTGGCATTCTTAACCTCGGACCAAAATATGTAAACAAAAGTCACATGAATAAGGTCTCACAAAGTTTTGTGACCAAACTTTCAAAATTTCTTCAACACTGCTGTGTGCTGGTGTTTAATTCCTCCGCTTTGAAGATCACATGCTGTGGTTAGGACGCCTCTGCCGATGTGTAACGGGCATGTGGGCATATTTTGGGTTGGGGAATGTGTTCCCAGGAAAGTTTGGACGGGGAGTAAAATGCTCCCCCCCAATAATTCCTGCTCACAGCATCCTTGTGATTTGTTTTTAACACTAATGTGTTTTCTCCTGGCTGTTAGATTTGAGTTGCTTTTTCGGGTTCATACTGGATGCCCCAGCACCCAACCACGGACAGCTGCTGCTGTGTTGCCAACCTAATGATTTTGTCGCGAGATCTGGCGACTATTCAGACCCCTCCAGCGAGTTGTTTTCAAAAAATGTTTTAAAAAAGCCAGACCTGCCAAGTGTGAACACACCCTTAGCACACCATAGCCGGATTTCTGATTATTCAAGTGGTCATGTACACAGCATACTCCGATCTAAAAATCGGATTAAGAATCCGATAGAGAGCTGGATTTTAATCAGATTACTTTAAAGCAGGTACCAGTTATCCAATAATACTGGGTATTTTCAGTCTGCGCTTGCCATATCCACTTATTCTAAAGACTTCGCTTTTTGGGCTAATTTTTCCTATTGATTTTTTTTTCTTGTGGAATCTGGCACCCCTGGTATTCAACGTGCCACGGACTCAAGGTGTTTGACTTTAGACAAATGGTTTTCACAGCCTTACGAGTGGAGAATTTGAACTTTTATTACTTATTAATAATTCAGTGAACACAGAAACACACCAGCGACTACCAGAAGAGTGCGAAGCATTTTTTATTAAGTTATTTTATCAGAGACGGCAACGCCAAGACGTTATCTCATGTCCCAGGCATGTTGTCAAACCGGAGTTAGGCTAAGCTTGTGTTTGTGATGGAATGGACCTCAAGTTTAGGGAATGGACCCTTTTGAAAAGGGGACCAGAGAGCAGAGGAACGTGTCTTACAATCTGGAAAATACGCTACATCTTTTTCTCTTTCTATATTCTTCCATATTGATCCGTAGGATGCAGTGTACAGTCCAGTGCATCTAAACTAGCCTTATATTTCAAAGCAATACTCTAAAATCGGACGTGTCCTAAATCGAGATTTGAGAGTGTGTAAGTATTTGTAATAACGACACGCAGAAAATGAGAGAAGTATTATAACGGCAGGTTTATTTTCGTATATAGTCTGAACATGTTACTAAAATGACTAATTTGTAATTTCTAACGTGTCTATGAGCTTAAATCATAACTCTGTAACTTCGGTTGGTTTAATTAAAGCGCTAGCAGCGAGGAACGGTGTACATAGCAACGGGTTTGTTAATTTATTCATCCGCCCTGCAAAATAGATCCCGTCCCTTGTGATAGGTGTGCTGTGAAATATTGTGCGTTAGTACAGAAAGCACACAGACTTTGACCTTCCTAATAAAAACAGTAATGCACAGTGGGTGTGAAGTCGTCATTGTTATAACTTTCCATCTTCATTTCAAACCTCCTGCTTTTTCTGATTTATTTATGTGACAATAAAACACGGTCCTGATCAACCGAGCAGCTAAATGACTCATTTATTCATCTGTTCTCCTTCTTGTTTAAAAATCTGTGCCGTTGTTTGTTCTGGTTTTCTACACTCACCGGCCACTTTATTAGGTACACGCCTTCAGAACTGTATTAATTTTTCGTTCAACAAGGTGCTGTTAAAATTCCTCAGAGATTTTGGTCCATATTAGCATGATAGCAAGGTGGTACACTGTGCTCATAAAGGCAACAGTACTCCGCTACATTGGTGCTTGAAAGTTTGTGAATCCTTTAGAATGATAAAGAGAACCCAGTTAAACAAATGAGACAAAAATATTATACTTGGTCATTTATTTATTGAGGAAAATGATTCAATATTACATATTAGTGAGTGGCAAAAGTATGTGAGCCTTTGCTTTCAGTATCTGGTGTGACCCCTCTGTGCAGCAATAACTGCAGCTAAATGTTTCCTGTAGCTGTTGATCAGTCCTGCACACCGGCTTGGAGGAATTTTAGGCCATTCCTCCGTACAGAACAGCTTCAGCTCTGGGATGTTTGGTGGGTTTCTCACATTAGCTGCTCGCTTCAGGTCCTTCCACAACATTTCATTGGATTAAGGTCAGGACTTTGGGACTTGGCCATTCCAAAACATGAACTTATTCTTCTGTAACCCATTCTTTGGTAGAACGGCTCGTGTGTGGCTTAGGGTCGTTGGTCTTGCTGCATGACCCACCTTCTCTTGAGATTCAGTTCATGGACAGATGTCCTGACATTTTTCTTTAGAATTTCTGATATCATTCAGAATTCATTTGTTCCATCAATGATGGCCAAAGACCGTCCTGCCCAGATGCAGCAAAACAGGCCACACATCGCTTTTCACTACCTGATAACCTACCACCACCATGTTTTCACAGATGGGAATAAGTTCTTATGCTGGAATGCAGTGTTTTTCCTTTCTCCAAAACATGACGCTTTTCTCTTAAAACCAAAAAGTTCTATTTTGGTCTCATCCGTCCACAAAACCTTCTTCCAATAGCCTTCTGGCTCGTCCATGTGATCTTTAGCAACTGCAGACGAGCAGCAATGTTCTTTTTGGAGAGCAGTGGCTTTCTCCTTGCAGCCCTGCATGCACACCCATTGTTGTTCAGTGTTCTTCTGATGGTGGACTCATGAACATTAACCATTAGCCAATGTGAGAGAGGCCTTCAGTTGCTTAGAAGTTACCCTGGGCTCCTTTGGGACCTCACCAACTATTAAACACCTTGCTCTTGGAAGTGATTCTTTGTTGGTGTTGACCACTGCTGGGAGGGGTAAACAATGGTCCTGAATTTCCTCCATTTGTACACATCTGTCTGACTGTGGATTGGTGGAGTCCAAACTCTTTAGAGATGGTTTTGTAACCTTTCCAGCCTGATGAGCATCAACAACTCTTTTTCTGAGCTCCTCAGAAATCTCCTTTGTTCGTGCCATGATACACTTCCACAAACGTGTGTTTTGTGAAGAGCAGACTTTGATAGATCCCTGTTCTTTAAATAAAAGGGGGTGCCCCCCCCCCCCTCACACCTGATTGTCATCCCATTGATTGAAAACACCTGACTCTAATTTTCACCTTCAAATGAACTGCTAGTCTTAGAGGTTCAACATACATTTTGTGATAATTTTCCTCAATAATTAAAAAGACCAAGTATAATATTTTTGTCTCATTTGTGTAACTGGGTTCTCTTTATCTACTTTTAGGACTTGTGTGAAAATCTGAGTGATGTTTAGGTCATATTTATGCAGAAATATAGAAAATTCTAAAGGGTTCACAAACTTTCAAGCACCACTGTAGGCTGTGGGGTTTAAAACGATGCTCAGTTGGTATTAAAGAGGCACAAAGTGTGCCAAGAAAATATAACACCATTACACCAGCAGCAACCAGAACTGTGATACAAGCCAAGATGGATCCATGCTTTCATGATGTTTACCCTAAATTCTATCCGAATAAATTAACCTAAACCTCAGACATTGGACTCGGCTAAACACTGTTAACGACAGCTATCATTAGTCTTCTCTCCCTTTAGCCTTACAACACACACACACACATATATATATTATATTATAATATATATATATATATTATATATATATATATATATTATATATAACAAGAAGGATCTGGCAACAGTGTGTGTGTGTGTGTGTGTGTGTGTGTGTGTGCTGGAGGAAGGTAAGTGCAGACAGCCTATTCATCTATTTTAGGACAGAACGTCATAGTCAATGTTTTGAATTTATTTCATTTTATGAATATAAATGACATTTACTCTATCTAAAATCCAATTTATTAATATCACATAAACACACAACATGCTGATCAGCCATAACATGAATCCCACCTGCCTAGCAGTGTGTAGGTCCCCCTCGTGCCCCAAGGCACTGACCCATCGAGGCATGAACTCCACAAGACCTCTGACAGTGTCCTGTGGTATCTGGCACCAAGGCGTTAGCAGCAGATCCTTCAAGTCCTGTAAGTTGTGAGGTGGATGCTCCAAGGATTGTACTGGTTTGTCCAGCACACCCACAGATCCTCAAACAGATTGAGATCTGGGAAATTTATAGGCCAGGGCAACACCTTGAATTCTTTGTCACGTTCCTCAAACCATTCCTGAACATTTTTTGCTGATTCCATTAGGGAATAACGTTAGCACGAAGGTCTTGGTCTGCAAAACGGCTTAGGTAGGTGTTGTGGACATGTGACAAACAGTGAATGTCACCAGGGTGATTTCCTTCCTGGTCGTTAGGGGGCAGTGTTAACCCTCAGACTGAGAGTTAGGAGGTGAGAAGCAAATAGAGTTTGGAGGGAAACTAGGAGGGAATTGGAGGCATGTTTGTCACTGTGAGCCTCCTCAGTTAAGTTCCTTAGGCCCTTGTTGGGGACTGGTTTGAATGCTAATATGATCTTGGACACTCTAGCCTCAGGTTTAAGTCATATATTTATACCTGTTTTGTAGAAGGGTTTTCAGTTCATATGGATTTGGTCTGGACTCAGTTCTAGATGGTACCAAATTCTTTTTTCTGGACTTATGCTCCTATCTGATTCTGCGAGAAGAATACCAGCGTTACCACTTTAAGGATCTTTTCTCCAGTCATCATTTATCCTGACAAGGCTTTTGGAGCGAATAAGCGACGAGAACCGAGGTACCACTGTGTTAACAAATCAAAGTCCATTACCAGCCAAAGGGGTGTTGGTAAAAAACCCAAGAAAAGGAATAAGAAGTAGCCAAAATAGCTTTTTAAATCTTAATTTGTTAGCAGACTAAAGCTTTTCTTAAAACCAATAAATATGTTAAATAACATTAATTATGAAAAAAACTATTAAGCGATAACTATATAAGCAAGCGGCGGGTACTTACATGCAGAACAATTACATTCTCTTCCACTAGAGGGCAGTAAGATATCAACTTTGTGTTCAACTAAACAGGCCCAAGTTTCACATGGAGTAAACTGAGACTAGATTTTCATTATACATGTATTTCAGTAATAGTCCCACCCCCCACATGATTTGTAGCTCAAATCACTATGTTCTCTTGAAGGTTAACCTGTACACGTACGCTTTACTACAATTTAACGTATTCTGAAAATAAAATCGGTCACGGCAGATGAAATTACCGAGCTCTTCCACAAGATGTCGCTGCTTATTTAGTAAACCTTGCTACATTCATTCCCAGAGCGGTTTGAACCCTTGGCAAAGATGCTTCTTAATAATTAACTTATAATAAAAGAGACATCTAACCTTTACTGTAATAATAAAGTCTAAATGTTCAGCCAATGTCCATGTGGTCTCTTTTTCACACAGCTTCTTAATTAAAGTAGCAGTGGTCAGTTGTTACTATAATTAATTTCTCCTTTCATTTGTGTTGTCTCTAAATTTTCCCAAGGTGATGAAGGACTGATGGAATTTAGGCTGAGCTTTATCTCGTATACACTCCCCCGGCCACTTTATTAGGTACACCTGTTCAACTGCCCGTTAACGCAAATATAAAATCAGCCAATCACATGGCAGGAACTCGGTGCATTTAGGCATGTAGACCTGATCAGGACGAGCTGCGGAATCAAACCGAGCATCAGAATGGAGAAGAAAGGTGATTTACGTAACGTTGAATGTGGCACCGTTGTTAGTGTTGGTGTTTCAGAAACCGTTGATCTACGGGGATTTTCACACACAGCGCCATCTCTAGGTTTTACAGAGAATGGTCCGAAGAAGAGAAATGACTATGATTATTATAAGTAATAATGATGTGATTTGGAGATGAGTCAAAGTCTTTAAAAGTCCCAAAACCGTTGAGAATCTAAAATCGAAAAGTTTGTTTCTCTTTAATCTAGTTATGTTTTCCCTCATGTTAGGTATTATTAAGATGTAACGTCTTTAAACAGTTCTGTTTCTTACTGATGATCGTCATCATTTTTTTTCTTTGAAATCAGTTTTATTTAATGATATTTTACACACAAAGTAAAAGGTTCATGTGTTTGTGATGATGATGATGTCAATTCTAAATTCCAGGTGTGTGTGTGTGTGTGTGTGTGTGTGTGTGTGTGTGTGTGTGTGTGTGTAGTATTAATAATTTTGACACTTTGTCATTAGTCCACAGTTTTATTCATTAAAAATTCTAAATTAATCTAGTCATATTTCAAATATGTTTAAAGTACAAAAGGTGTGAAATGTTCAACATAATTTTGTGGTTAGTCAGTGGTTTTATTACATTTTATTTTAAATGAATTAAAATTTTTAAATTCATCCAAACTAAAATATTTTACAATAAAAAATATATTTAAAAAATAATTAATAAAAAAAATGTTTAATAAATGAATCAGTAAAAAAATTTAAATAAACAAAATATATGAATTTCTCTTTACAAAACAGTTTTATGTTAGATAAGTGTTTAGATTACAACATATTTAAAAGGATTATGTATCTAAAAACTAAAATCCATTCAAAACCTATTTAATTTATTATTAAAAGTACTGTTATTTGAAGGATTTTACCAGGATTAAATAACTACATATGTAAGGGATCATGGTATATGGAATCATGGAATTTATATTCGTTTCTTAGTGATCATGATGTTTAATTTTGGTTGTATTTAAAATCCATAAATATGTCAAACAATTAGAATCTACTTTAAATATAGCATAATGTTTGTTAGTGATGCTCAGGGATGAAATAACATACTTATTCCCTTTTAGAGCTATTAATAACAGTGAGCGCTTTTACAGTAAACGTGTCCCAAATCAGACCTTACTCACTACATAGTGCACTAGATGGAGAGCAATGCTGTTGTATATGTAGTCCCATAGAGAATAGTTTGGACTCTCTGCTGCACTCCTGGCATCCCACAATGCACTGCAGGGTCCAAACAGTGCCGTCTGGGCATAAAGAGGACTCGCAGTTCTATAATGAGCACTCTGTAGTGCGTAGGGTGTAGGGAGCACGCTGATATTGGTCACAGGCCCCTAGCTCTTTGTAGTGTACAGTAAAACAATAGGACCTTCAGGCAAATTACGTCATAGCCACGTAAGGCCACGAGACAGCTGACTCTTTAGGCTGTTTGATTCCTGAAATATGAGAGTCGACTCCAGATGGTTAAAGTCAAATGAGTCGATTCAAAGACTCAATTAATCTAAACTAATAAAGCGCAGGACAGAACGATATGTCTGATCAAATAAATAGTGAGAACTGAGGAAAGAACGTAATACAGTATTATTATTTGTGTTATTCATAACAATTTGTTAATTTAATTAGTTATTACCAGTTTTTTATTTTGCTGTATGGTGGTGCCGCTGTTGCTGAGATTTTTTATTATTATTTGTTTATATTTGTTTGCATTTTGCCAATAATAATTTGGGTTGTTTGTAATGTGAACTTCATTAAAACTTTATTTTGATGTATTACTGGACGTTATATTATATCGCACAGACCTCGGTTGGATTCCTGGCAGTGCCAGCCACCCGGATTGTGCACCACGCTTAAATATAAAATCTAGGTTGCTGAAGGAGGTTGGGTATTTATTTATTTATTAATTTATTTTCAGTCTTGGTCCTCCCACAGTTTGTTTCTCATCACATTTAGAAGCTTGCTCAAGTGTGGCTGTGGGACATATTTGTAAAGCTGCTTTGAGACAATTCTCTGTTTTAAAAAGTACCATAGAAATAAATCTGCCAGACACAATTTGCCATGTTTGATGTAAGAGGCAAGATGTTTGGAGAGTCCCCCGGTGCAGCAACAGCGACCCCATCCAAGCTACAAACTGGCACGCAGACCTGCGTATGCCTCCATCTGTGCCACGTAAACTCCAAGCCAAGGCTCCAGCCTTCCACCTCCAAATACATGGCACTGTTTATGGAATATTTGTTCTAAATGGTAATCTTACAGCCCAGTGTGTAAGTTTTGGCAAATTTGAATAAAGTCGCCTTCAGGCCAGGTCTGGCATTACATAGAGGCAGAGTGTCTTGAGGTGGCAGTGGTGCCCAGGGTGAGCAAACTCGGAGCAAACTCGGTAATTAAATCCACATAGTCCACTGCTGATGCAATGTTCTGATTGCAAGTCCAAATACCCTCTCCTGAGACAGTAATATCACGTCTCTACCATTAAGTTTCATGCAGCTTATTTCTGGAATTGTTCTTGACATGATAATGGGTCTCGCTCAAGGACTCAACAGTGGCAGCCTGGTAGAGGTGGGATTTGAACCCTGGATCCTCTGATTCAGAGTCCACCACAGTCCTACATAACTTATATAATAGTATATCAACATAGTGCTGTTATTATTATATAAATACCCAAAAATGGGTATTACTGTTTTATTATTTAACTGTTAACGTTATGCACCCACTGCCCCTTCCCCAAACAATGACTTTGCATACAGGTACAACTGACTGTGCCTGAGGGAGGGGAGGGTGGTAAGGGGAGCGTCTCTAGTGCAGTACAGTTGTCCTCGTCAGCCCTGTGATGGACTGGGAAACGTATGCCTGAGTTCTGTGTTCTCTGGGAAAGGCACCGGACCCCCTTGACAATTACCAAGTTCAGATTAAATTAATTGTGATCAATGAATTAATCAATTAAATTAAAAGACCTTACAGTAAAAAGACAAGTGGATCACTGTGCCCAAACGTTTCCCCAGTATGTTTAAAAAACACAACGTATGCATTAAAATGCAAAAAAAAAAAAAATTGTTCAGTGTAGCAAAGAATGGCATTTCGGAGGTCGGGGGTGCCAAAACATTTGCACAAGTCTATAGGTGAGAGTGTAAATCCCTACACTGGACTGGTTCGATTTTTTGGGGTTTCTCACCCCTAAACATTTCACTCTAACGGTTTTTTTTATGAATGAGTAGTATGTCTTTGTGGAATCGGCTCTGTAGTGAAGGAGTCGACTCTCGATTCCCAATACTTCGAATCAGAGAATCGACTCTTTTTTCGGGATCGGCTCTCGACCACATCCTGCTCTGATTTCACGGGGGAACATCTCAGCTGAGCGGGCTGAGAGTAAATGGTAGTTTTCCGCTGAACGAAATGAACGAGAGGTGTCACAGGCTGTGTCACTGCCGAACCCTCATTAATGGGCGGATAAGCGAGCTGAACGGCCGGCTGTGTGGACGGAGCTCCGGATGTTGTATCGGCCCGGTGTGAAGTGTGTAACGGGACACTCTTACGTTAAATAGCGTGATATTGAACGAGATCGGTTCATTTGGTCGCGCTTCACGCATGCTGCAGCGGTTATACCGGGACTGACCGGGTGTGTCACACATCCACTCCCCGGTTTGTTTGCTTGTGGTTTTGTTTGTTTGTTTGTTTGTTTTTTACCGCGGTGTGTTTTTGTATTTTCTGCGATGTTGCGGTGTGTGCGCGGGGCTGTGCGGCCGCTCCAGGCTCTCCGCTCCCTCGTACCGGTCTGTAATCTCGGCACTCATTCGCGCAACGAGCCCGTGGAGCCACTGAGCTCAGCGCAAGGAGCGCGAGACTTCATTTACCGGCTCCATCCGTCCGAGCGCTCGTGCCTGCTCCGGGAACTGCACCGCTTCGAGTCCATCGCCATCGCCCAAGGTGAGTACTCTCTAATTACACTACATCATTCACTCTTCTGTAGTACTCACCATACTACACCGCTACAGTATACTACAGTGTATTACAGCGCTCAATATACTACTATACTATAGAATATTATAAAGATCACTATACTACTATACTATAGAACACTACAATGATCATTATACTACTATACTACAGTATATTACAACGATCACTATACTACTATATTATAGAATAATATAAAGATCACTATACTACTGTACTACAGAATATTACAACGATCACTATACTACTATACTATAGAATAATATAAAGATCACTATACTACTGTACTACAGAATATTATAAAGATCACTATACTACTATACTATAGAACACTACAATGATCATTATACTACTATACTACAGTATATTACAACGATCACTATACTACTATACTATAGAATAATATAAAGATCACTATACTACTGTACTACAGAATATCACAACGATCACTATACTACAACATTACCTTATATTACAACAATCACTATACCACTATATTACAGTATATTACAACCCTCATTATACTACTATGCTAAAGTATATTACAATGCTCATTATATTATTATACTACACTATACTACTATACTACAGCATATTACAGCGCTCACTATATTATTATATAATATTATATTATATTATTATACTACAGTATATTACTATGACAGTATATTACAATGCTCACTACACTATTCTATTATACTACATTATGCTACAGTATATTACAACAGTCACTATATTGCTATACTACAGAATATTACAATGATCACTATACTACTATACTACAGTATATAACAGCGGTCACTATACTACATCATTCACTATTCTATTGTACTGAATATAGTACAAAGTTCACCATACTACAGTACTCCATATACTACATCATTTACTATACTACAGTATATTACAATAATCACTATACTACTTTACTACACTATAATATATTATATTACAATATACAGCTCAATATACAGTACTCTCTATATCACAACACTCACTCTGCTACTATACTACAGTATATTGCAACGCTCACTGTACTACAGTACACACTGTACTACATAATTCACTATACTACAGTACTGTCTATATTACAAAGCTCACTGTACTACAGTACACACTGTACTACATCGTTCACTATTCTACAGCACTCACTATACTATAGTGCCCTCTACAACACACATTATACTACTACACTACAGTATATTACAATGCAGTGTACTTCATTACTCACTATTCTACAACACTCACTACACTACAGTACTCTCCACATTTCAACACTTACTATACTACAGTATATTACAATGATCACTATACTACTTTACTACACTATAATATATTATATTACAATATACAGCTCAATATACAGTACTCTCTATATCACAACACTCACTCTGCTACTATACTACAGTATATTACAAAGCTCACTGTACTACAGTACACACTGTACTACATCGTTCACTATTCTACAGCACTCACTATACTATAGTGCCCTCTACAACACACACTATACTACTGCACTACAGTATATTACAACGCACAGTGTACTTCATTACTCACTATTCTACAACACTCACTACACTACAGTACTCTTCACATTTCAACACTTACTATACTACAGTATACTACAATGATCACTGTACTAAATAATTCACTATTCTACAGCACTCACTATACTACAGTAGCCTACTGACTATGTGGTGATATGTGTAGTACTCCGAGCATGGCGTCAGTGTGAGTTCATGACTCTATACTACACTGTATTACAGCACTCACTATACTACAATACTTTCTATAGTACATCATTTACTACACAACAGCACTCTACATTACAGTGCTCACCATACTATTATACTACACTATACTACAGAATGTTATAATGCTCACTATACCACCTTACTCACTACATTACAGTGCTTACTATACTACGTCATTCACTGTACTACATTACTTACTATACTACAGTATACACTATACTACACCTTTCGCTAACCTACAGTTCTCTCTACATTACAGTGCTCACTATACTACATAATTCACTATACTACAGTACTCTATACTGAAATACTCTTTACAATACATCATTCACTACAATACAGTACTCTTTATACTACAGTACTCTCTATCCTACATCATTCACTACTCTACAATACTCACTACCAACATCACTCACTGTGCTACAGTACTTCACCCTGCTAATCATTACTATACTAACAGCACCGTACATCACTTATTCAGTTCTTGCTATTGTACTACACAATTTGCTCACTATACGAAGCCCTCACTGTATGCTGAGTATATACTATCTATGATACCACTCACTATAGTACTGCTCTCAACAACACTACAGCGCTCACTAACTACAGTGCGCTAGACAATGCTACCAGAGCCTCACTATACTACACTGGGCCTCATACACACAATACACACACGTTACGTATACTGCTGCGCTTACTTTAAGACAAATACACCGCTCATACTGTGCTCATTATACTACCTAGTTATTTCTAACAGCTTCTCCGCTATATTACACTACAGTAACTCACTATTTTATAACTGCTATTACTTTAGTGCTTGCTATACTAAAGTATTCATTACTTTGGCACTCGTAAATTACCCTGCATTACTCACTATACTACAGCCTTCACACACCAACCATGTCATGTATTGTGATATGATTTTTAAATATTTCCACGTTTATAGATGGCACATGCAAACCTATAGGTATTGTTTTTATACTTGTATACTTGAGTATGACCTTTTCAGGTTTTGTGAAGCGTCTCTGCTTGTTTGCTATCGTTAGCCTTTCAGACTTACAGTTCCTCTGTAGTAATCGCTTTCAGTTTGCAGTATATTAATTGCATTTTCTGGAGAGGCGATCGATCGGCGTGCAGTGAATCAGCATAATGGAAATACATCCCCTGCTGCTGCAACAGCGGTCCCTGCCGATGAACATGTGCCCTGTCTGCGCCCAACGATTTCTGGGATGGACTCCAGACACCCACGTAACTCTGGCCAGGCTGAGCTGAGTTAAAACGAGAAATCTTGCTCAGGTTTATTGCAGCCAGTAGTAAACTGGAGATCAACTGTTTTTATATTTCTAGCTTGTTTATGAGTAGATTATTGTAAATAGTATAAACTGTGAACAAGTCACTAGTTTTGCGCCAACCATTGCCTAGATACTCCGGTCTCCAGGGAAAACTCCTGGGATTAGGTAGCTAACTTGGCCGGTGATGGAGCATGCTCTCAGTCACGTGTGGGTGAATATTACTGAGTGGGTGAGTGTGTGGCTACTGCACAAAAAATATATCTAGCTGGCTAATTTTTTCACACGAGGCTTGCTGAAGGCTCTAAGGCGCTCAGCAGTAAACAGTCAGATGGGTTTTTTTGTGGATTTTTGTGGAAGGCGACCTTTAGCATGCTTGGCATTAGCGTTAGCTGATTTCAGTAACAGACTGAAATGTGGACAGAAGCCGATGCAGCATTGTGTCATGCTTTCCCTTATTTATGGAACCTCTGGTCACAGGTCACTCTATTATCTTATTCCAATCATACACTAGAAGACTGAAAAGACTTTGAAAAGACTAAAATCTGACATCCTCTCACTTCTACAGATAAGCCACAGACTACGATTTTGCAAAGACTGGAGATCTTGCATGGTTGCTATTGGCAAGACTGCAACCAGATTCCTTTTGAGATTGTTTCCCGTCACTTTATTGCTTCTCATCACTCTTTGTTTATCCACTCTATCATGGTATAAATGAGAAGGCACGTCAAAGACACTCTTGCTCACTCCACAATGGGCTCGATTATCGTCCTCAGAATTATCGCAATAAATGATATCGCATTAACAGATTGAGGATTGGATTGCGCCTAATCAGACTTGTAAGTCGTACTGTGCGAAAGTCTTAGGCCACCATTCGTTTTGTCGTTTTAGCAATGCTATAATGGCCATATATAACATGCTGCCTGATAGGATTATAAAATTTCAAACTTCATCACACCATAATCCTTTTTCCACTGATCTTCATTCCAGTCTTTAGCATATCTTAGCCTTTTCTCCCTGTTCTCCTTCCACAAGACTCCATATGAAGCTGCCAGATCCTGCTATTGCTCAAGTGTAAGGGGAAGAAACACTAAATCCTGACCATCGTAGCCTATAGAAGCTATTTTCCTGATTTCTTTCAGGTTCTGGTTGTATTCTAATAAAGAGACTGAGGAGTAATTATATATGGTCATTATACTGTTGCTAAGACATTAGTATATCTAATCTAATGGTGGCCTAAGACTTTTGCACAGTACTGTGTGTGTGACGGTTGATTTTAGGTCTGCTTTGATCATGACTACCTCCTCTTTTTCCCAGCGGTCTTGGTTTTATTCCACAATTTTCCACACCCTTATTTCCACTGTGGATTGATTCATCTCACCTGTCCCACATTTCCTTCCTGATTTAACCCTTAAATATCAAACATACTGTGGGGAGGAATGAAACCATATGCACAAGTTTGGGAACCCCTTCCAAATGATCCCCTAGTGGTTTTTCTAACAGTTCCTTAAGATACGCAGACCTATGTGATAATGAAGTTTGGTCTCCGCAGAGGCTGTATTACTTCTTTTCATTTCCTGCTTTATTACATCTAATGCTCTCGAGGCTGAAATAGTAAAGAGTGGAAGATGTTATAGAAGGAAACGTTCAGGCGTGTCCATATACTTTTTGCCCATCTATCGTTGTCCAGTGAAGCCTCAGTGAATGTGCTTGCTGGATATCTGGCTCGGGCTCATGGTTATTACAGATCTGGCTGGAGTAAAGTGACCGGTGTTTATATTCATTAGATTTAAGACCTTGTTGTGGTGGGGTTGTGTTTGTGTCTCCGATATTCCTCCCAGTGGAATCATAGTCATTACATGTTAGTTCCACTTGTGCGATCGTTGTGCAGCTTTAGTGCTCTCAGCGGAGTTGTGGTGTTTACTGGAGAGCTTTTATCCTGATTTACAGGTCCGGACTTATTTCTTCCTCCACTTCATCTCATAAACTCCTCAGCTTTCTCTCTATCTGGAGGTGTCAGGTGTGGTTTTGTTGAATGATGTGTAATATTCAGAGGGATGCAGTGTGACTCGACCGGGTGGCTTGGTGGCTTATACTCCGTATAACGTGGCTTGTTCAGATCGTTGTCACAGAATTTTAAGCCTCTGGTTTGTGCTGCTTCCAGTTTTAAGAAATGAAACATGACGTTTTAATACATGAAGTCACGCAGCCCCCATGTTTAGATCCTTAATGTTAAATCCTTAAAAATTGAAAGAGCAAAACGTAGATTTCTACAGCAGAACCCAGCACAAACACAGCACAAATGAACAGTATAGTGGTAGCTCGGTTCTCGACATTAATTCTTTTCAGAAGGCTTGTCAAGAACCGAAAACAACGAGAACCGAGCAACTTTTTCCCATAAGGAATAATATAATAGCTCCATTCTATCGTTCCTCCGCGGCGAAGTCCTTCAGTCATTAAAGTCGAGGAACAGAATGACCAATAACTGTTTATTACACAGACATTAAACACAAATATATTGGTTGGTAAGTTTTAATTTATTAAAAAGAAAGTTTATTTTGATTCAGCAAATAAAATGGGTGGGGTTTATAAGGCAGGCTGTTACTAAGACCCACTGTTCTACTGACTGAAGCAGATCGGAGTGAGATCCCGGTGTTCTAACCAAAGTCTAGGATCCGTTTGATTAGTGATTATAAATCTGTATGATGAAGCTCTTAATGTGAATCTGATCAGTCAGAAATGTAAGGGCAGAGCTACAGAGCATCAGCAGCTTCTCTGGGTTAGAGCTGGACTTACAGATAACAAACCTGTCAGAGGAACGAAGCTCCGATCAGCCGCCGATGGGGTTTAATGAAAAGAGCCGAGTTTAACTCCAGCAAACGACGTCTTTTGTGAGGGATGAAGCTGATTCAGCATTTTTGTTGGTGGGACTAAAACTGATCTTCAGTCTCGTTGCTCTTCAGCCGAGCTGTGAATCCATTAAGAGCCGGACGTTTGATTTAAAGGACTGACTTTGTTTGGCTTTTTCAGAGCTTCCAAATCCTAAAGGTGATAAACCTTTGACAGGTTGGTCATTAATAGCTTCATCTTCCATATTTAAATCGTTAAAGACTTGCTTTCAACCCATATCCATTTCCTGAAGCATAGGTGTTCTCCTATTTTGGAGCTGGAAAGATGCCCCGTTGGTAAATAGGTGGCTGTCAGATATGACTGACATGTTGGCCTTTGAGAGACTTTGTTTAAATCAAAGGTCAACTTTCATTGATTGAAGGGACATGGAATCCCATTATTTCCTTCTTGAATCGAAGTTGATGTGGTCCTGTAAGGGAAACGGGGTAGCAGCGAGGCGAGGGAGGGGCTATTTCTGTTTACTGTTTATTTAATGCTGGTTTTTTTCACACTTGTGGGACTGGTGGAGGGTTGAGGCTGTGGCATTGTTAAGTTTGTCATAAGGAAGCCTCTCAACCCACAATTTGCTTGGATTGTGCCTTATAAGACAGTATCAGTTGTAAGTCGCTCTGGATAGGAGTGTCTGCTAAATGTCTAAATGTACGATACCGTGCAAAAGTCTTAGGCCACCATTAGATGTAGGGATTCACCGATATTGAATTTCTTGGGCCGATACGATAACCGATGTTTAGCATGTTATTGTGGCCGATATTGATGAAAACTGATAATTTAGCCTTTCTACATTTAAAAAACATTCCCATGATAATCCATATATGACAGGTTGTTTAAAAACTAGATCAGTAATTCATTTTAGCAATACAATAAAATAATAAGCAAAAAAAACGTAGATCAGACATGACTATTACTGTAAACATAAGGTGCAGTTCAGAGGGAAATGGTTTCATTCCATTTTATTTTCTAACCTTCCTTTCAAAAGGTAAGAATATTTTTTAGCCTTCACTTGTTACAGGCAGCAACAAGAACAATTACGTGTGTAAGAAAGTGTAAGATGAAGAAACTATAGCACTGCGTACAGAACTATACACTCAGTAACATCAGACATTGCTTAATGAGTAACGGGCGAAAGAAAAACAAATAAATATTCATATGTAAATATATAATAAATATCGGTTATAATATCGGTTATAATATCGGTTATAAAATTCTAATATCGGGCCGATACTGATAACTGAAAAAAATCCATATATCGGCCGATATATCGTGCATCACTAGTTAGATGTTGTTTTAACAATGGTATAATAACATATTGTCGACGATTGGATTGGTCACTTCATAGTCCTCTTTTCCACCGATCTTCATTCCAGTCTTTGTCAGGACCAGCTTGGCATCCCATAGAAGCTGCAAGATGTTGCTATTACTCCAGTGTAAGGGGAGGTCACACTTAATACTTACCACTGTAGCCTATAGAAGCTGTGTTTTCTGATTTTTCAGGTTTTTAATACTGCAGACACACTTTCTGTATTTTCTGGTTGTATTCTAATAATAAAAGCATTAAATATAGTCATTATACAGTTCCTAAAACGATGCTATATCTAATCTAATGGTGGATGGACAGAGGGTAGCATTTAACAAGTCCAGCGTGTTGTCATTTTATTTCTTGTTTCCTTGTCTATTGTTGTTTTTCTTGTAGTTTTTTCATCAGTACATAAGCTTATTCAAAGGTTCAGACTACATTTACATTTACAGCATTTAGCAGACTTACAATTGATACAGTCTTACAATCCAAGCAATTTTGGGTTAAGGGTCTTGCTCAAGGACCCAACAGTGGTAGCTTGGCAGAGGTGGGATTTGAACCCTCGACCTTCTGGTCCAGTATCTTAACCACTAGGCTACCACAGTCCCCAGACTAAAGCTTTAGGTAAAGTTAAGCCTGAAGGAACTGAGTGTAGAGTGCATTATGGCTACGTGGAACCACTAAGGGTGTAACTGTCAAAAAAACCTTGAGTTGCACCTGGAGCCAGTGATGAGAGCTAAAATATGGTCTGTATTCTTTATAGGTATTACGTAGGACACACACGCATCACATCCATGACCAGTGTTCATTTTGTTGATGAATGATTTTCGTCATAGTTTTCGCAGACGAGACGACTAAACAAAAATGAATGACAAACGACAAAAACTAGGACAAAATAAATGGACTCTTTTGTCAACGAATTGATCTGACCCTGGGAAGGTTGTACTGGCTTGACAATGTCAACACCTGGGAGAAAGAGGAGTCGATATATGGACGCATTTCTCACTTGATAAGACTCTTTATAAACCGTGTGGGGCGAAAATCTCCGGTAAAAATATAACAAAGTTCAAAGGATATCTGCAGGCATGTCATCCTGAAACTGCGGTCAAGCTACCGGCACCTAAATGCAAATAAAGTAGGGATTAAAATATGCTTTCAGTTTGTGATGTGGATATATTTTAACTTTGTCTAAAAGTGTTCATATTATATTGAAGGAGTATTCGGCTGACATAACTCCGTTTTAGACTGGAATTATGAATAAATGCATATAGAGCATAAACATATCCTATCTTATATGTTTAATAAAGCTCATAATATATCATTTTTTCTGACTTAATTCTGTTGTACACTATCTCATGAGTGTCCTCACCGAGTGTGAAGCCGATCTTTGATGGAAATGATGAGTTTTGGTGGCACTTTACTGTATGATGTTATTATAATGCATGCATACAGACCTGAGCTTATATCTTAATTAGATCTTATAATATATCGTTCATTCCAAATAGATTCTATTCTAGAATACCTGCTGAATGTCCCACCGAGTGAGAAGCAGATCTGTGGTGGAAATGTAGTGATAACCGCTTTAATGTCTACTTTTATTATCAATGCGGCATGTAGATGTTTCATCTTAAAAGGGAAATGTTAAAAAGCATTTACGTATTGCAAAACAAGACTAAAACTAAAAACAATTCATGTGACTAAATTATAAATAAAACTAAATGACATTTTAGTCAAAAGACTAAAACAATTAAAATTTACACTGTATATGACCAAAGAATTATATCGTGATATTTTCTGGGATTTTCTCAATAATGATAATTAGTTGATACTTTAGCAGGGTATTTCTTGGGTCTAAAATATCCAAAAGTTGTTCGAACCCATCTCTCCCAGTTAAGTCCCAGTTAAGAGCAGTGAGTTGTAATGCTGGAAACAGTTTTTATCTTCTAATAAATGGCCCCGCCCTCATTTTTTTTCTCAAATGTTTTTTGCCTTTATTTTATAATTCATTGTTCCTTCAATGAAGGCAAGCTGTTCTGACCCAGATGCAGCAAAATGGGCCCAACCCATGTTACTACCACCACCATGTTTCACAGATAGGATAAGCTGGGCTGCATTTTCTCCACTATTTTTGAATATTGGCCTCGTAATGCAAATTTTCTAAAAATGAAATGTTGATGGTGCTTGAGGGAGAGCCACTGGAATGGAGGGATTGAATTGGATTTATTTGGTTAGGACAGGATTAAGAATGGACCTAACTTTATCTTTGGAGTGTGGGAGGAGCCCGGAGTACCCGGAGTCCGAGGTCAGAATTGAACCGGGGATCTCTGAAGCTGTTCGGCTACCGCTCTAACCACTTGTCCAACCGTGCTGCCCATCAGGAATGGAGGGAATGACTATAGGAAGATCACGGAGAACATACCAACCTCCACACAGGCTCTAACCAGAACTCAGGATTAGATCCCAGGTTCCTGGAGCTTTAAGCCACAGATGCAAACTTGTGCGATAAAGGTTCTCAGGTCTGCCAGTCATTGTTACCCTTAGGTAAGTGGGCCCACGTTATGTTTGATTCGTTAATGAATTGGATGCCATAAATGCCGTCCAATGAAAAGGCTCCGTGGTAACGAGCGTGTTAAAAGGCATTTCTGTTCCACATGATATAAGCTGATCCATTTGAGAACGTCTGTGATCATCATCCTCCATCTCACGGGGTGAGACCAAGCTGTGAGGTTGCTGTCGTCAGTTACCATGGAGATGTGACTTTAATTCACCGAGCTTTACTCTGAATGAAGGGATTTAAATAGAGGAAATGCAGATGCAGAGAGGCCTCGGTGCTCAAGCAGCAACCCAAAAATGCTCTGGATGTCAGATTTGCTCTCGTTGTAGGAAACAGTCTCAGTTTTACGTCAGTCACATCAGAACAATCAGCAAATTAAAATATCAACCCAATTAGAGATTTCCTGTTCAGCCCAGACCTGGAGAAACTCATTAATCCCTTTATTTCTAGCAGGGTTCTGCAGCTGCTGTTCTGACTCCTGATTTTAAAGCCTTACATCGGCTACCAGATTGTTATAGAACTGACTGTGAGCTTCTGCTATTGTTCTATAATCTGATAGCTGCAGAGGTAGAAGCCGAGCAGAACAATCAGATCATTAGGAAACACTCCGTTAGTCCAGCTTAAACTAAACATGCACCCTTGACAGTGGCAGCACTAATATCACATCCATAGAACATCTGCTACACCTCTGCTTCATGTACACTATTGTGCAAAAGTCTTAGGCCACCATTAGATGTGTTGTTTTAGCAATGCTATGATAGCCATTCAGTGGTGCTTGAAAACTCTTTAGAATTTTCTATGTCTGCATAAATATGACCTAAAACATCATCAGATTTTCACACAAGTCCTAAAAGTAGATAAAGAGAACCCAGTTAAACAAATGAGACAAAATATTATACTTGGTCATTTATTTATTGAGGACGATGATCCAATATTCCATATTAGTGAGTGGCAAAAGTATGTGACCGTCTGCTTTCAGTATCTGGTGTGACCCCCCTGTGCAGCAATAACTGCAGCTAAACGTTTCCTGTAGCTGTTGATCAGTCCTGCACACCGGCTTGGAGGATTTTAGTCCATTCCTCCGTACAGAACAGCTTCAGCTCTGGGATGTTGGTGGGTTTCCTCACATTAGCTGCTCGCTTCAGGTCCTTCCACAACATTTCCATTGGATTAAGGTCAGGACTTTGACTGGGCCATTCCAAACCATGAACTTTATTCTTCTGTAACCATTCTTGGGTAGAACGGCTTTGTGTGCTTAGGGTCGTTGTCTTGCTGCATGACCCACCTTCTCTTGAGATTCAGTTCATGGACAGATGTCCTGACATTTTCCTTTAGAATTTCTCTGATATCATTCAGAATTCATTGTTCCATCAATGATGGCAAGTCCGTCCTGCCCAGATGCAGCAAAACAGGCACAAACCATGATACTACCACCACCATGTTTCACAGATGGGATAAGGTTCTTATGCTGGAATGCAGTGTTTTCCTTTCTCCAAACATAACGCTTTTCTTTCAAACCAAAAAAGTTCTATTTTGGTCTCATCCATCCACAAAACATTCTTCCAATAGCCTTTCTGGCTCGTCCACGTGATCTTTAGCAAACTGCAGACGAGCAGCAATGTTCTTTTTGGAGAGCAGTGGCTTTCTCCTTGCAGCCCTGGCATGCACACCATTGTTGTTCAGTGTTCTTCTGATGGTGGACTCATGAACATTAACATTAGCCGATGTGAGAGAGGCCTTCAGTTGCTTTAGAAGTTACCCTGGGGTCCTTTGTGACCTCACCAACTATTACACACCTTGCTCTTGGAGTGATCTTTGTTGGCCGACCACTCCTGGGGAGGGTAACAGTGGTCTTGAATTTCCTCCATTTGTACACAATCTGTCTGACTGTGGATTGGTGGAGTCCAAAACTCTTTAGAGATGGTTTTTGTAACCTTTTCCAGCCTGATGAGCATCACACCTCTTTTTCTGAGCTCCTCAGAAATCTCCTTTGTTCGTACCATGATACACTTCGACAGACATGTGCTGTGAAGAGCAGACTTTGATAGATCCCTGTTCTTTAAATAAAACAGGGTGCCCACTCACACCTGATTGGCATCCCATTGATTGAAAACACCTGACACTAATTTCACCTTCAAATTAACTGCTAATCCTAGAGGTTCACATACTTTTGCCACTCACTAATATGTAATATTGGTTTAACTGGGTTCTCTTTATCTACTTTTAGGACTTGGATGAAAATCTGATGATGTTTTAGGTCATATTTATGCAGAAATATAGAAAATTCTAAAGGGTTCACAAACTTTCAAGCACCGCTGTATATAACATATTGTCAAAGATTGGACCCAAACATTTCAAACTTGGATTCATCACTCCATAATCCTCCTTCCCCCTGATCGACATTCCAATCTTTGTGAGCTTTTGCGTATCTTATCCTTTTCACCCTGTTCCCATTCTGAAAAATGCTGCTGCCTTTCCAAAAATACCATTCCTGACTGTAGAAGGGTCAACCTGACATCCCGATAAGGTGTAAGTGGAGCTCACAGTAAATACTTACTACTGTAGCCTATAGAAGCTGTTTATATCTGATTTCTTTCTGTTTTTTTATACTAGATACAAGTCGATTGTAGTTTCTGGCTGTATTCTATTAAAGAGACTGAGAAATAATTATATATGGCCTTTATACTGTTGCTAAAACACTGCTATATCTAATCTAATGGTGGCCTAAGACCTGTGTGCTGTGCTCACACTCTTTCTTTATGTGATTCCAGAATATACAAGTGACACAGCCACGAGGGTAATCGTTACGTAGGACTACGAACAAGAATTAAACCTAACGCTATGACCTCAGAGTCACACTTTACGTTCGTTCATTCATTCACTTTCTTAACTGCTTGTATTTGTCCATGGTAAAAGTGGTGTGGAAATAGGACGCTATCGCCAATATCACACATCAGCATGTGACTTCCTCGCCACTTCATCAGTTACTCAAGGTCACATGGAGATCTCTATAAATAGGCGACTCGTTGTGCTCATGAAGCGTAAAAGGAGAAACACGCGCTCAACATGAAGGTGACGGGCCACAGACTTTGCGTGTGTTTCCATCAGCAGCGTTTGAGAACGTCCAGAAGATGATTTAACACGGGATGTCAGCTTACGCAGATCAGGTGAACATAGATCTGGCTCATTAATCAGTCATGATCATTTCAAAAACTTTTTAGCAATATGGTATGTTTCTATACTCCTTTCATTTAGGCCACACTTCCTTCAGTAATCCTGTATCTTCTGAACTTTTCTCTTGAACGTCTGCTTGTTAGTGGCTGTAGCGAGTGTTTGAGGAACTTATTAAAGCTCTCCTGTCATCTGTTATCTCGTGCTCCTGGAAGCCTGACAGTACGGGACGCAGTCTGATTCAGCTACACACTTTCAGGAGCTTGTCTGTACAGCGAGTCTGTAAAGTGGAGCTTAGACAGTTAAAGGCTTGCACCGTGCAGGTGGGTAGTGCCTTGAGTCAGAAGTGTCAAATAGAGTCTTTAATGGCACAGGTAACAGCACAGCATCTGCTCCGAAAAGTTTATGAAACACATGCAGCATCAGCATGGGCAGACTGAAGGACGGAGAAGAGTCTTGATGCCTTCCTTTAATCTTACATGGAGGATCCAGTCGAGGGTACGAGGTACATGGTGCCGGTCCATTTTTTTCTTTCTGGGTGAGCATCAGGGTTTTGAATCTGATACAGCAGCTACAGAGACATGACATGAGAAAACTCGGATCAATTGAAACCAGACGTGCTGCTGCATTCTGAATCAGTTGCAGGGGTCTGATTGGACACATTGGAAGACCAGCCAGAAGAATCTAGCTTTGATACAGAAAGAGACTGGATAAGCACTGGGTGGCTTCCCTGCCTTGAGTTGAACTTTTGTTATTGACCAAATACTTATGTTCCACCATAATTTACAATTAAATCTTTTAAAAATCCTACAATGTGATTTCCTGTATTTTTTTCCTCATTTTGTCTCTCATAGTTGAAGTGTAGCCATGATGAAAATTACAGACCTCTCTCATCTTTCTAAGTAGGAGAACTTGTACAATCAGTGGCTGACTAAATACTTTTTTACCCCACTGTATGTGAGCAAGCAAAAATTGGATTATTGTAATGAAATATCCGAATCATTTGACAGCTATGTTACTATAGTCCCTTTTTCACGAAAAAAAAGTATCGAACAAGGAGGGGAAAATTCACTTTATCACATCCCCTTCGGTGTGAAGGTGTGGCAGCTTGACTATATGATTTTGAGAGTGAGAAATGCGTTTTCAGACCAGCCTGACCCTGTAATCAGTCGCTCAGTGTAGTTACTAAACGTCTGGGTCTCCTGGTTCTGACATTCATGACGAAGTACAGGGAATAGATCCTACATTTAATCAGTTACTTGTTGCAGCAATCCCTGATGGTAATGTATCACAATATCAGTAGTATATCATCATGTCACTGTGTAACATACAATACTACATTATTCAACGAGTGCTCAGTGGAAGATGTTTGCTTCTTGATGTGCTCCGTCTCCTGGAGATCCTGGAGAGTCAGAGAAGACCAGCTAATGATTCATGTTGTTTACTTAAGCAGACAGATGGAGGGCTGTAGGGTAAGGTCAGACTCTCGTAATTATTTAGTTAAACATCAGACAGTTCAGGAGGATTATGATGAAACATTAATAGATTGAGTGAGATCATGCTTTTGATGAGCTCTCTGCTTTTTCCTGACCATACTCCTTTGCTTTTATTTAAAAATTGAAGCACACTTCTGCTTAACTCAAAAACATACCATGTCCATCACTCTCTCAAACAGACATAAACACCCCCAAAACACCCCACACACAAGTGTATCCGAATATTCATCATCAGAAAAAATTCCCAGGTGCATTCAGATAGTACAGTTAAGACAGATTTATTTCTGTAGCGCTTTTTTACAGCGTAGCTTTGTCTCAAAGCAGCTTTACTAATATCTAGATCCACAGCCTCTAACCGAGCAAGACTAGGACGACAGTGGCAAGGAAAAACTCCCTAAATGTTATAAGACCGAAACCTTGGGAGGACCAAGGCTCCCGAATGGAGTGACGAATCCAAGTTTGAAATTTTTGGATCCGTTTGTCGACAGTGTTGTATGTTATGATCATTATAGCACTACTAAAACATCAATCTAAAGGTGGCCTAAGACTTTTGCACAGTACTGTATATTAATAATGAGTATTGGCATTATGTATTTCAGTAAACGAAGACCTGTAGGATCTCGTCTCCTCAGCAGGAAAGTTTTGTAGGAGAGTAGCAGTACGAGGACTGGAACTTTGATATTTTCTGGGGTTCAGACCTAATATATTTGACTAATACAGGTTGGTGAGGGTATCTAGACGTTAGACTGCATTTTGCTTACTCTTGTTCCTAGTTCACACACTCTGAAGGCTTTGTAGCTCTTCCATTATTCATTGAATGTATTATTTATTTATGCTAAATTTTCATTGCACAGCAAGATACCCGGAACCTTTTGGATCTTGTTTGTAGATTCGTTCTTTGATCTCCCGCGTTTTTGATGCCTTCATTAAGCTCCCGACCTCACGGGCCACTTTATTAGGTCCACCTCTAATCAGCCAATCACATGGCAACAACTCTGCATTTAGGCATGTAGACATGATCAAGACGCGCTGCGGAATCAAACCGAGCATTAGAATAATGAAAGAAGAAAGGTGATTTAAGTGACTCTGAACATGGCATGGTTGTTAGTGTTGGTATTTCCGAAACTGCTGATCTACTGGGATTTTCACACACAGCACCATCTCTAGGAATGACAGAGAATGATCCGAAAAAGAGGACATATCCAACGAGGGCAGATCTCTGGGTGAAAATGCCTTGCTGATGCCAAAAATGCCTGGTTCGGGCAGATGGAAAGGCCACAGTGACTCAAATAACCACTTGTACCCACAACCGAGGTAGGCAGAAGAGCAACTCTGAACACACAACACGTCAGACCTTGAAGCAGCAGAAGATCACACCGGATGCCACTTCTGTCAGCTGAAAACAGGCAATTAAGTCTACAGTTCACACGGGTTCACCAAAACTGGACAATGGAAGATTGTCTGGTCTGATGAGTCACGATTTCTGCTGCGACATTCAGAATTTGGTGTAAACAACATGAAGGCATGGGTCCATCCTGCCTTGTATCAATGGTTCAGACTGCTGGTGGTGTAATGGTGTTAGATTTTCTTGTCACACTTTGGGCCCCTTAATACCAGCTGATCATGGTTTAAACCCCACAGCCTACCTGAGTAGTGTTGCTGACCATGTGCACCACTTTATTACCATCTTCTGATATCTACTTCCAGCAGGATAACACTACATAAAAAAAAAGCTCAGATCATCTCAAACTGAACATGATAATGAGTTTGCTGTAACTCAAACGGATCCACAGTCACCAGATCTCAATCCAATAGATCACCTTTTATGAGACCCAGCTCTCCATTATAGAGAGAGATCTTTCTTTCTGCAGATTCTAATCCTGCTTCATTCAGTCACAGCTCTGCAGAATTTCCATTGTACAGCAGGAAACCTGCGAGTGTGACGGGTCATCATGGAAAAAACTTTCCCCAAGCCGGGGTGGCCACCAGAGCATGACGAAGTTCAGCTGTAGTTTTGAGAAGTAAGACTTCAGGTCGTCTGTACTTTTCCATCAGGGTCGTATTAGGGCTCGATGCGATTTCTAAAGATAGACTTCTTTTGAAATGTTTTTTAAATGGTTAATTCCTTTTTAATGGCTGAATCACGATGGCTCTGATCCTGCCAGCTACTTTTTTCCACACTAAACTAGAACTCGGGTGATGCAAATGTTGCAAGGAATAATATCTCAGTGTGTTGTGTTTATCATTTAGTGTGAAGGTAGCATTTAAAACGTTTTAAATTGATTGCTATCATTAATAGCATTAACAATATTTTTTAAACACTCTGACAAAAAAAAACTCCCCAAGAAGGAGTTGTTGGAATCGGGCGAAACTTTATATGTGTGAGTGTAATGATGAAGTATGCAAGTGATTACAATACGATAAGTTTATCGAGGAAAACTACAATCGAAAGGAGGCTCTAGTTACCCTGTTAGGCCGCCTCTAGTCTGGTTACAAGTTGAGACACAGTTGGTCAACGGAGGGATACAGGTTCTGTAAGGTATCCTGTGGTACCTTTACCTACAGATGTCACAGCTGGGCCTGTAGATCCTGCACACTTGTAGGTTACTGAACCCGGTGTCCCAGCTGGTCACATACAGGCTCGATTGGTGATAAACCTGGCAACCGGGCAGGCCAAGGAAGTGTTATAATCTGGAGGAGACATTCCTGGGAAACCCTTGCTGTGTGTGGGTGAGCCTTATCCTGCTGAAAAATGCCAGTTGGAAGCCCTGCCATGAGAGGCAGCACGTGGCTGCAGGATGTCCTGCTATGACGTTTCACTGGGCTGTTAGTGTCCCTCATATCACGACTAGGGATGACCGACTGTCGTAGTCGATGGCTCCCCAGATCATCACACCAGCAGTTGGGACAGTGTGTCGCTCCACAGCAAAGGCAGGGTTGAAGTGCTCACTATGATGCCGCCATCACATCCCAAACAGAACCTGCATTTGTCGCTAAAGACGATACAGTTCCAGTCCGTAGCAGAGTTGCAAAAATGAACTTCTAACTAAAGTTTAGTTTGAGGTTTATTTGGTGTTGATAGATTACATAGAAACAAAAATGTAGCCATAGCAACTAATTCCTTTTTAAACTTTGTCTTTCCTCCATGTTAATCCCCCAAAAGCCGGTATTTAAACGGATGACTAAGTGAAAATTATATTCAGTCATATTGGCAAGGTTGTGCTGAAATACCAGTCCTCTATGGGAATTAAAAAGGTCTTCTAACAGACCTTACACAATCATCTGATTATGTTACTCAGTATTGATTTCACAGTGATTTTCTACAGTTACAGTGGAGGCCAAAAGTCTGAGAATGTGAGGGGAAATGCTTGGTTTTATCTATTTGAGGAAGGATTCATACTGCAGCAGCATAACCACCGAAAACACGACTCAAAGCTTTGCAACAGCTACTCAAAGACTAAAGAAGAATCAAATAGTGCTGATTGGAATGGACTTTCCTCCGCAATCACCTGAACCTAAACACCTATAGAGCATTTATGGGGGCACTTGAGGACAGAGAAAGCAAAGCATTCCATAACACCACAAGATCAATTTTGAAATTATGAGATCATGCTGGATAACATGGATCATCAGATTTTACACAAACTGCTGACTGGAGTTCATGCCTCTTGAAGGGAGGCATACCTGAGGACAGTGGTGGCCTAGTGGTTGAGATACTGGACTATGGGCCAGGAGATCCAGGGTTCAAATCCTGCCTCTGCCAAGCTGCCACTGCTGAGCCCTTGAGCAAAGCTCTTAACCCCCAATTGCTTGGATTGTAAGACTGTAAAAAACTTGTAAGTCACTCTGAGTAAATGCTGTAAATGTAATGTAAATACCAAATACATACCGATTATGAAATTCATCAAAAGGTTATCAAATCTGACTTTTCCTTGTTTGAGGTCACTCAGACTTCCTCACTTGATTTTATGTAGGGTCACGTTTGTCATTTCCACACAGGAAACCCCATTAGTGGAAGGGCAGGTGTCTCTAAAGTGGCCAGTCAGATTTATTTCTGTAGAGCTTTTTGCAATGGAGCACTGTCTCAAAGCAGCTTTACAATTATATATCATCTTCTTTTATCTAAGCCCAATCCAAACTGAGCAAGCCTAGGGCGACAGTGGCAAGGAAAATGTACTGTAGTGGTCCTGAACTGTCCATCTGATTTGTCACATTTATGTAAAACACTTCAGACTAGCTCAATTTTTTGTTTAATAGATTTAAAAAGGTCAGATTGAATTCAATATCAAGTGATACTCAGCGCTTCAGTGTTGTGAAACGTGGAATGCAAACAGAGCATCTCGGGGAAAATGACTAATCCGACACACTCCATTACGTGATTTATTCGCGTTTGCTTTTCGTTTCGGCGCGACAGATCACCTGATTGAATTACTAGGGTTTAAACACATTTCAGCCGATTCGCAAAATGAATTGAAACAGAAAGAGGAAAAGATTAAACAAATAAGACCATAAGAGAGATTTCATCTTCCTACAGCGGAGTTAATGACTTTAAAGCTGGAGCTGAGAGAGTTGTGAAATTACACAGCAGGACGGGAACAGTGGGATGCATTTGCAGAGTAGATAACATTGTATGAAGAGCATTGTGGGTACTGAAAATAGAAAATATAAGAAGGTTTTCTTGAATGGTAGTTATGTTGAATATTAAAGTGTTGATTTCCTTCCACTCTTTGCTCTCTAAATCGACACTGTGTGTTTAGACTTAGTTTGGTCCACTTGGTCTGGACCGATGCAGAACATGATGGAGAGAAATTTCAGTTCCCTGACTGGAAACAGGTTTAAAATAAATAAAATTCTCCATTGTGGCTTCACCATATTGTAAATAGAGCTGCAACAAAAGACTATTTTGACAGTCGAATAAGCTATCAGTTATTGAAACATATATAATCAGTTATTTGAATTATGAATCACTCAATTACCAAACGACTCTTATGACTCTATCTCATCATCTGTCTAACTCATCTTATGACTCTATCAGCCTTTACATTTACCTTGTGTCTGTCGTGAATGTGCTGATTAATTGAAGCTAATAAACGAGCAAACACACAGTGACCATACTGATGAGAGCTACGTGCTTTTCTTTATACGCTCTGTTGCTTGGTTTGTTCTAAAGATCTCTGTATGAAGTGTTTTAGGTCAGAATGTACTCTGGCCCTTGGTGGTCATTTAGAATTTGCCCTCCCGGGGAGAGAAAAGAGTGCCAGCAACTCATTTAAATGCAAATTTGTAGTGTAAGCACAAATGTAGAGGATTTAATTTGCTCATTAGATGCAAAGTAAATGAAAGTGCCGCCAAATGTGTTGCCAGACCCTCTGGCTCTCATCCTTGCCGAGTAATTCGAAGTTTAGGTTTGATTGAGGTGCGTGTTTTACCACCAGCTTCTAATCAGGCCGTCGGGAGCCCTATGTGCCTAGAACGTGTCGTTTGGCTGCTGGGAGGGATTTAGTTAATCTAGCACTGATGTCTGAGCTGCAGTCTTGCGTTAAGTCTGGTCACCTCTGGTGAAATTACATTTTATCTCGATGAAAGGAAGTTTTTCAGAACTTCACTGAGATGTTCAAAGTGCAGAGAGATTTTCTGTTCCCTGCAGAGATCGTGTCATGGCTTTTTATTTATAAAAGCAACAAACCATGTCGTTTGAGCAAAGGGTGCAACCACAGCCCCGTCACTTCCACTGAGAGTCGATTGGCATGTAAATGAGATTCAGGTGGATGTGACCCAGCAAATGAAACCCAGGTGCTCTCATTTTAATGCAAATGAGTTATGATGGGATAAAGTGGCGATGCCAACGGTTGGTTGCAGCAGATTCTGCAGATAGATCTCTGACGTTTCTGGTCTCCTCTCAGAACTCAATCCAACCTTTAAAAAATAAATAAATCCAGTTCTTAAAGTAATACAGGGAATCTTTTTTTCTGGAGTTTTTAGCCATTGTCTCAGTGTAATAAGAGAGGATACCCATAATCGAAGCAATGGGTTAGAACTAGGGATGCGCCGAAAGTATTAGACCGAAAAAAGACAGAATAATTCATACCGAACAATGACGCTTTTACTGACCAGCTCTTTATACATGCAGCAAACGTGGGCTGTGTGGAAGCAGGGCTCTACAGTCAGTGTTTTGTTCACATTTGTGCCTTCTTTATAAAGAAACTCAAATGGAATATTTATTTAGGAGCACTTGAACGAGAGAGATGCTCTAGCTCTTTACCGAGTGTTCATTGGGTCTGTCTCATTACCTAGTGAGTGCCCTTGCTGCCTACTTGTTATGTGTATGTCCTTTATAAAGCTTCCTAACCGACAGTATAACCCTAAGACTGGTTAATGAGACAGAACACTGTGGTACTGAATAAATCACCGATTGTTTACACCGTCTGCACGAACACTAGCAAGGTTTTACTGGACTGTATTCTAGTCTTTACCATTTAACGAAATTTTAATGTTTCCTTAAGGCTTTGTGTTTGGAGGAACACACGAGCAACAGATCAAATGTAGACAGAAGCTAATATGAGGACTAACATGAAGGAAATGTATAGCGGTGCTTGAAAGTTTGTCATTATGTAGGTACATATACATTTAGGTTATTTTATTTATGCAATGGTGAAAGAAGTGGCAAAATGAATGAAATACTGTGACAAACCATATTCGGTATCCAACCTCTGGGTAAATGTTTCATTTTGTTCGGTTTCAGCTTCAGCCACAAATTTCTGATGACAAATGACTGATTAAGAAGCCTGAAGACACACAGGGACACTTTAGAGATGCCAGCTGACCTAACGCATGTCTTTGTAGTGTAGGAGGAACTGGAGTACCTGAAGAAAACCCACACCGACATGGGGAGAACATGCAAACTACACATATAACATCTAGGCTGCCCAAGGAGGTTGGGTCCAGTTTTGAGTCTTGTTTCTCCCAAGGTTCTTCCTTGCCACTGTCGCCCTAGGCTATTTCTAAAGCTACTTTGAGACGATGCTCAGTTGTAAAAAGTGCTATAGCAGTAGACTCGAATGTGGGTTTCTGAAGCTCCGAGGCAATGGTGCTAAGCAAGTGACTCTGGGTAACGTTTAAAAAAGACTGTGCTCATCAGCGACTAACGGCTTTGGACATCATTTGTTTGACTTTGTCTAAGGCTTGTACAGTGAGTCTGAGAAATGCCAGAGGTGTGAGTGAGTGAATTTGCGCTCCATATTGATCTGCAGTGGAATTGATCCTGCGAGAAACCTCAGCGTTTCTTTAGCCGTGTCAGGATCTTAATGGCCAGGTGGAAGAAGGTTCTCAGAAGGTAATCAATAGGTGAGGCTGGAGGGTCGTTCTGTGTCTTCACTGTAATCTCTAAAGACATTTTAGTCTTGGTAATGACACTGATCAACCGTGAGGATCATTGATGCGTTCGAAATGCTGTGGAGAGCCTTTGCACTCTGTCAGAATTTCTAAATGTCATCTTCAAGCAAAACCTAATAATATGAAGAAGGGACTCTTGAGTAAACAAAGAAGACTATAATGGGATTATTTTCTGTTTAATAGATTTTTTAATGTAATAGAAAACTTTTAAGCAGCAATAAACCAAACAATTCTGCTACTTATAAATTATGGTTTATAGTTTAAATCGTGAGGTCAGGATCGAACCGGGTGTCTCTGGAGCTATGAAGAAGTTTCTGACTCACTTTTCCCTGCAGCAATGCTCCAGCTCAGTCCGTTTGTACTGCAGGCTGTCAGTCACGGATTGCACACATCACAACACCTCAGCTTGGTTTGGGTCTGGGCTAGGCTCATTCCAAATGTTTAATTTTCCTGTTCGTCAGCCATCATCGTCTCAGTTTCTGTTCCCAGACAGATGGTCTGATGTTCTTGTGGTGGAAAACCACACTTAAATGATGAGTCACAGAGACTTCAGGTGCGTCCATGCTTAATATTTTTTCACAGCCAGAGAGAGTGATCTCCAAGATCTCCAAGACAAAACCTTGGATTCATTTTTAACACTCATCAGACCTGATTGGCATCCCATTGACTGAAAACACCTGACTCTAATTTCACCTTCAAATTAACTGCTAATCCTAGAGGGTCACATACTTTTGCCACTCACTAATATGTAATACTGGATCATTTTCCTCAATAAATAAATGACCAAGTATAATATTTGTGTCTCATTTGTTTAACTGGGTTCTCTTTATCTACTTTTAGGACTTGTGTGAAAATCTGATGATGTTTTAGGTCATATTTATGCAGAAATATAGAACATTCTAAAGGGTTCACAAACTTTCAAGCACCACTGTATGTGCTCAATTTCTGTCCGTGTATTTATAAGTGTATATGTAAAGAGAGAGTAATATGTAATATATATATATATTCGAGATGTATTGATCGGAATCAGCCGGTTTTCAGCGTGATCGGCCGTGACCGGTGATCGAATATAACTGACGTCATGCCACTATACACATATAAAACTGCTTCTGATTTACTTTAAAGGCAGGGGACTAAATATTCTTTTTGTATAAAGTTTTATGTAAGAAAAGTACTTTAAAAAGTCAAATAAAAAACGGAATGTTTTCACTCGATTATTTAGTATGTGGTGAATCTACAGTAGAGAATTTTCGTAACATTTTAATCCTCTAAACCTCTGTTTCTAGTCATTTCTTTTTATTATTTTTCATTGTTTTGCATCGTTTACACTTCGGAAATAAAAAAAGGAATGTATTTTATCAAATGTAAAATCAATGATCGTGACAAAATCGAATCCTGAACTCGTATCGTGAATTGAGTTGAGAGCAGAATGTATCGTTACACTCCTAGTAGGCAGCATTTATGCTTGCATTGGTGGGATAAAGTCTGCCCCATATGTAATGTGATATTTATTTTGTCTAATGGGTTCTTCCTGCTGAAATAACATTTTAAACCAGAATAAAATTGTGTGCAGTGATTGTGATATGGAGGCCAAACCTGTTTCCTCACTCCTGTTTTGATGTGGTATAGCCATTTTACCTGAACGGATTCAATTTCCTGAGTTTATATAAGGCCTCGTACGACTCATCTCTGAAAAGAGACACACTGTGCCTTTAGAGGAGAGAGAGAGAGAGACAGAGAGAGAGAGAGAGAGACACAGATGGAGCCATTGATTGATGTCTGTTTTTAGCCGGTCGGGACATAAGGATACAGCTCATAAAGTACAGCTCATTCTAGAGGGACTTATGGGGCTGTAACGTTACAGTCACTCAAATGGACTAAGATCAGTTGTTTATATGCTCAATATGTGATGCCATAAAATCTGATGTTTAGCGCACCATCGAGTCTGATCCTTGACAGATGGTATTAAAGTTTGTGAAGGAAAACAAACAAAAGACGAGAGAGTCAAGTAAAGAGCTTGTGAAATATTGTATACAGTCTAACCTCGTTATCTCTCCAACTTCGTCTCTCTCCACCTGTGATGGCAGGACAGATTTCCCTACATACACTTTACCTCAAAGTCACCAACCTCGCCTCTCCCCCTCTCCAAGCTCAAAATGTGACAAATGTCCTTCCAGCAATGAAATTCTACCCCACTAAGCCGCAGTGTTTCAGACTGTCAGTAGGTGTCACTTTAATGCTACTTTAAACTTGTAACGGATGATGTCCAGCCCCTGTCTGTTATCAGAGACGTTATATAAGGAGGAGACTGGGCACTGGTTGAAATATGAATGGGACTGTAGTACAGAAGCCCCGCCCACCATCAGAAAGAACCAATCGGCATATTAATAAATGTGTCAGAAAGGGAGGCGGTAAGTCTCGGCCCCTTTGTAGTGGCGGGATGCACATGCGCATTAGCCAGAATAACCTTAAAAAGTCATATAATAATAATTAATAATAATTTTAGGTGATATATTATTTCATGTTATTTTACAAAATATATGATGATATAATATAATATTATTTATTAATATATAGTGTGTAATGAATGATAATGAATGTAAAGTGAATTACAAACTAATTACATTTTTTCCATTTTCTTCTCTTTTTTTTCTTTTTTTTTTTGGTGTTATAATCTGGTATTGGTCTTGACTCAGACTTGATGTGTCTTGGTCGTGACTGGGACTCGGCTAACCCTAACTGAGCAAGTTTAGGGCGACAGTGGTGAGAGAAACTCCCTAACTATGATGAGGAAGAAAGCTGGAGTTGGGCGTTGCCTCCATTTTGGCAGACAGTAGATAAAGTACTTTAAAAGCCAAGACTGGCTATGCCAGTGTTTTCTAGCCCTTCTTGATGAAAAGGAGTACAGATCCTTGTAATCCTGCCAAGTGAATGTTAAATCAGAATAGGATGCCACGGTTGCAAATCGGGTTGTGAAATTTCTTCCCCCCTAGGTATTCCATCAACTGTGAGTGGTTTCAGTATGAAAAGAAATCTTAATGCTTCAGCATACCAGGATATTTTGGACAGTTGTACCCTTTTCAGTCCCAGCAAGGTCCATAATCAACATCCAACATCAGCGTGTGAGCTCACAAAGGGCGTCGTAGGTGTCCCAATACTTTTGTCCATAGTGTATCTTGTAGTATCTGGTGTTCTCCCATGGTATTGTATGAAATGTTGCCGTATGTTAACGTGTCATAAATTATTCCATCTTAATAGGGCAACACAGACATTGCAACACCTGAGCACAACTCTTTCCCCAGTTATTCATCAAATAAAAATGTAACGTACAAAGAATACAGACTAAGTTTTCAATAACAACAAGAGGCTTAGTCATAAATGTGCAGTTCAGTACTAAACATTTCAGGTTTTTTCATCAACACAGTAAAACCAGACGGTTCAGCTCAGACAGCTCACTGCACCATCAGTCACGAGGTCTCCAGATCTTCATGGGCTTGAACTCCTGTCAAAACAGAGCTTTGCTTTTTATCTCTGCTTTATCTGATGCTGCAGCAACTCGAATGCACCATGGAGACCTGCACGAAAAACCTGTACTGTTTCCATGCAGGTCCTGTGACCTGTGATAAACTTCCTCCGGGCTTCAGGCGGTCGGAGCCAAACGATGATCGATACACGCTGTAAAGTCCAACATTAGTACAGCAGGAGAGACATTTGAACGGCTCTTAATTGTGCCAGTTAGCATTAAACTTCCAGAGCTTGACATTTTGATAAGAACAAACCTTGGAGCTGGGAACCAGCAAAGTTGAGCCAAACTGCTGAGCCTTTAGATATGAACGAGGGATATTTTACAGCACTAATGCACTCGAGAATCATTTGTCTCAGTCCTCGACGTTGCTTGGTACTCGGCGCACTTACGCTTCTATGACTCGTTTCAGCTGAAACTCAGTTCACGATTCTTGATTCACGATTCAGTGATTCAGATTCACCATAGCTCGCACAATAAACATAGCTCTCCACTGTGTTTATTGTTTTGTTTTGTTTTTTTACATCTACAATTCTTTCTTAGTGCAAATAAGCCTCCATGGGTTCTAAAAAGGTTAATTATAAGAGCCAACCGAAAGGAAATCAGGAACTGAATCCTCTTGGCTTCAGTTTTAGCTCAGAGCCTCTTAAAGCAGTAAAGGATCATAAGCTCCATATTAACATCCGTAAGTGACTCTTTAGTGAAGCTGTAGTGAACTGGCCTCTCGTGTGACCATGTTCATGTGTTCTCATGCATTAAACATACAATATATTGCATTCATTCGTTCATTCATTCATTTAATGTCATACCCCTTATTCCATGTCACACTGGGACACTTTTGAGACAGCAGTTGATGTAACACGTGTTTGGAATGTGGGAGGAAACCGGAGTTACCAGATTCCAGGCTGGGAATCGAACCAGAGATCTTCGGTGCTGTGGTCTTGTAGATCATGTGCTGTTCACTCTACAGTCTCATGCACATCTGAATGAACTATTAACTGAATCCAGTGATTGATTTAGAAAGGTGCCAGAACTTTAGCCTACAACTGTGTTGTGAGATATAGGGCATGGTGGACTAAGGTGGACTAAGCCAGAAGGTCCTGGGTTCAGTCTCAGGTGGAGCAGTCTGGGTCCTTTGTGTCCTCGTGGTACTCCGGTTACCTCCCACAGTCCAAAGATGCTGCCGGCTTGTCACCGGATTTCCTGCAACCTGACCAGGATTACACAGATAAGAAAATGATTGTGGATTTTTTTTATCCATGCTTTCCCTGGTCAGTATTGCAGGGAGGCTGGTGCTTATCCCAGAGATTGTAGTTGTTTATTTATTTAAATATCTTTTATATATCTAAATATAATGGCTATCTTTATTGAAATACAGCTGTTCCTTGGAATTCGTCAAATTCAGTTCTCGACCCATTTTGACTAGAAAAATTTGTCTCGGTTCTCGTCATTTGCTCGGTTCTCGGTGCACTTATTAAACTGGCACGAGTCGAGCCACGTGACTCGTTTCAGTCAAAACTCGACTCCTGAGTCACGATTCAGTACTCAGTGATTCAGATTCACAGTAGCTCCCGCTCCCGTTTTTCTTTTACTTTTCCATTTCAATCCATTACTCACTAAATTACATGAGATTTTTCAACACTTTATTACAAAATAATCTTTGTGTTAATGATTTTGGCCAACTGTGGGTTAATGTAAGTGGTAATGTGTAATCGGCTCCGTTATGATACAGTACAGACTATATTCAACTCATCAGTTCATGATCCATTGCATTTAATGAATTAATGTATATAATGCCTTATACAGGGTGGATTCTCTGGGAGTCTGGAATGGATTGTGTGTTTGTGTGTGTGTGTGTGTGTGTGTGTGTGTGTGTGAGAGAGAGAGTGTGAGAGACAGCTCCAGCATGACCTTCCCTTGGCTGTCAAAGGTTGATTTATGAGGTGACTGAATTTTTGTGTGTTTGTTTGTTTTCACAGAACAATTGGAAATGGCTCCTCCCACCACAGCTCAGCTCAGATATGGTAAGTTGTGTTAGTGTGTGAAAGGAATGTATTCACAGTGTTAGCAGCACCTAAGATTGCAGGACCTCGAGATCATTTGACTGGGTCTTACAGACTAAAGTGCAAGAATAAGATACCTTCAATAGGACACCCTAAGAAATATGGAGATATAAACATGCCTGTTTGTGAGACAAAGAATCTTCACATGTAACACACTCAAGGTTTCTTCATTATAATGTGTGCTTTTCAAGTGCTTTATTTAGCATGTATTAATGAATAACTGAATAAATGAATTGATGATTTTGTACTGATGTCCACCGAATGTTAATTTGTCCATGTCCTTTTTTCTGTCTGTTTTTGATGATAATAAGTCGGTTCTAAAGGTTTTTTTTTATCACTGTATCATGAGGATATTGCTTCCTGAACACCTCTGGGTGTATATTATGGATTTGAGGCCGATCAAATCCCCAGCCACAGTTACACAGTATCTCTGTCTCCCTCATTTCACCACTGACTGTTGGATAAACATATTTAAACTATATATTAAATTCAAACCCAAATCAGACAAGGTTGGGACAGAAAATGCAAATAAGTGTTTCTTATATTTACTTAATTGATTAAGGCCCCAGGGACCCAAAATGTAACATCTTCATATGGGGACGTTTCAGGCCTGTAGCACATTCCAAAAAAAATGGGACGGGACAAATTAGGTCTAGTAATGAGGTAAAAAAATAATGATGTGATTTTAACTATCTGTACAAAGGCTGATTTGGTACAAAAGCAGTGTCCACAAAGGGCTGAGTGTTTGACGAGAAGAGAAAGAGAAAACAGAGACACTGAGCTGTGTGCATAGGTTAGGGTTAGCCTGGTTTCTTTATATGAGATGCTGCAGGTTTGTTTGTGTATCGGTAGAAAAGAAAGATTGAAAAGAAAGAAAACAGGACACAGAGACACTCAGAAATACAGAGAGAGACAGATTTATGACAATTATTTATTTAAATTGTGTCACTGTTTTTCAGTTTGTTTTTGCGTTTATCTGAGGCCAGGGGTTCACATATTTCTTCCCTTTTTCCCAGGTGTACTAGTTTTTTCTTTCTATCGCAGCATGATTTATTGAGAACTTTTTCTTTCAAAACATTCTTTCCTTAAAAATGAATTATAACTTTGTATTTCTTTCTAAATTCGTAGATTATAGATTCGTAGAGTCCCTGAGCCACCATATGAGAACGTTACATTTTGGGTTCATTACCCCTTACACTTCATTCTGCGGAACAGAATGGGCTTGTTTGTCCTCGCTCCTATCGAACGTGGATGTTTGTGCAGAATTAGGATTTCACAAAGGCCAATAGATGTGACAGACAAAAGAGATGTTCAGATGATTTGTTGATAAACTGGAGATCCTCTGCCCATTTTTGCTCCTTAAAGATTCATGGATACTGCTTTTGTTCCAAATCATGATTATAGTCACCTGTTGACATGATCTATTTGAAATCAAGTCAAGTCAGATTTAAATCTGTAGCGCTTTTTACAATGGAGCATTGTCTCAAAGCAACTTTACAGTTATAGATTATCTCCTAATATCTACAGCCAATCCCAAACTGAGCAACCCTAGGGCGACAGTGGCAAGGAAAAACTCCCTAAGTGTTATGAGGAAGAAACCTTGGGAGGACCAAGCCTCAAAAAGGGACCCAACCTGCTTGGGCAGCTTAGATGGGACTGGAGCTGAAATCACATAATTATTTAGTTTTTTTCCTCATTACTAGCACTAAATTCCATTTACTTTTAATGTGTTGCAGGCCTTAAATGCAGGAATGCATGTTTCTTAACACATGAAATGAAGTTGACAAGAAAAAAAATCAGTCAATTTTCCATAGTGTCACAACTTTTTAACTATTTAAACAACTATTTAAATCCACTTTTCATTTGATACTGATGATATTCAGCAACCCAGAACACATCAGAAGTATATCACACAGTGAACTCTCTCTATAATCAGTCTGATTTGCAGAGAAACTTGAAGAACGGACAGATTTGCATAAGGCTGAACGGATATTATAAATCGGGAGTGAACACAAAGGATTTAAATTAGAATAACACAGCGACTTGATCTGCCTTATCTCTTAAACCATCTATCAAAAAGGCCCTTTAATGAGCACCAGCAGCTCACTGAGTCTCTTCAACACTGCCTGTGTGGGTACTGACTGTCCTACTGCTCTGATACATTTCATAAGCAAAATTATTTGGACAATCTTTAGTACAAACTGAAATGTAAGATATTTCAGCAGACTTGAGCATGGAAAACAAATCATTCACATACTTTGTCTTTTGAGGATTTTCAGTACCAGTAATATTTACATGAGTAACTGAGTTGTGTCCTCCTTTCAGTACCAGAATAAATGTATTCTGGTATTCATTCCACATTCCAAAGACATGCGTTAGGCCAACTGGCGCCTCTAGTGCCCCAGTGTGTGTGTGTGTGTGTTCCCTGCAATGGATCGGTGCCCAGTCTGGGGCTGGTTCCTGCCTTAGCCTCTCCATGACCCTGATTTGGATTAAGTGGGTATGGAAAGTGAGTTAGAGAGAGAGGTATTTGATATGGCGGTTTTCTTATATGAACTGATCCTAATTTAGTATGAATAATGTACTTTTATTGTTATCAAAGTCGTTACCATGTCTGCAAATCTCTTCTCTTCTTATTCTAGTGCTGCTCCATAACGCCATTCCCTTCATTGGCTTTGGCTTCCTGGACAACGCCATTATGATCGTCGCAGTAAGTGACTTTGTACTAAGTAATTAATTCAATTTACATTATTCCTTATTGGAAAAATTCTCCCAGTATCCCTCGTATTCGGCCCTCAACTTAATGAGGAGAACCGAAGTACCACTGGATCTGCTGCTGAGACTAGTAATATTTAGCCATTTAGGTTTGGTCTATTTATTTTTGTCCAGGATTGTATTATGTAGTTTAGAGTGTAACCCTATTTATTAGGTATGAAGTGAAAAGACAGAATAATTCATACCGAACAATGACATTTTTGCCGACGGGATCAGATCGTACCCCGTGTTGAGTGAGGTGCTCTTTGTAAATGCAGCAAACGTGGGCTGTGTGGAAGCAGGGCTCTACAGTCAGAGCCTTTTGTAAAGAAATACGAATGGAATATCTGTTTAGGAGCGCTTGAACTAAACGAGATCTTGACCTGAATGCTCTAGGTCTTTACGGAGTGTTCATCGGTTCTGTCTCATTACCTAGTGAGTGCCCTTGCTGCCTGCTTCCTATGTGGGGCGCTCTCTTTATAAAGCTTCCTAATCCAATCGTTTTAAGTCTTCCACATAATCCTGCAGTTAGATTTTGTACATATGTAGGTACCAACATTTAAGTTATTTTATAATGTATAATGTTTTATGTTTAAACAAGTTTTTGTTTTTTTTGTTTTTTCAATAAGACAAACATTTGTTATTATTTAATTTATGGTGAAAAGGAGGCAAAATGAATGAAAAACTGCAAAAAAAACTGTATTTATTCAACTGTTTTTATTCAACCTTTGGCCAAATGTTTCATTTTGTTCGGTTTCGGCCACAAATTTGCATTTCGGTGCATCCCTAATATGAACCATGCAGTAATTGTTCTGCACTGCTTTCTGAGCCGGACTGATTGTTGAAAGAGTGTACAGTAATATTTAGAGTCTAACCTCATTATCTCACCAACCCCATCTCTCTCCACCTGTGATGGCAGGACGAATTTCAGTCCAGTAATTAAATTATACCTCGCTAAGCTGCCATGTTTCAGACTGTCAGTAGGTGGCGCTTTAATCCTACTTTAAACTTGTAACGCTTATAACTTGAGACGTTGTGTAAGTTCTATATTGGGCACTGGTTGAAATATGAATGGGACTGTAGTACAGAATAACATCATCCGAAAGAACCAATCAGCATATTAGTAAATGTGTCCTAGAAGGAGAGCGGCAAGTCTCGGCCCCTTTGTAGTGGCGGGATGCGTGTGCGCAGTAGTACTTATTTTATAATGACTGCTGTTATTCATCGCAGACTGGACATCACGGAAACAATCGTCAGTCACGGACTATTTCTCCAATTTGCTTAAATGAATACAAACTGTACATGTACGTAGATCAGGAGGGCTGATGCAGAGCCTGATCAGCTGATTTCAGTGTGTTATGTGAACATTTTGGGTTGGTAACTAATCCCAGGGGTGTCTGTGGGTGTGTGTGTTTACAGGGTACACAGATTGAGCTGTCTATAGGAGTGATCCTTGGCATCTCAACCATGGCAGGTACTGTACAGCTCATTTTAAATGTGACATGTTACAGCTAGGGGTGGGCAATATGGTAAAAATGGTATATCACGATATTTAAAGACATTTTCACGATACACGATATTTATCACGATATATGTGATCGCAGACAAAATGCATCAGTAGCGACAGATTCTTAAAAACTGCTCTGCAGATATTATCCCATACTTAGTAAAGTGATTTATATTCAAAAAGTGCAGCACTTCATCCAATTAAACAGAACTCATTACACTCTTTGTAATGAAGCTTGCAGTTAGTCAGTGTTCTTTAAGCACTGATGGTATCCTAGGTATGCTCAGAAAAGCATATCGTCTCTCACGATAACAAAAATGATCACGATATGATTATATATCGATATATATCCCACCCCTAATTACAACCCTTTTCCACACAGTTCTTTGGGGTCTTATTGAAATGAAGTCTGTTACAAGCTTTGGTCAAAATACCTCGAGGATCAAACACCACTGCTCCTTCTCACCCTGTCTAAATGGCACTTTTCAGAACGATTGCTTTAAATGTTAATGAGCCACTGCTCACTCCGCCCCCCTCAGTGTGTACATGCACTTAATAATCCGATCATATATCCAGCATTGATTATGCATAGAGCATGCTCCGATCTAGAAATCAGATTAAGAAATCTGGGAAAGAGAGATAAAGAGAGCTGGATTTTACTCCAGTAGTCAGATTACTCATAGCATGTATACCAGCTACCCAGTTATAATTGGATTTGGCAGTCTGCACAGAGCAACCAGCGGAAAAAAACATGGCTGCCAGGTCCTTATTCTTAGAGATTTAGTTTCTTTTGGGCTTATTTACATAGACCAGGTGGGGGATTGTTTCGAGGGTACTGGCAACCCTGGAATGGAACAGAGCGCCCACTAAAGAGCCGCCAACGATTTTCCTGCTTAGACTCAAGATCCTGCAGTGACTCTGTGTGTGGGACTACTTAATGCCGATGTGCATATTTTACATTATTTTATTTGTACTATGACTCCATGACTTATTAGTTTAGATAAATTAGGTTTATTCTTAGATTTATCTTCTACGCCGCCCAAGAAGGTCGGGTCCCTTTTTGAGTCTTGGTCCTCCCAAGGTTTCTTCCTATAACTCAGGGAGTTTTTCCTTTCCACTGTCGCCCTAGGCTTGCTCAGTTTGGGATTGGACGTAGATATTAGGAGATAATCTAAACTTGTAAAGTTGCTTTGAGACAATGCTCCATTGTAAAAAGATCTATATAAATAAATTTGACTTGGCTTGACTAAACGGCTAACACTTTGTGTATATACTCAAGAAAATATTGAAGTTTACGTCGCATATTTCAGTGAGGCTATTGGCTGGTTGCAAAGTAGAAATCTGATTACTCAAGTGCACTCGTTGTGAACTCGTTGATCAGATTACTGACAAAATCTGATTTTCTGCAGTTATCGGATTATTAAGTGCATGTAAACACACAGTTACTCATGGTGTCATGAACCATGTATGAAATCGTTCCCTTAATTGTTAACAGATTTTATAAGTTTACTTAACTTGTTGTATTAAGGTAATTTATACATTTTAAACATTCACATTAAATTACCAGTGGATTATAGAGCTTAAATTAGCTGTACGTAATGAAAGTGACGAGTTCCTTCAAAGCCCTGATGAGGCTCAGTTGTGCATATTTACATATAAAGTAGTACCCTATAGCGTTATTCTAAATAGCTCTGGATCTTATCTTCATATTGATTCATATTCCTCCTCCTCGCTTGGCTCTCAGAGTGATGAGAGAATGAAGCACTCTTAACATCCAGCTCACTTAAATACAGCAGGGAGTCGACTAAAACCTCCATTTGTAGATTCAGGAACATCTCTGATTGACTTCGATGTGTGTGCTAGAAGTCCAGTGGCGAGTAGCAGCAGTCAGAAACGTTTTCTCCTCAGCGTGAGGTGACGTCTGCCTGTAAAATCACAAAAGCAAGGGTCCGGATGGGACTAAAATGATCACAGCTGAGTCGGGTAAAACACAGGAGGTTATTGTGAATAGGATTGAAGAGAAAAACACCGATATGGATGGAAGAGGAAACCTCTCCAGGACTCCCATTTAATCCTGTCCAGATAGAGCTTAAGAGATCGTGTTGAGCTAAAAATGTGGGCACACCCATAAAATGGCATTTTGTTGATTTTTCTAATGAATACACAGATCTGCATTGTTTAACGTCCATCTGATCAGCGTCATTCACTTCAATGCCTTAAGACTTATAATAGGACATAAAAATCTGTATTGCATATACAGTACTGTGCAAAAATCTTAGGCCACCATTATTTTAGATACACCATTGTTTTAGCAACGGTATAATGACCGGATATAATTATTTCTCAGTCTATTTATTAGGAAAATGGCTTCTATAAGCGACAGTACAAGTCTTCAGTGGTTCCTCCCCTTACATTTGAGCAATAGCTACGTCTGGGAGCTTCATCGAGATACCAAGTTGACCCTTCTACAGTCTGAGAAGCCTGATTAGAAGAAGGAATGATCTTTTTTGGAAGAGTAGCAGCCAAGAAACCACTCTTTCAAAAGAGGAACAGGGTGAAAAGGCTAAGATGCGCTAAAGCTCACAGAGTGGAATGAAGATCAATGTTTGAGAGCCAAGTTTGAGATTTTTGGGTCCAATCGTCGACAAAATGTTACTTATGGTCATTATAGCATTGCTAAAACAACAAATCTAATGGCGGCCTAAGACTTTTGCACAGTACCGTATCTAATTCGCGTGTGAATGACGGAAAGCTAGTGAACGCTTGCGACACCTGCTGACAGAAAAGAGAATCGCGCTCTTGAAGGAAAAAAAGACGTGGTATCATTTGTTCTTTCTTTTTCGTTTTCAGTAAGTGTTTAAAGTTCGATAAAAGGTACAGAGATAAGAATTGCAGTATTGTATGGTACTAATACTCTACTAAATGTTTTTATATTGCATTTTAATATTATTGTTTAAAATAAAACTATGTGCAAAGTGTCTAAACTACTATATTGGCTGTGAGATCTCACACCATTTACATTTTACATTTATGTCATTTAGCAGACGCCCAGAGTGACTTAGAGCTGATACAAGCTTATAATCCAAGCAATTGTTGGTTAAGGGCCTTGCTTAAGGACCCAAAAGTGGGAGCTTGGCAAAGATTTGAACTCTGGACTTTCAAGTCCACAGTCCAGTACCTTAACCACTGAGCCACCACAGTCACAAAAAGACTGTTGGATCATTTCAAAGGGTTTTTTTGTTTTGTTTAGTGTCTTATGCATTTAAAATGTGCAGAAATACCATGTGTAATATCCTCGACTAATATAACCAGTGTTACCTAAACTGCTGGGGCCTCTATGGATATGAGACCGTGGAACAATACACCGGAACTGGACTGTGTCTGATGTTTCATAGTCACGCCGTGGCTCAAACAATCATCACCGAGACTCTGTCTGACAAAACAGTGGCAAATTACACAGTGAAACCTCCTGACACAGCAGGCAGGTGTGTGTTCGTGATATTTATGATGGAACGGTTCCATGCAGCTGATGACAGGCGTGCTTTTTGAGCTCCCAGCATGCATCTCACCAGTAGCCGTCAACAATAGAGGCAGTAGAAAGGACAATCAATAAGACTGCATTAGTCTGTCTGTCTCCTGCAGAGAGCAGTTTAAATAGGTCCTGTAGTTCTGCTGGGTTCCTCCTGATATCAGAGACGTAATCTGGAATGACTCTCTACTTCCTGCTTTCCTTTACTTTTACTATCCCTGTTCCACTGAGGGCGCGCTGACCCAAGAGAGCTTCTTATCCTCTGTGTAGGTTCCGGTGTCCAGTAACACAGTTCCAGTTCCCAAAAGTCTAGTCAATGAAAGACTAACACCGTCTGTTACCTCAGGGCATCTCTCGAGAGCCTTTTTAAAAAAAATACAACAAATGAATGCTGACTGTGGCTTTTTCATTTTGAGTTCTTTACTCGTGTACACAGTATGGTTCGGCCTTCCGTGTAGTGTAATATGTTGGAGGACTCATTTTTAATCTTTTCATGTGTGATGTTGTTGCATTTGAGATTATGATTCAAAGTCAAAGTGTGTTTATACATAACATGTTAAGCTCATTACCACCCAAAATCGACACCCTTAGGGGATGGTATGGTGATTGGGGCTAAAAATTTTATGCCAGTGTGCTAGTAATTGACTTTTTGATACGCGGAAGTTCAAATGTAAAAGTGTTTTTTTATACATAAAATGTACAGCCCCCCAAATCAGAAAAATTAGGGGATTGGTATGGAGAATACAAATAAAAAAATATATGCAGTGTGTTTCATTTTGACTTTTTTTTCCTTTTCATTTGCAGACAGTATGAAACTGAGATATTTTGCATTTACATTTATGTTTATTTATGCATACTCCCCTTTAATCCGAGCGACCTTACAACTGATATAGTGGTCTGTACAATCCAAGGGCCCCCAATTGTGGTTAAGGGCCTAGCTCATCAACCAACAAGTGCAGAGGTTGAAAATTTTTGACCCTGGGCCGCTCCTGGTTCCATAGTTCCCCGTACCTTACCCACTAGGCTAATTTTACTATTAATGTTTTCTGGTCAACGTAACTTAATGTGCCTAATAAACAATCCAATCCTGCACATTCAGGCTTGCCACACATTATAAAAATGATGGGGGATGGGGACTAGCAGATAGTAATGAGCGAAAAAAAACTAAATAATAATGTGATTTCAAATTTCAAACAGGGATTATCAGTCTTGGTACAAAAGCAGTTATCCACGGAATGGGAGTCTTTGAGGAGCCAATATGGCCAGTTTTATCTTGCAAAATGCCAGGAGGAAACTGATTGAAATGTTTAAATTTAATTAAATATTTCAGTCCCTAACCTTTGTCTGATTTGGGGTCTGTATTCTTACTATTCAGCTTTAAGTAAAACAAAAAATGGCACTGATAGTGTTGCCACTAGAACTAGCATGCAAATTGCGTACCTGGAACTTAAATGTTTGGATATTTAGAATCTGAAGGCTATAGTTTATAGGCACTGATACATTTCGTAACTGGAACCAGAAGTATTGGTACTACTCCTGAAAGCTTGGTTTCAGTACTAGAACTGGAACATTTTATACTGGAAGTGGGGAATACAGTGGTGTGAAAAAGTGTTTGCCCCCTCCTGATTTCCGATTTTTTTTGCATGTTTTTGTCACACTTAAGTGTTTTCGGAGCATCAAAAACCAATTTAAAATATTTAGTCAAGGACAAAACACAAGTAACACAAATGCAAGTTTTTTTTTTTTTTAAATGAAGGTGTTATTATTAAGGGAGAAAAAAAAATCCAAACCTACATGTCCCTGTGGTGAAAAAGTGGATTGCCCCCTGTGTTTGTTAAAACATAACTATGGTTAATCACACCTGAGTTCACTGTCTCCTAGCCACCACCCTCATTTCCCAGGCCGCGATTATTATTGCCACACCTGTTTCTCAGGTGTGGCAAATAAAGGGACCATCAAGGAACCATCACTTAAAATATGACCTTGCCCCTGACAAAGTTGAAGTTACACCAAAAAGATTCCTTAAAAATCCACACATCAATGTCGAGAATCCAAAGAAAATTCCAGAACAATTTGAGAAAAGAAAGTAAGTTGAGATCCATCAGTCTTGGAAAAAAAGGTTTATAAAGCCATTTCCTAAACTTTGGGACTCCATCCGACTACTCCCAGTGAGAGCCAATTTCCATCACAATGGTGGAATACATGGAAACAGTAGGTTTGGCCCCGGCTGCCGGCACCCCAAATTATTACCCCCAAGAACGCAGTGATGACTCATCCAAGAGGTCACAAAGACCCCACCAACAACATCCAAAGAACGGTCAGTGTTCAGGCCTCCACCCCTTAAAAAGGGCAAAAAATGGCCTGCATGGCCAGGAGTTTCCAAGACGAAAACCACTGCTGAGACAAAAAGAACATTTAAAAGTTCGTCTCAATTTTTTTTCCAGAAACATCATTTGATGTGAACTTGGGTTCTGCAGCCAGGACCCCCAATGATCCAAAACGCACCAGCAAGTCCAGCTCTGAATGGCTGAAGAAGAAAAAAAAACAGGCATGAAGACTTTGGAGTGGCCCTCGTCAAAGTCCTGACCTGAATCCCCTATTGAGATCCTGCTGTGGCATGACCTTAAAAAGGCCGGTTCCATGCTGGAAAACCCCCAATGTGGCTGAATTACAACAACTCTCTGCTAAGATTCCTCCACAATTCTGTAAAAAGGGACTCATTGCAGGTTATCACAAACACTTTGGGTTGCAAGTTGTTGCTGCTAAGGGCGGCCCAACCAGTTTTTAGGTTTAGGGGGCAATCACTTTTTTCACACAGGGGTCATGTAGGTTTTGGATTTTTTTTTTTCTCCTTAATAATACACCCTTCATTTTAAAAACTGCATTTTTTGTGTTTACTTTTGTCGTCTTTTTTGACTAATATTTAAATTGGTTTTGATGTTCCCCCAAAACCAACTTAAGTGTGACAAACATGCAAAAAAAATAGGAGTAAATCAGGTAGGGGGCAAACACTTTTTTTTTTTTTTTTTTTTTTTTTCAAAGACACCATTCTATATGGCACCAAACGGAAGCCTTTTATATTAATCACAATCCCAGGGACCAAATCTTAGTTTACAGAACCTGGTACTTTTGATACTGGAAGTAGATGCTTTTAAGTTTTTATACTGCTAGAACTTTTTACGTTTTGGTACTAGACCAGGAAGGTTTGGTACTGGAAATGAAAACTTCAGTAGCCTATAAGAACTTGAAACACTGGAACTAGACACTTTGATACAAGGGATCTAGGAAGCTTTGGAACTTTTTTAACTGAGCTTTTATATAAAAATTAAAGCAAACAGTGCAGTTCAGATTTTTTTGGACCTCTTTAGACAGTCACAAAATGACTGGTATTGCCTCTTTTTTGAGGCCTTAATTTGCATACTGATGTTAAACGAATTTCCTCTTTAGAATAAAAATATGGAGTGACATCCCTACAGATCTTGATGAGAGACTGTAATTGGTGACATCTGTAAGCATTTTCTCTGCAGTTTAATTGAAAGAATAGAAGCGGCTGAGTCTCAGCATGCAAGCGCCAAAGGTTTATTAATAAAGATGTTCAACATGCAGGTGAGCTTGGGATTTGAGATCAAACATGCTGCTGCAGAGCTTTGTCTTCGCTCCTTGCAACAAAAGGATCTGATAAAGGAAATCTTCCAGAGGACATCAGACCATATTTCTCTGAGATAAAGAATGAAGGGCGTGATGTTCGATTTTCTTCTTCATTTTTCCTCAAATCTGTGCTTGTGGTTTCCTATGGCTCCTGTTTCATGCATTATCCCATATATATGGTTTCCCTGTGGCTCGTAATGGAAAGAAGTTACACAATCTGTGCAGGGAACAGACTTCAGTGTGACACAGTTCCACTCATTATAATGATGCATTAACCAGTCAGTGACAAGAGACATCCTATGAAAAACAAGGCATGTGGAAAAGATTTATGTGTCCTAATTCCACTTACAGGGTATTTTAAACATCTCTGTATAAGCCACTATTCTGCTCTGACTTATGACGATCAGCAAATTAACAGAACTAGATTGTGTCCTGAATGGGTTCTTACCTCTACCTACAACCTCCATGTCCTAGGAGTGCCGACATTGCCCGATAACGACACTCTGACCGAAGCTCTTCAAGTATTACTCTGCCACATACACACATAACATGGCAACGGCGCCAGCCATAACAAAGCAGCAACGGTATAATTATACCAGTAAAAGGCTGCTGAAATGAATCAACATAAAAAATCAACATTTGATTCGGTTTAAATATGAAGCTCTTCATGAGCAGCCTGATCCTTCCAATGAGCTGAGGTTCATCACTATTACAAACCAGGATTTGGATTTAAGGTGGAAAATCAGAGAAATAAAGCCTTTAGAGTACAGTGGGGCAAAAAAGTATTTAGTCAGCCACTGATTGTGTAAGTTCTCCTACTTAGAAAGATGAGAGAGGTCTGTAATTTTCATGAGAGACAAAATTAGGGAAAATTACATTGTAGGATTTTTAAAGAATTTAATTGTAAATCATGGTGGAAAATAAGTATTTGGTCACCCACAAACAAGCAAGATTTCTGGCTCTCACAGCCCTGTAACTTCTTCTTTAAGAAGCTCTTCTGTCCTCCACTCATTACCTGTATTAATGGCACCTGTTTGACCTCGTTATCTGTATAAAAGACACCTGTCCACAGCCTCAAACAGTCAGACTCTAAACTTGGCCAAGACCAAAGAGCTGTTGAAGGACACCAGGAAGAAAATTGTAGACCTGCAGCAGGCTGGGAAGAGTGAATTACAATAGGCAAGCAGGGTTGGTGTGAATAAATCAACTGTGGGAAGCTATGTGTAAGGAAAATGGAAAACATACAAAGACCATTGAATAATCTCCCTCGATCGGGGGCTCCATGCAAAGATCCTCCATCCGACTACATGGAGGACCCCTGATGAATGACCTGCAGAGAGCTGGGGACCAAGTAACAAGGCTACCATCAGTAACGCCTATGCCGAGAGGGACTCAGATCCTGCAGTGGCCAGGCGGTGTCCCCCCCCCCCGCAACAAAAATAGACACAACACAGCGCTTAGCCAGTTACATGTCCAGGCCCGTCTGAGGTTTGCCAGAGAGCATATGGATGATCCAGAAGAGGATTGGGAGAATATCATGTGGTCAGACGAAACCAAAATAGAACTCTTTGTGTAAACACACTGAATGAGATGTCAAACAAAGGAGAAACAGCCTCAAGTCCTCCCTAGGTGCTATACAGTGGATACGGCGACCAGAGATACTCCTCAAAGTGGAGCTAGGAAAGTCCATAAATAAAGTATGTGAGAAATAGCTTCAGTACAAACACAACGGCCAAATACAAACCTTAGCAACACATCACTTAAACAGAATAGAGAATTAGATGCAGTGGTGGACGAAGTACACCAACCATGTAATTGAGTTAAAGCAGAGATAAACAAGGTAAAATATTACTCCAATAAAAGTAGAATTTCTCCTTTTAGAGCTCTACTTGAGTAAAAGGACAGAAGTATTTGCCTTCCAATGTACTTAAGCATTGAAAGTAAAAGTATCTGTAAAAGTAATAAGTAGGAAAAAAGAAACGAGCGACAGATTTCACATGATGTAGTGGAATAAAAAGTACAGTATTTGACTTTGAAATGTAGCGGAGTTAAAGTAAAAAGTCACCCAAAATGTAAAAACTTCAGTAAAGTAAAGACACATGACCAAACTACTTTAGTATAGTGACAAATTACATTTAATTAGTTACTGTAAACCACTGTTTAGATGCACCCCAAAAGACACTCAAATTCTCAGCGAGGTTCAGATAAAACAGAACCTTGTTCAGGAGGGGCAATACTCAGGTGAGCCGAAGACCTCTCTGGCTTTATAGATGGAGGCTTTGGTCTTGATAAATGGGACAAAAGCTTCTTTGTTACTATTTTTAAGAGCATTAAATAAATGAATTGATCTTGGATTTCTTTCAAAATAGCTCTTGCCAAGCCATAAATAGACCAAACTGTGGAACTTGCTTAGACTGTTGATCCATTTGGCTACCCATCAGAAGCTCTTATAATAATCAGTCAAAACATTTCTTTTTACTGTGATACTTAATTTGAATCCGTGCCACAACTGCCTTTGGCTGCTCATTTGGAGTCTAGACTCAGCTCTTTGTAATGCTGCTTTGTGTCAGTTCCTGTGATTAATTAATTTAAACTACAGTGGTGCTTGAAACAATGTGAACCCTTTAGAATTTTTTCTATTTCTGCATAAATATGAGGTAAAACATCGTCAGATTTACACACAAGTCCTAAAAGTAGACAAAGAGAACCAAAATAAAAAAATGAGATACAAACAAAGTGGCAAAGGTATGTGACCCTCTGCTTTCAGTATCTGGTGTGACCCCCCTGTGCAGCAATAACTTGCAGCTAAACGTTTCCTGTAGCTTGTTGATCAGTCCTGCACAACCGGCTTGAGGGATTTTAGCCCATTCCTCCCGTACAGAACAGCTTCAGCCTCTGGGATGTTGTGGGTTTTTTCTGACATTAGCCTGCTCGCTTCAGGTCCTTCCACAACATTTCCATTGGATTAAGGTCAGGTCTTTGACTTGGCCATTCCAAAACATGAACTTTTATTCTTCTGTACCCATTCTTTGGTAGAACGGCTTGTGTGCTTAGGGTCGCTGTCTTGCTGCAATGAACCCACCTTTCTCTTGAGATTCAGTTTTCATGGACAGATGTCCTGACATTTTCCCTTAGAATTATCTGATATCATTTCAGTATTCATTGTTCCATCAATGATGGCAAGCCGTCCTGGCCCAGATGCAGCAAAACAGCCCCAAACCAATGATCCTACCACCACCATGTTTCACAGATTGGATTAATGTTTTCTTATGCTGGAATGCAGCGTTTTTTATGTCTCCAGACATAAACGCTTTCTATTTAAACAAAAAAGTTCTAATTTGATCTGATCCATTCCACATAATGTTTTTTTCCAATAGCCCACAGGATCTTTAGCAAACTGCCGGATGAGCAGCAAAGTTTTTCTTTTTTAGAGAGTATGGCTTTTCCTCTTTTGCAACCCTGCCATGCACACCATAGTTTGTTCAGTGTTCTTCTGATGGTGCCTCATGAACATTAACATTAGCCAATGTGAGAGAGGCCTTCAGGTGCTTAGAAGTTACCCTGGGCTCCTTTGTAACCTCACAATCTATCACTCGCCTTGCTCTTAGTGATCTTTGTTGTTTGATCAGTCCTGGTTTAAGACCAAATTTAAGACCAACAATAGTCTTAAATGTCCTCCATTTGTACACAATCTGTATCACAATCTAACTCTTTAGAGATGGTTTTGTAACCTTTTCCAGCCTGATGAGCATCAACAACTCTTTTTTCTGAGCTCCTCAGAAATCTCCTTTGCTTGTGCCATGATACACTTCCACAAACGTGTGCCGTGAAGAGCAGACTTTGATAGGTCCCTGTTCTTTAAATAAAACAGATCGTCCACTCAAACCTGATTGATCATCCTGTTGATTGAAAACACCTGACTCTTATTAAATTAACTTCTAATCCTAGAGGTTCACATATTTTTTGCCACTCGCAGATCTGTAATTTTGGATCATTTTCCTCAACAAATAGATGACCAAGTATAATATTTTTGTACAAATTGTTTAATTTGGTTCACTTTATCTACTTTTATTACTTGTGTGAAAATCTTATGATGTTTTAGCTCTTATTAATGCAGAAACACAGAACATTTTGCGTAATACACTTGTGCCGTGTGAATCTTGTTCACCTTCTATGCTTTAATCTCACCTTCTGTGAAACTCAACTTAAGCGAAAGCATCTGGGTTTTGTTCTAATAAAAGAAGCCGATGGATCTTCTGCCCTGTAATACTTCATCTGCAGGTTTTCTGTGTGGTCCCTGTAAGCTCCGTGTTACACCGGCACTCGAATTGATTCAGGATAATGGATGGACCAGATAAATTCCCACTCACGTTATCCCCTGTTGCAAGGCTATGATTCTCTTTGCCAGGCTTTGTAAAGGACTTTCGTAGCCTGGAGAAGATGAAGTGAAGGCTCATTAAACCTCAGAACTAAGGGATGGACAGTTAATTGTTTGGTGCATTTGGGCCAGAGATTGTGTGTTGTGGCACAGGTACATTAAACGACACAGTGATGAGTCGTAGTGTACTAAGTTCACATTCAATTTATTCATAAAGAACTGTCATAGAGAGTTGCAGAACAGATTTACAACTAGCTGAAAGCACAAACCAACCAGAGGCAGACAGTGGCAAAGAAATAATCCTTGAGTTGCATAAAGGAGCAACCGTGAAGAAATCGGGCTCAAACTGGGAATCCTTCTTCCTCGTAATGAGACCAGACATTATTAGCACACAGAAATATTATATCACAGCTGATGGAACCATATGGTCCAGTATCTCCACACGGAGTTGTTGAAATCGAGTGAGACTTTGTGTGAATGAACTGGTGATATATGTAAGTGATTACAGTATTAGAGTGAAAGGATATATTTATTGGGGAAAACTGTATAATTGAAAAGAGGCTCTAGTTACCCTGTTAGGCCGCCTCTACCCTGGATGCAAGATGAGATACGGTTGTGCATGGAGGTAAACAGGTTCCGGATGGTATCCTGATGTTGCAGCTGGTCCTGTAGATCCTGCACACTCATAGGTTGCTGAAGCTGGCGTCCCAGCTGGTCCCATAAATGCTTATTTTGCACTAAATCTGGCAACCGGGCAAACCAAGGAAGAATTGCAAACTGGTGGAGACATTCCTGGGCAACCGTTACTGTGTGTGGGTGAGCATTATCCTGCTGAAAAATGCCAGTTGGAAGCCCTGCCATGAGAGGCAACACCTGGCCGCAGGATGTCCTACGGATGATCGACTGTCGTGTGCAATGGTTCCCCAGATCATCACACCAGCAGTTGGGGAAGTGTGTCGCTCCCCAGCAAAGGCAGGATCACCACGAGGCCTCCATACTCGAACCATAACAGAACCTGGATTCATGGATAAAGACTTTAGCCACAGCAGTCCACGTTTCTTTTTCTTATTATAGTGCAGCTGAGGAAACGCTTTTACGCCCTCTTATGGTAAAACCCAGTGTCTGATCTGACCACATCTGTAATCATTTAAATATCTGCCTGAGACAGGGCTGCATGCCGAGGTTTGCAGCAAGCTGACATTTCTATCTGGGTGCTTTATTTATTTTTTGGTCGATGAGAATGTCTGTTATAACTGTAGTTACCACTCAGAAACAATTGGATTGAACAGAACTCAGGAGTCAAACCCCTGCTGAAACTTATATGTTCGTTGTAACAAGCTCTGGATTCATTTTAGATTTCTTCTTCATCTTTGCAGCTGCTGCTCTCGGGAACCTGGTGTCAGACTTGGCTGGACTTGGGTAAGACATTTTTGTTCTTCACCTCAGATATCTCTTGGTCAAATGAACTGATTTTAAGAGCTTCTGATGGGTTCTGTTGGGTCTGAGCTGCTCCACCTCCAACCAATAGCGGCTGGCAAAGATGCACAGCTTGAGGCTTTGGAAACTTCATTTGGATACTCGTTATGATACTCGTTTGGATACTCGTTATGATACTTGTTTATATATTTGTTTGGATACTTATTTGGATACTCAAGATACTCTTTTGGATGCTCGTTATGATACTAATTATGATACTCATTATGATACTCATTATGGTTCTCATTTGCAGTTTTGATACTCATTATGATACTCAATGTGACACTCGTTATACTCATTATGATGCTTGTTTCTATACTCTTTATGATATTCATTTTGCCTTTGATGCTTTGCCTCACTTTAAAGTTCACTTTGGACACATGCCCTTGAGAGTAACAGCCAGGGGGCCTGACAAGGCACCCAAGGGCACAGAGAAAGGACACAGAAGGTCTGATGCAGGGAAGAGACTGAAAGTCTGGCATGTGGAGGACAGAGGGACCAGATATCTAGGTCCCACCTCCCCAGAAGCCACCCAAGGTCAAGTCCCACTCAGTGATGGGGGCTGGGCTTGCAGTCATGTGACACAGTCTCTATGGACTGTAGTAAAGACTGCTGTACTCGTCTCCGTCTCTCAGTTCCAGTTCCAGACGGGACACAGGCTGAGTGATGGCAGGAGAAACCCAAGTCAGATTAACCTGAGTGACCCTCCTTCTTCTGCTAGTACTTATCCTCTGTCTCTTATTCAGTCCCACAGGAAGTCTCGCATCCACAGGCTCATTGCTTACCCACTTGTTCACTCGGTGGTCCTGCTGTTCGCGCCTTCTGTAATTGGAACACAGACAGTTGTCTCCCCAGGGGGTGGTGGTTTCTGGGATGCAGCATTTCCACTGTTCTCTCAGAGAATGCAATCGATTCTGAGAATGTCAGAACACACACATTTTCCGGTCTGGTCAGTGTCACGGGGGGCTCTGGCGTCTATCCAGGAAGAACACAGGGCACAGACATAAGCATGCCCTCACCGGGACGCTAGTCCATCACAGGGCTGGACAGGGGTTGCTGTTGCAAGATGATAATCCTCTGACCGGCCTTCCCTCCCTCAGACACCTACTTTCCAAACCCGGTTAATCCAGTCAGGGTTCAGGGGGGCTTGGGCCTAACCAGCAGCACAGGAGGAACCAGAGTATCCGGAGGAAACCCACACAGATACAGGCCAGGATTTGAACCCAGGGCTTAGGGACAGTTCTGATTAGGAACAGAATAGTTACAGCTAAATAATGATATTCGCTTGTTGACTGATTTCTTCCAAATCTGTGGCTGTTATTATGGCTTCCAGACTTTGGAAGGTGACTTCAGGGATTAGCTTCCATTCAGTCAGTGGATAATTAGGACTGTTAGAGCTGACTTTGCAGAGAGAAACAAGTTCAAATTATTTACAGAGCACGTTTTCCAAGAGATGTTATCTCAAAGCAGCTTTGCAGCAACAGAGGTGACAGTGGCAAGGGGAAAATACTTCCTCAGAGTAATGAAGAAGAAGTCTTGAGAGTAACTAGGACCAAATAAGGAGATCCTGCTGAAAACATGATTATACCAGATCATTAGAATCCTGTTTTCAGTGGTATCTCTGACGCATTTATTTCTTTTGCACACGGTTTTCTTTTGAAAGTACCCTTTATACTTACATTTCAATAGCTTAAAAGACTACGTGACTATGATAATGTCCGGTCAACGTCCATTTCAATTATTGACCTATTTCACAGAACCTAATGCGGGTCGTTAGAGGGCACGTACCTGTACTACAAACGCTCGCATTCCCATCTATTTGGGAAGAGTTTGGAAATACTGACAGTTTCATTTGGTTTTACATCAGGTTTGTTAGATGGGTTTGGTTCAGTCTGTACCACAGGATTTATTTATTTGCTTTCTAGAAGGAACTGAATCAGGGAGGATGGGTACAGAAGAAAATCAGCATCTTTGTTTTCCCACCCAAACCATCTGTTAAACCAGCTTGTGCTAATTCCTCCATCCATCCATCTTATTTACCCGAACGACTCTCGATGTCCACCTCGATGCTCACCACTGCCCTTTCGGAAACGTTACAGGTCCTGGAGGATCGACGTCACAGCCCCAGCCTGCTGTTTACTGCCAAGCCCCCACGTTTTCATTTCCATCAGCTGAACAACGATAATAAATCATGTGTGTTTTGGGAGCGCTTCCAGAAGCGTTAATAGGGAGCGTAATGTGATGCTGTTCGGCTGTAATTGAGTGGCTCTAAGCGGCAGGTCTGTGTAAGCCATAGAAAGGGCTCGTCTGAGCTCCAGAGCAGAGCTGTTCCTTTTTATGGGCCATTTTTCTATTTCACAGCACGTAAACAGTAAAGAGAGCAATCTGCCCGGGGGTCGATCAGAAAAGAAATGAAAAGAGCCTCATGTTATCGTACAGCAGCTACCAGCAGCCGAGGCGTCAATCTGTTCAACTGTAAATGAATACAGGCTCAGGGTAGGAGGTTTGTGTCTGCATGTCAGTCCCAGTGAAAGATTCGTTTCTGTGTCTCAGACACCCAGGGAAAGGGGTGAGACCTCGGTCTCCATCAATCCCCGTAGAGATATGCAGCCTCTGTGCATTGTCAAGCCCAGGAATGTAGGCGTGGCGTCTTGTTGTCGGTCTCAGTGTTTTGATTCTGGTCAGTAGTATGGGATGAAGGCATAGTTTTACTGACCCAACCAGCTTTGGTTGACGTCGGATAGAAAATATGTGAAATACCCAAGATACCGAGATACAAGAATTAGATAGAACTAGAGTAATGGTCAGATAGAGTGAAAATGGAGATCGATGACTAGTGTGAGAGCATTGCTACAGATCTTGATATTTGGAGGACATGCTTTTTCTGTAGAAAGAGAAATGGGTGAAGCTAGTGTAGAAACAGGTCGACAGATCAGCGGCAGGACAGCATCAGGAGGTAGATTGGGCATAACCATGGTGGGTAGGCAAGTCAGCATTATTTCTGTAGAGCTTTTTCCAGTGGAGCATTGTCTCAAAGCAGCTATATAATTTTAGATGATCTTCTAAATTATAAGGCCAATCCCAAACTGAGCAAGTCTAGGGCGAGGAAGAGGAAGAGCCAGGGTTCTAGTGGGATATTGATATCTGAAGTCAGTACTGAATGAGGTTCTTTATAGGTTTTTTTTAAAAACAATTATTAAACAGGAAGGACCAGTGAGGAAGTAAGGTGTCACTCGGTTCAGTGATTTTGCATTTAGCCCCGAGCGTCTGTCACAGTCGGGCATCATTTCCACCACCGCTTCCGCATCAGTCAGTTTGGGAAACGGATTGATTTATGTCAGGTTTGGTGGTCGGATGTTTGATGTGGAAATGATTTTATTAGAGATGGGCAGGTGACCGGAATAGGACGGTTTTCAGCATGATTGGTCGATCAGTCTCATATAACCGGTTCTGTTCTGGTCACATTAAGCTGCACTTGTACATGTACATTTACATTTACAGCATTTAGCAGACGCCCTTATCCAGAGCGACTTACAATTGGTACAGTCTTACAATCCAAGCAATTGTGGGTTAAGGGCCTTGCTCAAGGACCCAACAGTGGCAGCTTGGCAGAGGTGGGATTTGAACCCTGGACCTTCTGGTTCAGAGTCCAGTGCCTTAACCGCTAGGACACCACAGTCCCTACCACTTGTGATGCCGACAGCTTTGACTAAAGTTAATTCAGAATTCAGTTCGTGTGTGTAAGGAGCTTTAAACATCAACAGTTAATGCTCAGCCGCTCTATGTTTGTTTCCCGGGCCCTACATTTAGCACTCGGTTATTTTTGAGTTCTTGTGCATCTGTGATCTGTCTTCTTAATTAGCTAGTCATTTATATTCCTAGAAAGAAAATCAGATTTGGCTGCTCATATATTAAAATAATTGGAAATCTGAATCGGCCAAGAAATTTACAATCGGTACATTTCTAGATTTCATTTTATTTTATTTCTGTTTGCAGCGATAATGTTCGTTGGCTTTTTTCTGACTGGTGTGTGTTTTTAATCCATGTCTTACCCTGTGTGTGTGTCTGTGTTTAGTCTTGCAGGCTACGTGGAAGCTCTGGCCTGTAGACTCGGCATGCAGATTCCAGATCTGAGTCCCAAGCAGGCGGATATGTGGCAAACCCGTCTCAGCGCTCACTCTGTGAGTAATAAATCACCTTCATGCTCACTTTCTCAGTCTGCTGCTCCTCCAGCCTCTGTCCTGCTCTAGCGGTGCGCTTCTCTGGTCTTCTTAAGGTCAGAACATTTGTCATGTCTGTTCTCCTTCATTCAGTCATTCGTTTCCTTACCCACTTAATCCAATTCAGGGTCTCTGGGAGTCGGAGCTTAATCGGCTGCACAGGGAGCAAGGTGGAAACCAAACCTAGGCATGGCACCAATCTATCACAGGGGACATGCACGCACATAAAGTTATTTAGAGACACCAGTTGACCTAACGCATGATAGGAGGAAATCCACACACACACAAGGAGAACATCATTAGGGTTTTAGTGTTGTTTCTTTAACAACATCGGCTGCAGATAAAAATCCTTTTTTACTCTAGCTTGTCCACATCTACTGGCTGTTTGTGGGACAATAGGTGCAGCATAAACAGTGATTATAGACCAAATATTCACTGTCATGCTGTTTTCGAGACTCAGGAAGCGACGCTTAGGCCACTGCTTCCATTTTTAGAATCTGCCAGTACAGACCATGCTGGGCTCCTTGTTAAATCCTGAATAGAACCTGTTTCAGAACTCTGAATAATTCATTAGAGCGAAACTGACAAATGTCCGGAATGATAAGCCACCAGGAGTGAGGTGTTAATTAAGCGTGTCAAAGAAGCTCAGTTTAATATTGAAAATGTGACCGCTGAGAGGTGGCCCAATTCCGACAGCCTGAAGCCTGATTTTCAGCATCGCTGCTCCCGAAATGATGATGAAGTTGATGAAGATCTGTAAAGCTCTGTAAAGCTCGTCATTCTGAAAAAGGTTACAAGACCATCTCTAAAGACTTTGGGCTCAATGAATCAACAGCCAGACAGACTGTGTACACATTGAGGAATATCTAGACCATTGTAACTCGATTGTCCAACAAAGTTGACTCCAAGAGCAAAGTGTGTGATAGTCAAGGTGAAAAGGAATCCAGGGTAACTTCTAAGCATCTGAAGACCTCTCTCACATTGGCTAATGTTAATGTTCATGAGTCCACCATCAGAAGAACACTGAACAACAATGGTGTGCATGGCAGGGTTGCAAGGAGAATCCACAGCTGTCTATAAAGGACAATCTATTAAAAATATAATTTTGTGGATATATGAGACCAAAATAAAGCTTTGTGGTTTAAATGAGAAGGATTATGTCGCCTTCCAGAACCATAAGCACCTTAGTCCATCTGTGAAACATGATGGTGGTAGTATCATGGGTTTTTTTTATATTTTGCTGCATGTGAAGGCAGAAGTTCTGCATCTTGGCGACACAGCCACCAGAGAAAAATAAGCTTGTTTCTCACAGTTTCTGCACTCTTCTGAGTCACTTCCATGCTCTATTCTGAAATACCTTCTTGCGTCAAAAAGAAATACATTACTCCTGTCACATAAAGACAGTTTCTAACCCTATATATGTGAGAGAGAGAGAGAGTATGTTTTGGGGTGAGCGCATGAGGCAAGGAGTTGCTGAGAAAATCAATGCACTGCACACAGCTTTACAGTGAGATAAGATTTTACAATCAATATGTGGTGATCAATGTTGACATGAAATGAATCACTGTATGGGAAACACTGCAGTATCTTGGCTGTTCAGTCAGTACCGGTACACCACTGTATCCCATACAGCATTGATAAGTATACGTATATATTATGGTGTCTAGATCGTATAACGTACAATTTCACACAAGGGATCATGGATATTAAGCAGCACCAGTGGTGGATCAAGTACTTAAAAACTGCACTTAAGTAAAAGTACAAGTATCTTACCAGAAAATGACTTCGGTAGAAGTTAAAGTCACGTCTTGTATCTGCTGTTTACTGTAAAAGTAACTTTCTGATATCGAAAGTATTTCAGTATTGAAAGTACAAGTAAATGCTGTTAATAAAAAAGCAAGCAGTCAGAATGTTAAGATGTACTACCTTAAAAATTGAGCCTACTTTGCACTTTAGGAAAAACAAGGTTTTCATAATCAGAAATGTTGGGCTCAGGCTTGAAATCAGGCTTAATGTTAATTCTAATAAACAACATTAATGTCGTGGCAATACTTTATTAACTTTAACTTACCTCGTTTGTTGAGATTGATTGGAGATTTTAAATCCCAATATTTATATATGGGTAGGCATAAGAGACTTCATCTGGTACGAATAGCTTTTCACTCATTCATTCATTTTTTAATCCACTTTATCCTGGTCAAGGTCATTGGAAAGCCGGTGGTTAGTAATCACGTGCCGTAAGGCAGGAACAACCCTAGACAGGGCGCACTAACACTAAGGGCACTTTAGAAACACCAATCTACCTAACATGAGCTCGATCGTCGGAGTTTTGGGGTTGGGATCGGACCGGGGGCGCTGCAGCTGTGAGGCGACCCGGCTAACCGCTGCAGGACCGCGCTGCCCACGAATTATCATTCACTATCATTTTTCGCTGGAATAGAAAGCGTGATCCATTTCTGCCTCCATCATGAGTTCAGTTTTATCAAGTGGAACACTAAATGTGCTGGTCGCTGCCGTCTGACCTGCCTGAACTTGAATGGACATCAAAAGTTATCGACAGCTTTGAGAGAACGTTTGCACTTGCACATTACTATGCTTAAGAACCAATGGTCTAACTTGCAAGTTAGTATCACAGATTCAAGTAAAGTACAGATACTCAAAAAAGTACTGTAACAAAGTATGAGTACTTTGTTACATCACTAAGTGAGAACTCCTGTAATCGTTTAGGTTCCCTATTCTGACCACTAGATAGCGACATTTTTAAAGTCATGCCCCTGCTCTTTACTCTTGCTACCCTCATGCATGGGTATTGGGGTAGGATGTGCATAAAGACACCATATTTCACTGCACTGCTGGGCAGAAACAACATAAATCCAGTCCTGTGTAGCTTCCACATGCTGCGTACTTTCGTATTTTTCCTTCACTCCTAGTTTTAACTCTCTAACTCCTCTGGAATGCTGACTTAATGTGCTTCTTATGCCGGACCTGCAGGGCAAAGCCATCGGCGTGGCCATCGGCTGCATCCTGGGAATGTTTCCTCTGCTCTTCTTTAAAGACGACGAGGAGAAGACAGAGGAGGGAGGAGAGGAAGCGGCGCCTCCTGCTGGTTCCGCGTCCAAGAGTGCATGATGGAGGAAAAGCTGTATATGATCAAACTGACTGAACTGTGAACGGAGCAACAACAACAAGCGCATGGTTTCCTTCCATCACACACAGAGTCTTGGGTTGAGGTTGTGGTGAATGAATGAGTGAAGCTTCTCCGACTGTTCCTGCTGCTTTTCTTTATTCCACATTACTCGTCTGTTATTTATTCAGAAGAAAATGATGATCTGCTGAGAGAAGGTCCAGCAGCAGTCCCGGTGAGAAGGTATTAAAATCATCTTATGGATATGTAGATCTGAACTTTTAGCCTCTAGAATTTACATTACTACAATTAGACGTCTTGTTCTAGCAAAATATTAGAACTGCGTTATGCCTGTCTGTGAAAGCATTTGAGTTTTGATGACTTGATTGATTCCATACCCAAAAAGTTAGAGATTCTTTATTCACAGTTGTGGGAATGACAGTCCAAAATTATGTTATTATATTTTAAAGAACTCGGTTGTTAAAGTGAACGAATGCTGATGGGATGGACATAAACAGCACTTAACCGTCGTAGAAAAATCTAAATGATGCAAAATTCAGTCATTACTTGTAACTTTTCTGGAGATGTACTATAAATCTGACTAAAATAATTCAGGTCTGCATATCCATAACTGAACTGAGTCGGTGACATGGACCATAACGTTTAAGCAAGTTTAAGCATTTAGTTCAACTGGTGTTGTGTTTTAATTATTCCTTTTTGAATAAGGAAGTGATGGTGTGAAATCTGTTGAACTGTGTGTGACTGCCACGACACAAAAGCTTCTCATCTCATCGTCTTACACCATCCGCTAAACTGAACTCCACAAGAAATCAGAAATCAGTGCATATCAACCCTTAATATAGACTCAAAGTGCAGTAACGGTTTCATTTGCATTTTTGTTTACCACTGTAACCCAATTTAGGCTTAGCAATGTAATTACTAACATCTGCCACTAGTAGGTGGTAATGAGACCATAAACCCCAGCGCACAACTTTATAAGTAACTTTATACATTTAAAAAATCAAATGGAACTTACACTATATGGACAAAAGTCTTGAGACACCTCCACATTAAACCTACAGAACCTTTTCTGGCATCCCACTCTAAATCCGTAGATATTAATATGGACTTTCCACTATTGTGTGAATTCTTTTTACAAGATTTTGGACCCTGGGAATTGTTGCCTGTTTAGCCATTGTGATTTCAAACACTGATGCTGAACGAGAGGGTCTGGCTCACAATCTACGCTCTAGTTCATCCCAAAGGTGTTTGATTGGGTTGAAGTCAGGGCTCTGTGTGGGCCAGTTAAAACCAAACTCACCCAATTATGCTTTTATGGACATTTCTTTGTGCAGTGGAACAGAAAGGGCCTTCAGCAAACTGTTCCCATAAAGTTGGAAGTGTATGATTGTCCAAAATCTCTTGGTATGCTGAAGCGTTAAGATTTCCCTTCACTGAAAATAATCAGAATTTAAAAACATCCCCATAGCATTATCCCTCCTCCACCAAACTGTACAGTTGGCACAATGCGGTCAGGCAGGTAACGTTTCCTGGCACTTGCCAAACCTAGACACGTCCATCAGACTGCCAGAGACTACCACTGCTCCTGAGTCCAGTGGTGGTGTGCTTTACACCACTCCATCTTGCTGATCTAAGGCTTGTATACCATGAAGCTCATGGTGCCCAGTTTTAGTGCTGATGTTAATTCTTGATTTTATATACCTGAAGGGCTCAGTGATTAAGAGGTGTGTCCTAATACTTTTGTCCATATAGTGTATGTTGATGTAACTTGTGATAGCAATGAGAGAATATGCAGTATAGCGTACAGTATATGGAAAAACTGTTGAACTGTGTTGGCCTAGTTTATAAAGTGCTGGACTAGGGTTCAAATCCCACCTCAAGCTGCCAACGTTGGGTCCTTGAGCAAGGCTCTTCACCCACAATTCCCTTCTCAGTAAGACTAAATGTGTCTTGATTTCATTAGTCATGATGCTATACAGACAAATCTAGAGGATGGACTGGCAGCATGGGCACCACCCCTTTCTGTGCCTACACATAGGAATAATCAGCAATGCGTAGTTCTCTGATGGGCACCAAAACGTCTGCCATATACGCACACTACAAACACATGTACCTCAGCCATGCTTCTGCGTTCTTATGTGCCTTAATGGCGTAACAAGGAAATCTTACACTTAATACATACTCTCACTTCACAGGGAATGGTACACTGTGCAGTCAGCTCCAGAAGTGTTGGCACCATTGGTAAAGATGGTGAACCTGCTTACCTCTGCATTACTACCCTAGCCCAGCAGTTCCTGATCTTTTTTCCTTGGAGCCCCCCTATGAGTATCTAAAAACCCCACATACACATGACCGAAAGAATAAAGTGATTCTTTGCATATCTTTATTGTCAAAAATTAAGATAAATTGTAACTTATTTTTCCTTTTCTCTGGGCGTTTTTCAATATATTTTAAAGTAATTTTATACAGAGATTTTTCCCATTGAGTTTGTAACTTTAAATTTTATTTATCATGTGCAAATTGTGTTTTGACAAACACAGAGCACCTCAGAGCAGACAAAACCTCGTACACCCCGTATGATGTTTGGCACCCTCCCGAGGGGGCGTAGACCCTAGATTGGGAAATATGGCTCTAGCCTTTGCTTACATAACAGAACTGGGTCTCCTGTAAAATGTGGAGATCCAGAATCTCTCCAAATCCTCCAGACTCCTAGATCCTCTCTTGCAAAATCTCTTCTTCGGTTTAAGTTTACATAGAGTTAATATCCGGAGACTGGGATATTTATGCAATGTTAAAAGCTTGATTGTGTCATCATTTGATGGATTCCAAATTGTTTTGGATCATAATTTTGATGGACAATCAAACTGCAACCCCAGATGTAGCTGTCTGTACTGCACAAATGTCCGTGTTGCCATGTATCCTAACAAGGTTCCCAAATCACATGGGCTTTGCTGAACTTAACAGCTTATTTCTGTTAAACTGTCATTCTTTTCACACCAAACAACCCACTTTGAGCGGCTGTTGACAATTTTGGGGGGACAAAATGTCGTTGAGTTCGTCATAGAGGCTTGTTTAGCTGTCACTGATCTTTCACCAAGAGGTACACTACCCAAAAGTGGCCTCTGAGAACCTATTCTGAGAGCCGCATGCTGAGGTTTGCAGCAATCCAACATTTCTAACTGGGTGCGTTATAAGTTTTTGTCAGTGAGTGAAGTTTGTTGGCCACGAGCTGGAATCTAATTATGTATTTAGAGACTTGGACATTCTCACCTTATTCTCAAGATTTAAAAAAACTCATAAGAAACAAAGAAAATATGGTGAGAATCTCTTTTCTGAGAATTTCTTATGAGTTTTTAAATAAATGTGCAGATAAACTATGACTAAAACTAAATCTTTTACAAATCTCCAACCATAATCACTTTTACCTCTTTGACCCTCCTCTTAACTGTGTTTGGGGCTAAATATATTTGGTTCCTCTTCCAGATTGCTTCATTACAGCACCAGGTTTCCGAACGTCTTTATTATTATTGTTATAAGTCTTTATCATTTTCCCCTCATCAGTACTATGGGTGCCAATAATTCTGGACTGAAGGGTCATTCTGTTATCTCAAGATTATGGCAGTGCTACAGCTAGATTTGTAAGGAAAAAGTGCTAGCTATAGCATCTTCAGCACTACTTAGCAACAAAACATAGGTTCTGTGGTGAAGGATTCTTTAAATGAGTTGTTTTTGGTGAATTTTACACCCAAATACCCTTAAATATTTGATTATCCAAGCTGTTGGTTTCCAATGTTTGTTTGGTGGAAGGCCTCGTCTTAAGATTTTTGACCAACTTTCAAAAATCAGTCATTTATGGCCCCTTTCGTCTTCCATAATCGAACATTGCAGAACATTTGCACAATAGATTTAATTGTTTATATTTCTGTTAAACATGCTGTTCTCATGTCTTGTTGTATTTTATTTAATGCTTTTCTAACACATCATCCAGCGCTCTTATATGCTTGTTCGGCACACCATGGGAACACTGCATCAGACACGAAGCGAAGGTAAACGGAGCTCATTGACCTTGATCGCTTGAGATAAATGAAGGAAGCACAAGCTAAAGCAGACCAACACAAAACTGGCATGACTCAAGTGTGTGTGTGTGTGTGTGTTGTTTCATTGTGAAGTTAAGGTTGAATAAACGTGTATATACCTATGTATATATATACGCACACGTGACCAGTGTGAGATTTGTGCGATGTTGATTCATTAGAGACTTAACCTGCTTATAGTGACTATGCATTAATAATGAAAATGCCACAAAGATGTACTGAAGATTTGTTTTATACCTGCATGCTGAATTATTTATTAAACTTTATGAAGGAGATGGAACGCTGTTTGGAAATCGATTGTTTTCAGCGGTGGAAGAAGTACACAAATACACAAAGAAAATGTAAAACTACTAATCTGTTTTTAAAAAGTACTCAAGTAAAAGTTGAAGTATGGCTTATATAATTTACTCAAGTAAAAGTATAAAAGTACATACTACTAAATGTGCTTAGAGTGAAAAAAGGAAAAATAGTTTCTTTAAAAAGCTTTTCTAACTATTTTTGAAACGGGATATATTTTATTGAGGGTAAGAGGTACAGATCCATGACAGAGGGTACATAAGGGTTTGTAGGACAGCTACATCAATCATCTGCAAAAAATCTTATCTTTAGCTAACCACAGCAGCAACAGAACAGAAACATTTTGTAAATAAACGCTGCTGGACAGTATGGAAAATGCATTTAAAAAACCACAGTGAGTGTGTTTACATGCATTTAATAATCTAATCACAGTCGGATTTCTGCGGTTCTCTGATTATTCATGTCGTCATGTATACAGCATACGCCCATCTAGAAATCATTTAAAGAAAGCTGTTCAAGCTGTTCCTAAGACTATGCTGTATTTGGCCTCTTTTACTATTGAGTTTAGCGATTTCTCACTGGATCTGGCAACCCCGGAATACGCGCCACAAAATCAAAGGCAGCGAAACGGCTGTCGAACACTTTGTGGAGAATCTGAAAAAATTTGAAGATTATATCACATATTTCTGTCAGATTATTGGCTGGTTGCAAAGTAGAAATCCGATTATTGCCTGAATTATGTAAACCCGGAGCTTTAACATTATCTGATTACTCAAGTACATATATACTCATAGTATATTTCTGTTTTGGGATTGTAAATTTGACGTCCCAATATAGTGCAGGAGGTAATGTAACTGTAAAGTGGTGCCGGTCCTGTCAGTTAAGAGTTCCTGCTAACTTTAGAAACTCTTCCTAAGTGGGTTCAGTTCAAGTTTCATCATCACCTGCAGTTCCAAAAGAAAAAAAAAGTTTTTGAAGGGACTGAAGCCTGCCAGTCAAACTGTCTGAAATTCAGTGACAGGTGTCCATTGGGCATAATGAATGTCTTATCAGCCTTTCACACTCTGTGACACCTGTAAGTTTCTCACCTTTACAAGGAGAATAAAGTCTTTCTGGATTCTGTAAGAGCTTAAAGTGTATTGCAGTAAAAGTTTTTGTGGTATTTTTGTTACACGACATAAAGTTAAGTTTGACCTCATTTTCTGCTGTTGCAGTCTCTGAGAGAGAAATGTCGTGGATCTATTAATGAAATCTGAAAATAAAGGCATGGCATTTGGACTGTAGGATAATTCTGTACTCATTAACATTTTGCCTAATGATTTGAGTCCTCTGTCCCTCTGCTCTCCGGTTTGGACACTTTTCTCAATTTAATATCATCCGTGACCTTTCTGCTCCTTATTTTTGTTTTCTCCCTAAAGAAATGAGACATGTCTGATTCTGTTATGGTTATTATATTATGGTTAGATTTCATGAGCGTTTCGGCTTTTCTACAAGCAAAGAAATATTTTAGGTTTAGCATGTGTATTTTTACTCTCATAACTACTATTTATCATTATTTTATTTTTGTTTACATATTTTTTTATGTAATTTATTTGACTTTGCTTTACAAGGACTATGTTACAGTCTGTGTTGTGCTTGGACACAAGCAGAGATGTGAAATGTGCATTGTTAGGTCTACAAATATTATTTATCTCATACTTTAATGCTTTGTTTACATATTTTTAAGTTACATTCATGAATATTTATTTACTTTGCATTGACTTTGTGCATAACTTGGAGCTACGATACAGGCTTTGTCCACAGACACTTTTGTTTTTCACCTACATAAACCTAGAAGTGCCGAGAGCTGGTCATGTGACCGCTGTGACTTCCTACTAGTAGGTCTGTGCTGGATTTACCTACTTAAAGGTTTAAAAGTGTTTAAGAGGTGATACTGCATTACCTGTTCTGGAAATCAGTGCTTCTTCAAGTGGACTCATTCCCTCTTGGTTGTGTGCAGCCAGTGAGGTATGTATATTTATATTCCATCGTGTGTGTTTATATCTTGGTTCTACAATGTGTGAGTGAGATCATTAATGTGTGTTTGTAACTGAAGATCCACGGTCTTGTGTATTATCTGGAGGTAGTGATGTGTAGAGGGTTAGTTATTATATTTATAATCACTGTCTTTCGATAAGATACAGACAATATTTACATATTGCAGCCCCAGTCAGCCTCAGTCTGTGTGTTTGTTTCATTATGTAACCCAGCTGCAGTCCTTTTCTGCTTTATGAATAGGATTTGATTCTAAAATATGGATAGCTAAAGCAGTTCTTAAAATATTCTGTTTGAAGAAGCAGGGAAATGCAAATTCATGCCAGGCTTGATTGTTGATGGAAGCGTGGCTCTCTATTTTTACCTCCTCTCAGGAGTATAACCATTTATTACTTTAAATTAGCATTTCATTTACATGCATTAGCATTGAATACGGGCTCAGATGATTCAGTCTGGTCTTTACCTTTTTATTTACCCAATTTTTCCCATATTTCAAATGAAATAAGAGTCCAAAAATAGACTATGAGCGTGTGTTTAATATGAAATGACATGAGATGAGAGAGGTCTGTAATTTTCATCATAGCTACACTTCAACTATGAGAGACAAAATGAGAAAAAAAATCCAGGAAATCACATTGTAGGAGTTGTAAATAATTTAATTGTAAATCATGGTGGAAAATAAGTATTTGGTCATTGACAAACAAGCAATATCTGGCTCTCACGGACCTGTAACTTCTTCTTTAAGAAGCTCTTCTGTCCTCCACTCGTTACCTGTATTACTGGCACCTGTTTGACCTCGTTATCTGTATAAAAGACACCTGTCCACAGCCTCAAACAGTCAGACTCCAAACTCAACCATGACCAAGACCAAAGAGCTGTCAAATTACACCAGGAAAAAATTGTAGACCTGCACCAGGCTGGGAAGAGGGAATCTACAATAGGCAAGCAGGTTGGTGTGAATAAATCAACTGTGGGTGTAATTGTAAGAAAATGGAAGATATACAATCTCCCTCGATCTGAGGCTCCACGCAAGATCTCATCCCGTGGGTCAAAATGATCATGAGAACGGTGAGCAAAAATCCCAGAACTAGATGGAGGGACCTGATGAATGACCTGCAAAGAGCTGGGTCCAAAGTAACAAGGTTACCGTCAGTAACACACTATGCCAAGAGAGTCTCCAAGAGAGCGTGTCCCCCTGCTTAAGCCAGTACATGTCCAGGCCCATCTGAAGTTTGCCAGAGAGCATATGGATGATCCAGAAGAGGATTGGAAGAATATCATGTGGTCAGATAAAACTAAAATAGAACTTTTTGGTAAAAACTCAACTCAGCGTGTTTGGAGGAAGAAGAATTCTGAGTTGCGTCATATCTACTGTGAAGCATGGGGGTGAAACATCATGCTTTGGGGGCTGTTTTTCTGCAGGAAGGGGACAGGACGACTGATCCGTGTTAAGAGAAGAATGAACGGGGCCATGTATCGTGTGATTTTAAGCCAAAACCTCCTTCCATCAGTGAGAGCATTGAAGATGGAACGTGGCTGGGTCTTCCAGCATGACAATGATCCCAAACACACCGCTCGGGCAACGAAGGAGTGGCTCTAAAAAAAACTTTGTCTCTCATTTTGTCTCCCATAGTTGAAGTGTAGCTATGATGAAAATTATAGACCTCACTCATCTTTCTAAGTAGGAGAACTTGCACAATCAGTGGCTGACTAAATACTTTTTTGCCCCACTGTATAGAATCTAAGCGAATAGCATATCAAGTCAAGTCATATTTATTTATATAGCGCTTTTTACAATGGAGCATTGTCTCAAAGTAGCTTTACAAGTTTAGATTATCTCTTAATATTTACATCCAATCCCAAATTGAGCAAGCCTAGGGCAACAGTGGAAAGGACAAACTCCTTAAATGTTATAAGGAAGAGAACCAAGACTCAAAAAGGGATCCATTCTGCTTGGGTGGCCTAGATTATACACATAAGAATTAAACTAAGTTACTAATGAATTAATTTTTAGCAATAGTTTAAATACGCAAAAAGTGAATACAAAAACCAACAGGGAAAATAAAAGACAGAAAATATGTAATGAAAATATAATAAATAAAATACAAAGAGAATGTAATATTATGAAGAGTATAATAAAATAGAGAATATTAAACTATAGAACATAAGAAGATTCACCCCATCTCCCCTGTTAGAATTTAGTTCAGCACCGGCTAATTCTTCAAAGAGCTCTTGTGAACAAATTAGGCTTTTAATTAAAGCTTCATTATGAGCAATGTAGGGTTCCTGTGGGCCTCGAGAACGTTAATGATGTACATAATAAGACTAACCTGAGGTACACAAGACTTGAGCTGAGAAACTGAGACAGAAACAGTAAACAGGATCAAAAATGCATTATAAATAAGTCAGATTTACAGGTTAGTACTTTTTTAACAAGAGTAAGCCACTGACGACAATATTGCATGTAAAGTTTTTCTATTGCACTTGATTTGATCCAAAATCAGTCGTTTGTTGTTGAATGTACAAACCTCATTATCTTTAAGCATCACTACAGTTAAGCACCATAACTGAACTCTTGGTTGGCTGCAGCCAGCGAGGTATGTTTATTTATGTTTATATTCCATCATGTATGTTTATATTTTGGTTCTAGAGTGCGTGTTGTGTGTTAATTGGTGTGTAGATGGTAGCGTTGCACACGTTTTCAGTGGTATCTCTGACGCATTTACATATTGTTTTCATGCAGCTTTCTTGGAAAATCCCCTTTGTATTTACATTACAGTAGCAAAAAATAAAAAAAAAAGGAAAACGTGACTATGGTAATATCCAGTCAATGACTATTTCGGTCAAAAATCTCTTTCACAGAACATAATGCAATATTTTGACACTCTGATTTTGAGTTAAATCAAATGTTTTTTGGTTTTAGCATAAAAGTTGAATTTTACATAAAAGGATTTTCCATAAAATGAACGAGTACACGAGATAAAATGTTTAGAGTTCTGTTATTTTCTGTCTCAATCTTTGTATCATTGCAGCATTGGTAAACTTTTATAGGTACAGTGGGGCAAAAAAGTATTTAGTCAGCCACTGATTGTGCAAGTTCTCCTACTTAGAAAGGTGAGAGAGGTCTGTAATTTTCATCATAGCTACACTTCAACTATGAGAGACATAATGAGGGAAAAAAATCCAGGAAATCACATTGTAGAATTTAAAGAATTTAATTGTAAATCATGGTGGAAAATAAGTATTTGGTCAATAACAAAAGTTCAACTCAATACTTTGTAACATAACCTTTGTTGGCAATGAAAGAGGTCAAACGTTTCCTGTATGTCTTCACCAGGTTGGCACACACTGTAGCTGGTATTTTGACCCATTCCTCCATGCAGATCTCCTCTAGAGCAGTGATGTTTTGGGGCAACACGGACTTACAACTCCCTCCACAAATGTTCTATGGGATTGAGGTCTGGAGACTGGCTAGG
>JAJAGP010001506.1:0-184945 GCA_025084515.1 Ancistrus triradiatus
ACACACACACACACACACACACACACACACACACACAAATAAACAAAAGACTCATCACCAGGAACATAAAGCAAGTTGTTGCAAGCATGAAATTAAAAGCACTTCCAAATAAAAGACGTTTCATGCAATCCCACCCAGTTCGGGCGGACTTGACACACCGCTATCACCATTCCTGAAAATGGTGATAGCTCGGCTCAATATTAAAGCGTCTACTTGGGCAAAGCTGCCCGTAGTTGTTTATCTAATGTTTAGTTTATGAATCTTGACACCTTTCCTTGTGTCTGCCCTTGTAAGGCTAAGAATGCTGCGTGTCAGAAGGCAGGAATGCAGACTTCACTTCACAATGGCATACAAGCAAAGACGCCGACGAGATCTTCAGAAATGCGAGGCCGGTGCCACAGACGGTTCGGAGTCTCTCCACAACAAGGGTGTGAAGTGTGTTTTTCTGGAATAGCTTGAGAGGGTTTGGGCTGACACTCAATTACTTATAGTATGACTATGCAAAACACTGAAACTGACACACTAACACCTTACTGAAGGTTCATTAGAGGCAATTAATGGACAGCCTCACAAGCATTCTAATGATTTCTGTACATTTTAACAAAATGTTTGTCATCACAGTGCAAGTCACGTATTCCCATCTGCGACAGGGAAATCGTGAAAAGGTGGAAATCACTTTAATCATTTGTACCTGTGTACCCATTGGTTATTATGCAGGCACAACTTTTCAGAATGTGGTTCACTTTGTGGGATGGATAGACATAATGAGTCTACTAGCAGGCAGACAGCTAGTGTTGTATATTCTTCTAGTATACATCCACCGGCCAGTTTATTCAACTCCTAGTATCTGTACTCATTGTCCATTTTATCAGTTCCACTTATCATATAGATGCACTTTGTAGTTTTACAATTACAGACTGTAGTCCATCTGTTTCTCTACGTACTCTGTTCTCTAAAGGTCAGGACCCCCACAGATCAGGTCCTATTTGGGTGGTGGATCAGTCTAAGCATCGCAGTGACACTGATGTGGTGGTGTGTTAATGTGGGTGTGTTGCCCAGTGGTGGAGGAAGTACACAAACCAAGTAGAGATACCCAAAGTAAAATATTACTCAAGTAAAAGTAGAAAAGTACTCCACTTCAGTAAAAAGTATTCGCCTTCATAGGTACTTGAGTATCAAAAGTACCATGATTTATTATGGTTCTAATGCCCTATTATCATTTTTATAACGAGACTCTTGCTTAGTCGACTCATTTTAGGTGAATAGACTCGTGTGTCACTCTTGGTACGCCAATGTTTTAACAAAATGTCGTTAATTAGTACAAGAACTCAAAAGTTCGAAACAAAGTGTGAACTATTCACTGATTGGCATGCTTGCTTCTTGCTTATTTCCTTTTTATGTTTTGTTTTTATGCACACAAGCCAAAACAAAGGACAGATGTCAAATGTAGTGGAGTAAAAAGGTTTGACGTTGAAATATAGTGGAGTTAAAGTAAAAAGTCACCCAAAATTTAACTTCTTCAGTAAAGTACAGATACACACAAAAAAACTGAGTAGTGAATTGCATTTACTTTGTTACTGTCCAGCACTGGCTGGTATGAGTGGATCAGACACTGATCACTGATGGACTGGGAATAGTCTATATGCTATAGACTGACACAAACTGTGCAACAACAAATGAGCTGCTGTCCCTGTCACTGTAGTGCTTAGAATGATTCAAAACACAAAAAATACCAGATCTGTGGTGCTCCATTGAGGGTCCTGACCATTAGAGAACAAAGTAAAGGAGACTAACAAAGTATGGAGAGAAACAGATGGACTACAGTCCGCAATTCAAGAACTACAAAGTCCATCTATATGGTAAAAAGAACTGAAAAAGGGACAATTGGTGTAGAAACAAGGCGGTGTACCTGAAAGTGATCGGTGAGTGTCTATAAGTAAATGAAAAGTAGACACTCACATTTTACCCATGATGAATGTGACCTACTTTAATAGCATCTAAATGGCTACCCTGTTAGTATCTGCCAACCCAAATATACAATAAACACAGTTACTGAGATATACTCTGACACCCTTGGGTACTTTAATGAAGTAAATCCATATCTTGCTGTAAGAGATACATACGTATATGCTTGAATTCCCAACCACTTTGTAGCACATTAACTTGACATGCCATTTAGTTGGAGATATATGGGGTTTGGAATGCCGATATAATATAATGCCCTCTGGTTTTTGTTATGAAGCCATTGGTAGGCTACAGACTTGAAGAATGTGTCTCACCGTCTGGCATGCCTATATGTTAGTTATAAATACAGTGGCATGTTTGCCCCTTCCTGATTTCCTATTTTATTGCATATTTATCACACTTAAGTGTTTCAGAAAATCAAACCAATTTAAATGTTTCTACACCAAAGACAACACAAGTAAACACAAAATCCAGTTTTTAAATGGTGTTTATTATTAAGGGAGAAAAAATCCAAACCTACATGGCCCTGTGTGAAAAAGTGATTGCCCCCATTGTTAAAACATAACTTAACTATGGTTTATCACACCTGAGTTCACTGTCTCTAGCCACACCCAGGCCTGATTATTGCCACACCTGTTCTCAATCAGGACATCACTTAAATAGGACCTGTCTGACAAAGTGAAGTACACCAAAAGATCCTTAAAAGCTACACATCACGCCAAGATCCAAAGAAATTGAGGAACAACTGAGAAAGAAAGTAACTGAGATCTACCAGTCTGGAAAGGGTTATAAAGCCATTTCTAAAGCTTTGAGACTCCAGCGAACCACACTGAGAGCCATTATCCACAAATGGCAAAGACATGGAACAGTGGTGAACCTTCCTAGGAGTGGCCGGCCGACCAAAATTACCCCAAGAGCGCAGCGACGGACTCATCCAATAGGTCACAAAAGACCCCTCAACAACATCCAAAGAACTGCAGGCCTCACTTGCCTCACTTAAGGTCAGTGTGGTGTATGCCTCCCACCATAAGAAAGAGACTGGGCAAAAAAAATGGCCTGCATGGCAGAGTTCCAAGAAGAAAAAAAAGTTTCCACTGCTGAGCAAAAAAACATTTAAAGCTCGTTTCAATTTTCCAGAACACATCTTGATGATCCCAAGACTTTTGGGAAAACATTCTGTGGAGTGACGATTCAAAAGTTGAACTTTTTGAAAGGTGTGTGTCCCATTACATCTGGTGTAAAAGTAACACAGCATTTCAGAAAAAGAACATTATAGCAACAGTAAAATATGGTGGTGGTAGTGTGATGGTCTGGGGCTGTTTTGTTGCTTCAGGACCTGGAAGACTTGCTGTGATAAATGGAACTATGAATTCTGCTGTCTACCAAAAAATCTTGAAGGAGAATGTCCGGCCATCTGTTTGTGACCTCAAGCTGAAATTAACTTGGGTTCTGCAGCAGGACAATGATCCAAAACACAGCAGCAAGTCCAGCTCTGAATGGCTGAAGAAAAACAAAATGAAGACTTTGGAGTGGCCTAGTCAAAGTCCTGACCTGAATCCTATTGAGATGCTGTGGCATGACCTTAAAAAGGCCGTTCATGCTCCACAACCCTCCAATGTGGCTGAATTACAACAATTCTGCAAAGATGAGTGGCCAAAAAATCCTCCACAAAGCTGTAAAAGACTCACTGCAAGTTATCGCAAACCCTTGGTTGCAGTTGTTGCTGCTAAGGGCGGTCCAACCAGTTATTCAGTTTAGGGGGCAATTACTTTTTCACACAGGGCCATGTAAATTTGGATTCTTTTCTCCCTTTATAACAAACACCTTCCTTTAAAAACTGCATTTTGTGTGTACTTGTGTTGTCTTTGACTAATATTTAAATTGGTTTGATGTTCCGAAACACTTAACTGTGACAAACATGCAAATAAATTGGAAATCTGGAAGGGGCAAACACTTTTTCACACCACTGTAGATCTACAGCAGGAATCAACAAGTTGCATCACAAATAGCCTGTCATTTTAAAAACATGATAATTTAGTTACTATACAGCCACTGCTTGGAGAAATCAGTTGCTAAGGCACTGGACCAGAAGATTAAGAGTTCAAGTCCAGAGTGCCAAAGCCACCACTGTAATCCATTAAGCAAGGTTATTAACTCTCAGCTGCATGGACTGTTCGCTGTAAGACTATCAGTTCTAAGTCACTCTAGATAAGGGCATCTGCTAAATGGCGTGAATGTAAATGCAAATCTAGAATCACAATGTTAAGCGGTTAAAAACTACTCAGCAGGTTTTAGGGTACGCCTACCAGTAATGAGTTTTGAATACACCTGGCAGAAGTAACGCGTGCACCGTTGCTAAATAGGCACCACTGGAAGGACAGTGACTAATTCCTCCACCCTGAAGCCTCTTGCAAAGGCTTAGCATTTTAGCTCGGGATATCCAGAGCCTTAGAGGAGGAAACGCTTAGTAAAGTTGTTTGAATCAGTTACATGGGTAAATCTTGTGTATAAACAAATTGTTGTGCCTTGTGTAAGCTAGACTAGAAGCTATAACAGCTAGACTTGTCAAGCTGCATGCCAGAAGGGTTGCTAGTTACATAGTTCGCCAACTTAATATGTATTAATAGCAAAGGCCAAAAAAAACAAATTCCGGAAAGCTGCCATTATATTAAACTGAGTTTTACAATTATGCTTCTATGAGAGTTTTGTCCATTTTGCGTCTGCCACTCCAGTCTAAATCTGCTTGGCTATTTGTCATCATGTTATTTATATATACATATATATACATATATATATACAAACACACACACACACACACACACACATACAGACATACATACATACATACATACATACATACATACATACAGTGGGGCAAAAAAGTATTTAGTCAGCCACTGATTGTGCAAGTTCTCCTACTTAGAAAAATGAGAGAGGTCTGTAATTTTCATCATAGATCACTTCAACTATGAAAGACAAAAATGAGAAAAAAAATCCAGGAAATCACATTGTAGGATTTTTAAATAATTTAATTGTAAATTATGGTGGAAAATAAGTATTTGGTCACCCACAAACAAGCAAGATTTTTGGCTCTCACAGACCTGTAACTTCTTCTTTAAGAAGCTCTTCTGTCCTCGACTCGTTACCTGTATTAATGGCACCTGTTACCAAAGGAAGAAAATTGTAGACCTGCAGCAGGCTGGGAAGAGTGAATCTACAATGGCCAAGCAGGTTGGTGTGAATAAATCAACTGTGGGAGCAATTGTAAGAAAATGGAAGACATACAAGACCATTGATAATCTCCCTCAATCTGGGGCTCCATGCAAGATCTCATCCCGTGGGGTCACAATGATAATGAGAACGGTGAGCAAAAATCCCAGAACTACACGGAGGGACCTGATGAACTTTACAATTTTAGATCATCTAACATCTACGTCCAGATCCAGGTTCATTCAGTTTTTCCACACAGACCAATGGAAAACAGCATATATTTAAAAGACGTCAGCCAAGCTGCAGACAAGCTACTGATAGCTCATAGCAATATGTTTAATTAATGCAATTAATAAAATGTTTAGTGTTCATTTGTTCTTCATTTCTCATCCATGACAGAGTATCGCCCACTTTAGTGATAAATCATTTAAACTAATTGGTTTTAACAGGCTTATTTTTTTATGCACAGTTGTGCCCCATGACTGATCGACAAGCAGATGGGTACAGGTGTGCCCCATTAAATTCTGTCTGTAGTCTAGAAACACGGCAGTGAAATAATGGCAGATCCCATAAATGTTATGTCAAAAATCTGGCCGCTACTTCCCAAACTGCACCATGGGATACGAGGCCAGGCCTGAATGGCCATTTTATTGTACAGTCTCCTCATCCAGCTAAGGTTCAAGACCTTCATTTCATCCTGTCCTGTATGAGGTAAAAATAATAAATCATGAACGTAGTCTAAGACATATATTCTATAAATGAAATACCATTACATTTAATTGGGCCGAGTCCAGATCACAAAGTACCCCAGGCATCAGTAATTCCTCCCTACCCGTGTCGACGCCGTCGAAAAATAATCCGCACGAGATAATATCGTGACAGCGTGCGATTATAAGTTTACCACATTTACTGTCTTTCACAAGCTCATGAATGTCACGAATGACAAAATGCACGCTATTACTCCATACACCCTTGTGTCAGACGTTGCTATGATATATAACTGTCAGACAACACACTCTCTATTCAGAAAGAGACTTAAAGCTACAGTTACAACGCTCTATTCAGGCCGAGCGTCACATTCCTCATCTGACCTTTCTCATGGAGGATGCAGTCCACGCACTGCATTTGATATCCTTTCATTTATTTACTGGAACAATATAAAGGAAGGCTACTTTACAGTTTGGAAAAATGTATATAAAAAGACAGTGTGTCAATAAACTTGTTACACTTCAAGATTTATTTCTAAGGTGTTTTTTATAATGTTGCATTATCTCAAAGTAGCTTTAGAGTTTGAGATTATCTTTTAACATCTGAAAGCCCATCCCAAATTGAGCAAGCCAATGGCGACAGTGGCAAAGAAGAACTCCCTAAACATTATAAGGAAGAACCTCGGGAGAACCAAGACTCAAAAAAGGGAGCCATTCTCCTTGAGTGGCTTAGATGATAAATGTAAGAATGAAAGTAATTTATCTAGTCAAATAAGTCTGTAGTAAAAGTTAGAAAAACAGAAAATAAGTAAATATAAACAGATAAATATAGAATAAAATAACGTAAATGAATATGCATATCGGCATAATTTAGTCCAAGCAAATCTGAGTGATTACAAATTACAATTACGACTGTTTCATCGGCCGGCCGATTAATGCCATTTTGAGATAACTGGCATCTGGGACTACTGAGTGACTAAAAACAAAGATGCTGAGAAAACATTAAGTGAGGGAGGGGCCATTTATGAGAAGATGAAACCTTTGTTTCCAGCATTATAACTTGCTGCTCTTAACTGCAATTAAAACCAAAAAGACGTATACATACACAGTGTATTTATTGCTGAAATATGGTCATTGAAGTTCAGCCACTTTTTCTCTCATTTTATTATCATTAATTTTATAAGTTGCCGATATCATAAAAACATGATATCGACACTATACATCAGCCATCGGCATCTGCCATTAAGAAAACCCATATCGGTCGACCATTAGTATCTACAGTGGTGTTTGAAAGTTTGTGAACCCTTTAGAATTTTCTATATTTCTGCATAAATATGACCTAAAACATCATCAGATTTTCACATAAGTCCTAAAAGTAGATAAAGAGAACCCAGTTAAACAAATGAGACAAAAATATTATACTTGGTCGTTTATTTATTCAGAAAAATGATCCAATATGACATATTAGCAAAAGTATGTGAACCTCCAGGATTAGCAGTTAATTTGAAGGTGAAATTAGAGTCAGGTGTTTTCAATCAATGGGATGACAATCAGGTGTGAGTGGGCACCCTGTTTTATTCAAAGAACAGGGATCTATCAAAGTCTGCTCTTCACAGCACATGTTTGTAGAAGTGTATCATGGCACGAACAAAGGAGATTTCTGAGGAGCTCAAGAGTTGAAAGAGTTGTTGATGCTCATCAGGCTGGAAAAGGTCTAAAGAGTTTGGACTCCACCAATCCACAGTCAGACAGATTGTGTACAAATGGAGGAAATTCAAGACCATAGTTACCCTCCCCAGGATTGGTTGACGAACAAAGATCACTCCAAGAGCAAGGTGTGTAATAGTTGGCAAGGTCACAAAGGACCCAGGGTAACTTCTAAGCAACTCTCACACTGCCTCTCTCACACTGGCTAATGTTAATGTTCATGAGTCCACCATCAGAAGAACACTGAACAACAATGGTGTGCATGGCAGGCTTGCAAGGAGAAAGCCACTGCTCTCCAAAAAGAACATTGCTGCTCGTCGCAGTTTGCTAAAGATCATGTGGACAAGCCAGAAGGCTGTTGGAAGAATGTTTGGTGGACGGATGAGACCAAAATAGAACTTTTTGGTTTAAAAGAAAAGCGTTATGTTTGGAGAAAGGAAAACAGAGCATTCTTTTTGTTCAATGTTATCTTTTCTAAAGCCAAAATGTCTCCAAATAACAGACACAGCCTTTTCTTCACTACAAGCTGCTCTGTGTTATTTATTAACAGAATTTTTAAAAATAATCGACATGGACTATTTATTGCAATTAATTGCCCAGCCCTAATACTACCACCACCATGTTTCACAGATGAGATAAGGTTCTTATGCTGGAATGCACTTTTTCTTTCTCCAAACACAACACTTCTCACTTAAATCAAAAAAGCTATACTATGGTCTCATCTATCTACAATAGTTTTCCAGTACCCTTCAGGACTGCCCATGTGCCACATGTTCTTTTTAGAAAGCAATGGCTTTCTTCTCATAATTCTATGACGCACACCACTGGTGTTCTCATCAAGGCTGCCTCATGACCATTAACATTACAAATGTGAGAGGGGCCTTTAGTTGCTTAGAAGTTACCCTGGGTTGCTGTGTGACATGGTGGACTATTACATGCCTTGCTCTCGCAGTGATCTTTGTTGGTCAACCAAGTAACAGTGGTCTAGAAGTTTGTGTGAATGTGGATTGGGAGTCCAAACTCTTTAAAGATTGATTTTGAGCATCAACAACTCTTTTCTGATACTCTCAGGAATCTCCTTTGTTGGTGCCATGATACACTTCCACAAACATGTTAAGATCAGACTCTGATAGATCCCTGTTCTTTAAATACAAGTGTGCCCACTCGTGATTGATTGTCCTCCCATTGACTGAAAACACCTGACTAACTTCAGCTTCAAAATAAAATCTAATCCTAGAGGTTTACATACTTTTGTCATGCACAGATATGCAATATTGGATCATTTTTCTCAATAAATAAATGCCCAAGTACAATATTTGTCTCATTCTGGATTTTGTATCTACTTCTAGGACTTGTGTGAAAAACCTGATGATGCATTTGGTCATGTTTATGCAGAAAACGCTAAAGAGTCCACAAATTTCATGTATCTGAGCTGAATGAAGCCCATATTTGGTGCAAATCAGTCGTTCGGACAAAGCATTCCTTAAGGATGACATTCCTGGAGGGTCCAACACATCACGTTTGCCTGCTCACCTGACTAAGGCTAATTAGTTAAGGATTCAGTGGGTGTGTCTTACAGCAAGAATTTGTTAATGATGTTTATCACACTGTGCAACACTAGAGGCAGTCACATGATGTACATTAAACCTTTGCCTATTCTTACACTGAGCAGCTAAAAACAAAAGATAAACAGACAGTCCTAAATAATTATGGCTCGAAACCCTGAATTACAAGTGAAACATATACAGTGAAGGCTAAAAATCTGAGACCACTAATGAGCACGCTATTTACATTTTTCTCAAATGTAATAATGTTTTTCATTACAAATCATCATAAGTGAAAATAAGTGATTCTTTGGGAGAAAGTCGTACGGTACCGTGCAAAAGTCTTAGGCCACCATTAGAGTTGTTGTTTTAGCAATAATATAATGACATTATATATATATATATATATATATATATATATATAGGGGGGGGGGGGGAGCAAGGAGAGAAGGACAGGAGAGAGAGAAGAGAGATAGAGATGAGAGGAGAGGAGATGAGAAGAGAGAGAGAGAGAGAGAGAGCTATAGAGCGAGAGACACAAATATAGATAGAGATATTAGAGAGATAGATATATATATAGATATAGAGATATAGAGATATATTATATATACTATATACACACACATACATAAATAAAATTATTTCTCAGTGTCTTTATTAGAATACAACCTGTATATAAGAAAATGCATGACATTTATATGCAATATTCTAAAAAAAAAAACAAATGGGGGAAAAAATGTTTTTTGGAAGGGTAGTAGCGAAGAAACCACTTTTTTGGAATGAAAACAGGGGGAAAATGCTAAGACATATATGCCAAGATAAGATATGCTAAAGGTGGAATGACAATCAGTGGAAAAAGAGTATTATGGAGTGACAAGTTTTAAATTTTTGGGTCCACACTGTACCTTATTCAACCGAGTAAGGATTATGCAAGAAGAGCAAATGTAGAGTACTGTGCAAAAGTCTTAGGCCACTACCTGTTGTGTCAGCAATGGTATACTAACCACATTTAACATATTGGCAAGTTCGGACGCAAACATTTCAGACTTTTCCGCTGATCTTTATTCCAATCTTTGTGAGCTTTTGCTGCTATTGCTCAAGTTCCACACTAAACACTGGGCACTGTAGCCTACCAAAGCTGTTTTGTTTTGTTTTTCAATAACGCCTACAAATTCCCTGTATTTCTTAGTCGTATTCTAATAGAGAGACTGAGAAACAATGTCTGTTCATTATATCATTGCTAAAACAATGGCATATCTAATCTAATGGTGGCCTAAGATTTTTAGTACTGAATAAAAATATTCACCTTGATTCTCCTAATCATATTTTAATATCCCTTGTGAAATATCACTTCTGAACCAAATGTTCTTTCACACCAGACACATTCAAAATTAATAATAATAATAGTAATTATTATTACATAACTATTATTATTCCTTTTCATACTCACGTAATCCAGCTGAGTGTCGCAATAGCTGGGGCCTAACCATCATCACAGGGCTTAAGGCAGAAACCAACTCTAGGCAGCTTGCCAATACCTGGGACAGGGAATCGAACCGGGGAGCTCAGGAGCTGTGACGTGAAAGCGCTAAACACTGTGCCCCTTTATTATTATTATTATTATTTAATTGTGTGAGAGCTACTTGCACATTTACTGTACATTTTACTGGCACGATTCAGAACGTTCCCACATTTTCTAACTTTTAACAATCAACCTGCATTCACACATAGGCCTACTACTACTATTATTATTAGTAGTAGTAGCAGCACGCTACTTAGGCTTCGGGGACTCACGTTTTCACACTTCGCAAAAGTGAAGGCAATTATTTTTTAATTCCAAGTTGCACCATATTGTTGCTTTTGTCCGAATCCATAAATAGCCAGGTGTTTAAATGGCTTAAAGGAATTTTCTGACATGCAAATGACGTCTGACATGTTTTTGGACCGAAACCTCGTGTTAGGATAAACAAAGTGCTGGCCCTGACGCACTAGGTCGTGCACTAACCAAACCTGTTAAATCATATAACGATATCATTTATAGACACACAATCCGCTTGCATGCCTTTTAGGACACGTAGTTTGAGCAGAACAGGCAAACAAACTGCTTTTTAGTGAACCCTCACGCCCTTTATGCACATTTGGACCTTATCTATAGTCATTAGTCATCAATTATTTACGTAAGCATATTAGTATTGACAGGTAGGTTACATAAACCTTTACAAACTCGACACCGTTGAAAATGCACAAGGAAAACTCAGACATGTCTGGGAAGCGGACGCCACCTGCTTGTCACTTTTGCACAGGTGTACTGAAGCGCAGGTAAAGCCTCTGTGTGCGCGCGCCCGCCCCCGCCCGCCCGCCCGTACACAGGTGAGCAGACGGATTGCACTATTGGTCATTACTAAAAAGTTTTTTTTAAGTTTTCTAGACGTATGCATTTGCGCGCGGGTACTTGTTGATTTCTAACGTCTTAAACCTGTTTATAAACTCCTTTTTAGACTTATTTATTGAGTCTCGTGGGTCAGGTTGAAGACCGCGCGACGCTCCGCCTCCGTAGGCAGGTCTCGAGGTGTCGGAGCTCTATATTAGACAGCTTGCTTTCAGATAGACTTAATATGTGCCTTCGCATTTACGCAGGTAGTTTGCGCTGCTCTTCCAAGACACAAGCAGAACTTGGATCAGACGTTATCAGAGTCCTGAGCTGTTGACGTACTCAGCGCTGACTTGACAAGGGATTTTTTAAACGAGGACTTCACGTGCTGATCATGAAGCTCGAGGTGTTCTGCGGCGCGCATCACCACGCCAAACAGGCAGAAGCGTGCAGTGATGCCGAGACCAGCGTCCCGTCGCCGCTTTCCGGGGAGGATGAGCTCGGTTCAGACGGAGACTGCGCGGCTCATAGCCCGCTCGCACCTGCCGCTTCCTCCGCCGCGGTCTCAGCCTCCGGAGCACGCTCTGAGAGTAAGGACAAGGGCAAGCCGTACACGCGCAGACCCAAGCCCCCGTATTCGTACATCGCGCTGATTGCCATGGCCATCCGTGACTCCAGCTCGGGGCGGCTGACGCTGGCCGAGATCAACGACTACCTCATGCGGAAATTCCCGTTCTTCCGTGGAGCGTACACGGGCTGGCGCAACTCGGTGCGCCACAACCTGTCTCTTAATGACTGCTTCCTAAAGGTGCTGCGCGACCCGTCGCGCCCCTGGGGCAAGGACAATTATTGGATGCTGAACCCACACAGCGAGTACACGTTCGCGGACGGCGTTTTCCGCAGACGCCGGAAGCGCATCGCCAAGAAGTCGGGACGCGAGCAGGACGAGAGCGCAACCCGAGCCCCCGCGGACCCTACACAGGTCGGCTCCAAGTTCACGAGCTCGTTTGCCATCGACAGCATCCTGAGCAGGCCCTTCCGGAGAAACGAACAGCAGTCCTGCGCTCCGGACGATGTCCCGTCCACCGGCTGGCCTTACGTCACACGGGGCGCACCGGTGCACTCTCTAGCCGGCGCGCAGACGCTCCGCGCTTACGGCATGATGGGAGTCGCGTTTGAGGACTTGGCCTCTAGCGTCAGACATCAACGGGATTTTCTGAGCAGCTCCCTGAGCACAGAGTGCCTTCCGGTCCCCAGGACCATACATGCGTCCAATTCCGCGGCCAAGTCCAGCGGTCTGCACTCGTTTCAAATAGACTATCTGCTGTCTTAACGTGCGTCTGGGACAGGACAGCTTCTTTTTGGCACTTTAGAAGTACTGAACTTGTTGATGGACAAAATACATTTCATCACGAAGTGGCCAGCAGGTGCCTTGGTACTGTTTTCGGCATCGTGTAAGGAGTACGCACATACAGAGAGAGGGAGGGAGGGATGGGGCTGACTTGGGTCCCCTCACTCCTGTACCAGAGGAAAGTAGAGAGTAAAGTTACAGCCGATGTATTTATGATATTCTTGACTGTTAATTTGTCCTGTATGTTTTGCTCGAATGAAATGTTGCTGATTTTGCTCTTGTTCAAAAAGTTTAACACGCTTGGTCTGTGCAATGCTTATTTGGAAGCTGAAAGGTACGATGACAAGCTCAGCTCTGCATGTAAACTGGACAGCACTGTTCATGTCTACTGAAAGAATGCATGCGATTTTTTTTTTATACTGAATAATAAAATTTATTTCCATAACAAAAGACCGGTGACCCGTGTTTTTGCTTTTGTTTACGTTTTGATATTGATGCCCTAGTCTCCCAACGCAATCTGCTCAGGCCCCAGTAAACCAAAAGCGTTCCAGCTGAAACCCCATTCAGTTTAATCGCTCTCCTTCTCTCACAGGTAATGAGATCGTGATGCTTTCAGGTTAATCTGAATCTGAAGCCACAAGCAGAGGGCTTTGGAAAGGTAACAGTCACAGTTGTGCATATGTGGCTATGCAAATACTATCGATCCAGACTAGACATGCAGTGTGATTACCGTACTGTCTATTAAAGTCTATAAAATGATGGTTAAATAAAAACAACAACAACAAGAAAAGTATAAGCAGGGTTTCCATACCATTAACTTACAAAGCGGCGGCCCGCGGTTCGAGCTGCTGTCCGCGGTGCTGAACACCAATTAGAGTCACAGTAATTATTTAAACGATTCTTTACAAGATGCAACCCTAATAGATTGTAGCTAGTAGCTGGTGTTTATTCTAAGAACAATAATAAAAAGTCATAAAAAATAAGGATTCTACAAGCAATGCGCCAACAAACCAATAGGCACCAAACCTCTTCTCTGCCTCAAGCTACTTAATTCCGGTCGGCCTACGCCAGACTTCAGTCAGTGGTTAACTTTATCCTTAAAAGGACCGGGTCACGTGACCACCAAATCAACGAGATCTTGATTTGGAAAGCACATGCTGCCTTATGTACACACAAAACCCCCCCTGGCACATTGAGGAGGTTTGAACCGAGGCCTCACACCGTCCCCGGCTGCTTATGTGAGATACTCTGATGCATCTTAGTCTTCTCAGATCCATAACAGGACTGCAGCCCGAAACTCTCGCTGCTCTTGGATTAGATCACAGCTCTGACTCTAGAAAGAAGCCTATCTGCTCTGTTATTTAGGAGTAGCGCTCCTGGTCTAGACAGATACCAATACTACACATAACTCAGCATGATGTTCACTTTTAAACCTCAGCTGGGTTTTAATTAGGGAGCCAGTTAACTGACTATTGACTGTAACTAGGAGTATCTGGAGGTCTGACTTTACTGTAGCTATATAAAATACAGTCAACTACACATTTTATACAGGTTTCATTTCTTTAATATACATTTACAAACACAAAATATGTTCAAAATGGTAAAAAGCACAAGTCGTGTCAAATTATAATGATAACAACTAACAATATCGCCATCATCATTGCAATAACAAAATCACATTGATTAACAATTATTGTTATTGCGCTGCTGCTAATGTTGTTGTTGTTAATAATAATAATAATAATAATAATAATAATAATAATATCAGCCAATAAAAACAGCTAATATGTTCAATTATTAGCCATTTCCGATATTATTAATAGTAGCATTCATTGTTGCCATTATTATTATTATTTCTTCTACTACTACTACTACTACTTCTACTATACTCATAATAATAATACTAATAACAGTAATAATAATACTACTACTAATAATAATACTAACAATAACAACAACAACTAATAAAAATAAAAAATACAGCTAATATCAGCTAATAACAAAAAGAATAAAATGAATATATATATATATATATATAATATATATATATATATATATATAGATATATTAGATATATATATATATATATATATATGTCGTTGTTGCTACTGTTAATAATAATAATAATAATAATAATAATAATAATAATCCAATAATAACAATAATAACAATAATAATAATAATAAGCCAATAATAATAATAATAATAATAACAACAACAACAACAACAACAACAACAACAACAACAACAAGCCTTATTAGCAATTTTGATTATTAGCCATTATTAGGAGTAGTAGTATTCATTGTTTTCATTATTATTATTATTATTATTATTATTATTATTATTAATGAATTTATTATTATTAGGCTCACAAACAATTACAAGAAAAAGAAGGGAATAATATAAATAATCATTGTTGCTATTGTTAATAGTAATATCCAGTAATAAACACAATATTATTAGCCATTATTAGTAGTAATAGTATTCATTGTTATTAATAATAAGAATAATTAAAGATAGCTAATATCAGCTAATTCTAATAAAAAAGAATAAAAAGAATTATATAAATTATCATTGTTGCCATTGTTAATAGCCAATAATAAAAACGATAATAATGAAAATAAGTGTTTAGCTGTTTTTATTATTAGCCATTATTATTATTAGTAGTAGTAGTAGTAGTAGTAGTAGTAGTATTCATTGTTGTTGTTGTATTATTATTGTCATTATTAATAACAACAACAACAACAACAGCAACAACAATATCAGCTAATTATAATAACACGAACAAAAGGAATAATATGTCATCATTGTTGCTATTAGTAATAGATATTAAAATATGTAATAAAAAGGAATTCTTAGGTGATTATCAAATATTTATTGTTATTATTACTATTATTATTAAAAATAGGAATAATAGCTACAATAACAACCAAAATAATTGTATTAATAGTAATACATAAATACCAATATAGAGCCCCACACATCCGTTTGGACACCCTTCAGAAAGCTTTGTCGATTTTCTAAAGGAAAACATGTTAATGACCTCTGCAGGGAACAATACATGACATGTCAAACTTTCATTATAAAGGACTGAGGCTTAAAGTTTCAATTTCCTCCTATATGTTTTTTAATGTAGACATTACTATGTGAAGAAATGTGTTTGTAAAGACAGACAAAGGAAAAAACTGTCAAAAGACCAGGGTGCCCAAACTTTTGCAAAAGACTCCACATTTAAAGACTAGTTCCCATTTAAAATATGTAAACCGAGTAAGGCACAGTATGAAAGCAATTTAAGATGGCATAGGCTGCAGTCTATAAATGTGTCCATAAAGACCACTTCAAAGTTTCATTAATTTATGTATTTATTTGAATGATTATTCTTAATAGCAAAACTAGTATTGTTATACACACACACACACACACACACACACACACACACACACACTGAGCAATATATAGGAGCACTATACAAATACTACACCGGGCCTTTCTGTTGTAGTCTATCTGTTTCAAGGTTTGATGCTTTATATATTCTGATGTGCTTTTTGGCTCACCAAAACTGAGTTACTGTAACCTTTCTGTCAGCTCTGACCACCCTGGCCATTCTCCACTGCCCATTCTCAGGAAGACATGTCCATTCGCAGAACTACCACTCTCTGGATGTTTCTTGCTCCATTCGGAGTAAACTCTACAGACTGTAGCTCTATCTGTCTAATCCATCTACATACAGAGACACAAACACACAGCAGGCCATCTATTTAGCTGAACAATGGCCAACCTCAAACCCATTTAGCATCCTGAGCTACTACCCTGGAAAAGGTAAACTGCATTACCAATAAATCAGAGCTATACCATGACTCATTTTCCATCTATAATTGTGAAAGGACGTCTGTCACTGAAACAGAGGATACTTGGATTCTGCTTTGTAATGCAATACCCTGCCCACTTAAATTGTGTACCAAAATAAAAGTCATCTCAACGGCTGTGCTGCATGTCTGAAGTGTTTGGACAGCTTGGAAAACTTCTACATGTCATCATTTTAAAAAGTTTCAGACATCACTACGGCATTTACTTAATTTGGAGTTATGTGGCATAGATTACTCTTTATCTGTGTATGGTCAGATGGTTGTACCCAGTGGGATTTTGGAAATGCATCCAAATAATTTTAAATTAATTTTATTTTGATGCATGACAATGAGCCTTGTAGCTTAATATGAAGTCACATTTATTAACGTTAAAAGAGCACGAAGGAGTTGGACACGTGTGTTAACTTGATATCAATGATATGTTGATTCTACAATAGGGTATTACTGATTAAGTTTAAGTCGACTAAAAGAATAGCCCAGAGGGGACTCATGCTTCCGGACTCATTACACTCCAAAAACATTGACCCATATTATAACATTAAGGCCAAACAAACTTCGTGTGGGAAATGTCGGTGTCATCATTTCTGGTGATACAGGTAACGGTGCTACTATAACTGAGAGCCAATGCTGCAGCCTACAGGTTGCACTGCAGAGCGTCTTTAAGCAGACAGGGAGGGAGCACAGGGCAGTGCATCCAAATTCTGATACAAACATCACTTCTCCCACACACGGACTACTGACTACATAAACTGGATTTAATGAGCTCAAATCAAACATCCAAGCCAAACAACTCGAACTGCCGGCAGAAACCGAGTAATAATTCATTGTATATGCACTTAAAAACCTATACTGGCTAAAGGTAAATGCATAAAATATAGCACACACTACTGGGGAAAATAATGGGTCCAATATCAGTGCTGTTCCACTTAATTGTACTGGCTTCAAACAGCTGACGAGAAAATATTTGTTTGAGTTTAAACGCGAGACCAAATATTCTCTATAGAATTCGAATCTGGACATTGACCAGGCCAAAGTTTTAACCCGATGGACTGTGGCAGCTACCAACTAATCTTTTAGGAGAGAAAAAAAAGACGGATACATTGGAAGACACCATGTGTTAGTTTGAGATTTATATCAAACCAAACGTCTAAATCGTTACATAATGCCTGTGTGAGCGAATTTCCCCATTTCCACCTTTTCCAATGGTGGACAAATGGTGAAACAGGTCTCAGGAGTGCCTTTCTCAGTTCTTGGTGATTGTCTAAGAAATTATTTGTTGTTAGGACCTTTTTTCTAATATGGACTGCATGTCTTATCCGTGCGACATTTATATAACACACGTAACAATGAGCATTATCATATAGCCTATAAACATTAAGCATTTGAAACGTTTATCTCCATGGTTTACCTTCTAAATAAAACAGTAGGATCTTCCAACCAATGCAGTCCCCTAGGCTTATTTTAAATAATCAACGACCCTGAACTGTCCTAAACTAATTCAGTTACTTATTTGTTTATATCCCAAACCAAACACGGAGTGGGGGAAACGACGTTCGTAGGCGCCTATCTGAATTCAGAATTCAGTGTTGTTTTTTTCCCTGAGAGCGGACACAGACGGATTTGGGAATCCAGTATTTATATTTTCTGTCTATACAAATATCCGCTTCAAAAAAAAAAAAAAAAAAAAAAAAAAAAATTCAGTCCTTCTGTAGCCCATTTTTAGAACTAGTCCGAAAGAAACGATACCCATTTTTTAATGGGTCACCTAAAATAGAAGTTAATCCCGCTTCTAATATCAAAACAATGTGAACCTACATCGTGAGCTTTTCTTTCTTTTTTTGCACGGACCAAAGCTTCCTTCAAGGCGGCCGAGCATCCTGAACGCAGCGGGGTTATTAGTTTTGATGTTGCCGCATTTTCGGTGGATATTATTCTCCTTTAGCTTTATTGTTTTGTTTGAGAGTTTGATTTTATCTCCACGTCCTTTTTTTCGCCTCGTCTTTGATAAAAGCAAACAGCTTTTGAAATGAGATCTGCGGGTGGTAGTTTACGTATTTCCAGCATCCACTCACCATGATACACTGAGGCGAGTAAACATTTTCCCTTGGAAATGACGTAGACGGGCTCGAGTACAGTTCTGTCATGTTTTAATCACGCTTTTTGTCTTTGGCCATTCACATGCTTATCCATTTATAAATATTTGACGTTCATTGCTGCTGGATTCGTTGGGGTAAACCTTTAAACGTTTTTTTAACTGAACGTATTTAACAGTTTTAAGACAGGACGTCACCTCGTGATAGCTTATATACACACGTTACTTCGGGTTGTTTGACTAGGTATGCTAAATGATTTATTATTATGGGCTTCTCTCTATTATTATTAGGCTATTACTAAGTAGGCCCATGTAAAAGCGGCTAATTTGGTTGAGTCTGGTGCAAGTCTATTGCCCTCAGCTAATTAAGCTCACGTCCTCCAATTAATTAGCTCCAATCTCCAGGGATCCGCAACTCCCGGCTGGTAAAATGAAACCGCACTGTGTGTGGTATCCAGACTAAGTCAGAGCGGCCTGATGGAAAAAGCCTGCTTCCACTCAAATGTCCAAGCCATTTATACAGAACAGCCCTTTACAAGCGCGCGCGCACACACACACGTAGACACAACCCCCCATCCATCCACCCGTGCTTATTCAGAAACGGATGTTCGAGCAAAGCCGCGTTATCTCCATTCAATTATTACCAGATTATTAAAAAAACCTACAAATCGCAACATAATTCCATTGAAGAATAGTAATTCGTTTACAGCGAAAAATCTCTGACTGTGACTGCATTATTATAAAATTACATACACAACTAAGATCATGTTTAAGTATTGTTTGAACTGTTGTTTGAAAGCAAGTTAAGGAATTGGGAAATAACATTTTTAATTTTGAGGCGAAAACATGGCAAAAGTTTAAAGCTTTAAAATTAAGAACGAGTATTCTATTAACAAGAATTGTTTGCCATAGTCTCCATGATAGCACATTCACAAGCCAAATTGTAATTTCATTAAATACATTTAGAATTTGTTTTATTTCCATTACACTGAAATCTCTGGCAATACTAATCTGTAACGTATTTGTTTTATTTAGCGTCGCATCAGCTTAAATAGCTATTCAGGACGAAAGCAACACTGATACAAGTCAGACGCATTCAAGGAGAAATTTAGAGTAACCAATTAACCAAAGTCATTTCTTTGGAACGTGAGAGGAAACCGGCGTATACACGAGGAGAACATGCAAATTCCATACAGGCAAGTCCGAGGTCGGGATCGAACCGGGGATATTTGGAGCTGTGAGCGCTTTGTAGACTTCGATAAATATATAGGCTACATCGTTATCGTGCTATTAGATATTCTTATGATCTTACAAACGGCTACAACGTGCGTAGGAATTCTGTAACCATTTTAATAGCAATTGCATTATGTACCGCGATCATACATTACATTTGCGTCTTTCAAAAATCGTAAATAATTGTCAAACTAACGCAGTAAGTCTCCACAAGTGCTTTTCTTATACTGCAACGAATAAATTCATTTCCCCCTATAATAAGGCTCGCACTATGTCTGTATCAGTCCGTATCGTTCAGCACTGCTCCACAAATGTGGGAATAAACATGAAAACCTTTTAAAATATCCCAAATAGCCTAAATAATGATAAATAAAACTTTTCAACCCTCAAGATGTCAACTAGAAAAAAAGTCGGATTGATTTGGCGCAATGTGGCGCTGTTGACCAAAAGCGTCCAAGCAGCCCGCGATGAAGAGTGGGATCGCGTGTATCGGGCTCGTGCGCTCTGACTCTGCACACAGTCTCCTGCTTTTGGACTGATAACTGGCCGTGGGCCAGTGGGGTGGGTCTCTGTAGTGGAGGGCAATTTCTTGGAGGGACTTAAGGAAGGGGAGAGAGAGGGGGAGAGAAAGAGAGGGAGGGAGAGAGAGAGGTTTACAAATAGATAGGTGGTCTAGTTTTGTTTGGCTGTGCGGCTTACAGAGGGGTTTCCTTCTCTTTAAGGATTCAGTGTCCGCGATGGCCACCGGGAGACCGAGCATGCGTCGCTGCCTCGGCGACACGTAGTGTAGCAAGTCGGAAAAGACGAGCAAATAAAAAAAAAATCTTAACAAAAAACGAAACCTATGCTATCTGGAAATAAAATCAAGCTGATCTTTTTGACGCAATCCGACGACAATTTTGACGGCTTTCAGCGAAGGATTTATTTCGAATCCTTTTCCCCCCTTTTTGGACTGTTTGCGAATTCCAGTTTCGGTGTTTTGTTTTCACAGGAGCGCAGGGATGACCACTGAAACAGCCCAGCAGCAGCTGGACCCTCCGCCTCCACTGCGCTCGAGTCCGGTATCCGCAGCATCGGTGCATGCGGCTCTTCAGGGTTCCCGCACATCACTGGAAAGCGCAGCAACCGCAAGCACCACTAAAGGTAAAAAATCCAGCTCGGGCATGAGGCGACCTGAGAAGCCACCCTACTCGTACATCGCCCTGATCGTGATGGCCATCCAGAGCTCGCCGTCCAAACGGCTGACGCTAAGCGAGATCTACCAGTTTCTGCAGGCCCGTTTCCCGTTTTTCCGGGGCTCGTATCAAGGCTGGAAGAACTCAGTCAGGCACAATCTCTCTCTAAACGAGTGTTTCATCAAGCTGCCCAAAGGCCTCGGGCGGCCCGGGAAGGGTCACTACTGGACCATCGACCCGGGCAGCGAGTTCATGTTTGAAGAGGGCTCGTTTCGACGCCGACCGCGCGGTTTCCGCAGGAAGTGCCAGGCTCTCAAGCCTATGTACCGTATGATGAACGGCCTCGGCTTCGGAGCCTCCGTGCTACCGCAGAATTTCGATTTCCAGCCGCCACCGGCACCGCTCGCCTGCCACACGGGCAGCTACAACCTTGACGCCATGGCAAGTGGCGCGTACGACGGTCTGAGTGCCGCCGCGCACCACGTACCGAGTCCGGGCTCAGCGTATATGACACCGACATGCCAGGTGACCTCAAGCGGCGGCGACTACGGTCATGATAACAACGGCACCAGCACGGGAAACAGCAGTAGCCCGCTTCACTCTCCGCCGGCCATGAGCGGATCCCTGGAGTGCCCATCACCATACGCCGCAGCATCCGCGCATTGGCCTTCCTCAGCCGTATCGCCCTACATTAAACAGTCGCCTCTGGCCACGGGCAGTCCGACCTCGTCCTCGTCCACCGGTTTGCACTCGAGCGTAGCACCCTATGCCCTCGAGCAGAGCTACCTGCACCACGGCACCAGGGACGCAGCCGATATATCAGGTAAACATTAGATTTTAAATGAGGCAAATTCGTAGTGTGTATTTTGCTAACCCCTACAGCTGGACCCAACAACAGTAGAAGGATTTTATGATTACATTTAATTTGACATTGCATTATTGCACATTACATTTTCAATCGTAGCTATATGCCCTTGTGTTAACGTGCAAAACAACCAAATCTATATCCAAATATCCAACATTACACACACACACACAAGCCTAATAATTATTTCTGGATGAACCGTATTTGCGCATTGTCTAATAGTCTGCTCACAGTTTGAGAAAGTTGTACAACGTTTGACGAAATCGATTGGAATCCATCCTTCTGCACAGGCCAGGATAGCAGGCCAGGCACAGAGGGCTTGACTCACATAATAACACACCCATAGTCTTGAAGACTAAATATCCAAGTGATAAGTGGCAAATTAGTAAATTAAACACGTACAATTGATATTGTTGTCTCTTCATAGTACACTGCAACAACACAAAGTTGAATTTAATGGGTCTGCGTAAAAACATAAAAGAAATGCTACGGATTGCAGACTCAAATGCCGTCTTTATTTTTTGTTAAGCTTTTATTAAAAGAGCTGAATGTTCGTAAAATAAAAATAACCTATTGGGAATATTTACTGACATTGATAGGAAATAATAGCCTATAACATATGGCAAAAATGGGCCAAACCCAACATTGCAAAAGTTGTTCCACTCAATAGTAATAGCTCCAAACAATTGAAAAGTAGGTGATGCATGTTTCCCAATTGGTTCACGTAAGACCAAATAGTTTCTATATGGTTCAAATCTGGACTCAACAGAACAGGCCAAAACATGAGACTGGTGGACTGTGGCGTATTAGCAACTAACGACTATTCAGTTGCGAAAAAAAGACGGAGAATATGTATAAGATTTAACATCCAGACGTGTTAGCTTGAGATTTATATCAAACATTTAAAAGTTATCATGATTTAGCTTTTGTGTACAAGACGACAGTGAATTTAGCGGTTTCTAGCTTTTTTCCCCTCCAGCAGTTCACTGCAGCAATGAGTAATGATAAGCAATGGTGACACAGCTTTCAGGAGTGCAGTTTCTTGGTTCTTGCTCATTTTCTGACCAATGATTTGTTATTAGGACCATTAAAATCTTAGTATTTGCCATTTTATGTTTGGTCCACTATTTTGCCCAGAAGTGTACAGTGGCATGTAATTTAGTTATTAAATATAGTTATTGTGTGGGAAACATGTTGTAATGAAACACAGACAATTGAAATAACCCAGACTTCTCCGGATCTACAGTGCCACTTTGTGCGCTCTTTTGGATTTCTGAGCAATGACCTTCCCTACCATCCATTGTTAACCCTGACCTTCAGGGTTAAAAAAACACTGCTGTTTTTTGCTAAAACGATCGAGGGCTAAAAGCCCAAAGGTAGGGCAGGCTGAGAAGGATTTAACTTCCTGGGTGGGGGGCTTTCTGAGGCTTAAGGGTCGGTCAAAATTAATGTGAGGGATATTTGAACTAGTTAGATACACAGGCGCTGGCTTGTGTTCCGGAGGTCCTTTTTCTGAGCTCCTTAATACCAAATAAGAGCTGCCAATCACCTGGAATGTTGTTTTTTTTCCTGAAATGGAGTCCTTGTAAAGCCATATAAACCATGGGTGAAACAAAAACATGCTGTGGTGCACTGAACCATCACACATCGTCCAATCTGTACCGGCGTTGCACCATATAGACAAAATATCAGATTGCTGTTCATAAATAATGCATAGAGAATTGCAAGATGCATTTTCACAACTGTTTGTTAAAGGTTGGCTTGTGTATTTGAAAATATTTTAATGGATATTTAGTAAGAATATCAAACCCACCATGTTCATACAGAGAATAAAACAGGTCAGGGTGTTGAAATAATGCTCCTCGATGTATTCTGTGATAACAGGATTGCAAAAGATGTTGTGAATATTTCTTTAGAAATAAAAGTATTGCTTAACAAAATGACACAGCCAGCATGACGTAAAACTCATGAGGACTAGCTGTGTTGTGTTTATATCACACATGAACCAAACTCAAGCTTTAGTTCTGAAGCTTGTTTAATCAAAGTCCAAGTACATGCCATAAACAGATTGCTGATACTAGAGAATAAGACTACTGCATATACCCATGTGATATAACTTGTCATATAATGTTTAAAAGCCAGGTGATCCACCAAACTAGGCCATCAACTCATGCTTACAATGCCCTGATATTGAAATGCTTTCAGTAAAATAACTGTCAATAAACAATGTACTGGTTAGTGACTTCATCCTCTGTTGAGGGAAAAAAAAACCCTGAAAATTGAGCTCCATGATGGTGAAAACTGGTTTATCCTGGTCAATGGCAGTTTAGTTATGGCTTATCAGGGGTCCACCAAAACCTTGGTGGCGAATCTATCTTTCAATCTGCAACATTCATTGATGGCCCAATATATTCTTTACCCAGCAGTCCTGCTAATTATTTTTTACCAAAGGTGTAATGATCAATTTAAATGCAATCATGGAAGCATTTTCAACAAACATTCAGTTAATTCCACTGCCCAACAGAACCCCTCCATTAAATACATTCAAATATATTTAAAAAATTTAATTAAAAAAAGATTGCGATTGGATTTTAAGGGGTATAAAATGTCCGATTACGCTGATGCATTAATTTCTCCTAAAAAACTGATTCCATGGCTTGAAATATAATTCAGGGATTATTTTATTGTTCAGTAATTAGTGGAAATTATTCCTCTTATTTAAACTTAAAGGGCCATTCAAGTGGAATTTAAAAACAATTAGGAACAACACAACCACACTGTTGTATATCGGATTAATTGAGATACAAACTGATTGGGGTTTATTAAATATAGTTGCTGCGCATCATGGACTATTTATGGTTAGCATATTATTTATGAATATATAACTTTTTCAAGAAAGCAAAAAGCATAATTATAAACAGCCTAACTTGTCTACCTTGGAGACTAGCTACAGTCTTATGTAAACCTTTTAGTTAACTTGATTTTTTAACTAAAAAAGGGGGCGGTGAAAAAATATGGATGTAATATTTCTCCACATTTCCAATGAACCATTAAACATTCAATAAGATCTAACAAAAACTTGTGGGTCACCTGGAAAGGTGCCCAAATCTTTCTGCACTACAATTTTGTTTCGTTTTTCCAAATATGTTCAGTAAATCCAATAAAATCGCAGAAATATGTCATGTTTTAATTTACTGAAAACAAAGCTTAGGTCAAGTTCTGTTGATAAAATATAAAATAAATAAATAAATAACGCATAATTTGACAAGGGGTGCCCAAACTATGGTAGTCATATATTTTTTGGTATTTTTATGAATTCTTTCATTTCACCAGGCTATATTATTGTTTTCAGAAGCACTCCCAAATGAATGGAGAAACAAGAAATTTCCCACTGAGGTTTATAAGAACGGTACTGAATCAGAAGAACTTTTATCAGTCGAAACATTGTAGTATTAACTCGGAGAACAAAACCGGCACAATAACATTTGTAGATGAAGAAATCTTATTATGGTACATCTCTCACAAAACTATATTCATTCAGTTAATCTACTGTTAATGAGAAAACGAAGACCCGATGACTTGAATACCGTAGACCAAGTTCTGAATCATATGATGTATACACAATAGTTTCTTATATGCTTAACGAATCCGTGGGTTAATGCCACACTTTTAAACATTTTACCTTTTTTGATTGCAGTGGGGATGTCTCGGTATCAAACGCACTCCTCACCAGTATGCGACAGGAAGGACTTTGTGTTGAACTTTAACGGCATTGCCTCATTTCACCCGAGCGCCGGAGGATCTTACTACCACCACCACCACCATCACCATCAGCTACACCACCAAGGCATCTGCCAAGACATCAAACCATGTGTGATGTAGGACAATACAAGACGAACAAGTGAGAACGAACCTCGCGTATGATTGATTCATTTGTGGAGAGTGTACTGAAGATTCAGATTCGTAACAGACTGAAGCTGCTGATCATAACGCAGAAACAACGAGGATGAAGGAAATGTTCATGAGCCTGGACTTGGATTTAACGGCTCAGTATAAATGCACTAGCAGCTGTTATGTCCTCACCCATTTCCAGCGTTGAATTCGCAATAATATTGAATGAACTGCAGTATTTAATATTTACTTACAGTATTGAGTAACAGTCGTGGTGTTCACTAATTAAGGGTGTTTGTTAATTGATGAACGATTTTTGCCGTTGTCGTGCACTTTGCTTGCACGAAATAATGGCTAGATATAAACCTAGATATAAATCTGAACGATCTTGTTCAGAGTCCATGTGGAAAGACAATTTCTGTGCATTTAAATTGTTCACTTCGTTTGAAAATTGGGTTTGACTTCACTAAACCTAGCGCTTTAAGAACACAGAGCACCGTGCTGACTATAGGACGGGTTACGGTTTTGGAAAAGGAAGCCAATTTTTTTTCCTCCTCATTTTTCCACATGCAGCAGCATATAGTAGTTGAATTCTGAAGGGGGTTGTGATTTCCAAATGTAAAAGAAGAAATACAACTGCACTTATTTTAGTCCATCTGCACAGGAAAAATCAACGTGTTCATGTAACGACAGAGATTTCCTTGCATTTATGTACAGTACAATAAAGGCAATATATATTCTGAAAGCACGTATTGGATAAACAGTTCGTCTTTTGTTACAAAGATCAGCACGTACAGTATTATCAAGACAAAGGTCCATAAAAATAAAAAGTTATTAACTATTAAAAGGTATTAACTAAACAGAAGACCCCATTTATCCGGTCGAAGACATAATTTTTTAAAAGCCAAGTCAGAGTAAGTCAAATATGAAACCAGTTTACTAAAATCAGGTACCTGACTTACCAAGAACAAATCATTACTTCATTATAGCTTATACATGAAAACAACAACAAACGTATTTTATTATTGTTGTTTTTATGTGTGGTGTCTCCTGGTAATGCAAGTTACTGTTGTAGTATATAGTAGCATGCCAATATCTAGTAAGAGTAATAATAATAATAAAATGGATACATAAACATAACTAATGTTAAACTTACCTGATTACCAACCGATAATTACAGATATATACACAAAAATAACAGTAGCTGTATTTTATTATTGTTTTTTTGTTGTTGTTTTTACGTGTAATGCAAGCATTGTCGTAGGCTATATCTCGCTATGTCACTTTCTAGTTGTAGCAGTAATAATAGATCATGTAGATAAAAAAAACTACAATGTTAGACTTAACTGATAACCAACCGACAACTGTAGATATAGGCTATACACATAAAATTAACAGAAGTTGTATTTTATTAGTATTATAATTGTTATTTTATGCGTGGATTCTCAATGCAGGCATTGTTGTATGCTGCATATCCAAACCTAGTACTAGTAGTAATAGTAATAAAATAGATTACAAAAAAACTACACTGGTAGGCCTATTTCTCTGACAACCAGCCGATAATATATAAAAATGATACACAACATATAAAAACAACGTGGCAATTATCTTTTACTTACTGTTCTTTGACATTGTAATTAAGTTTCCATCAATGAAATATGGCATACCAAACGCACCCACACTAATACAGATGGACAGCCACAGTTTCGAGACTCTTATTATGGACTGAAAACACTAGCTATACTACTGTTTAAAACAATGAATAACGATATATAGTAATATTACTTCAAATAAAAACAACGAACTACTTAGTTCAATCTTAAAGGTCAATGCTTAAGTTGCACAGCTTGGAAATTAAAGCCAATGTTGGGTACATGGCATCCTGGCAGGAACACGGATGAACTCGGACTGATGAAATAAATAATAAATATGCTTTGAAGGCTTTTTGTCAGGCTCTCGCCAAATCCTTTTGCTCAGAACAAAGCAAATCCTGTATTTACAAGCAAGTTTTAGGTTTCTCACTTGTGCCATGTCTGACCAAAAGCACTGATGACAGCAGAAATTCTAGAAACATTTCAGTCACAATTATGAGGTTATTATTTACTTCAGCTTGAACAGCTGTAATACAAAATGCCGTACGTTATTTTAATTAAATACTGTAACAGCAGCCTATAAATTATTAGACGCCATGTTCAAAAATGGGTGGAAGTCTGAATCGCACGAAGCTTCTAGGCTATACGTGTGTACAAATACCTTATTGCTTACAGCTGAAATCCTGCCTTATCACACTGCTTATCTGGCGAGTTCATAAATCAGCATCAAATGACGCACACCACATTCAGAGCTCTACGCTGAGATTGAAGTCCTGTTTGGGAACCGCCCTACGGAAACTTGTGTTTTCTCTCCATCACACGAAATCACCTCATAAAAGCCTGATAATTAGCTGACGAGTTGAATCAGGTGTGTTAAATGAGGTAGAATAATAAACTCTGAAGCACTGTGGCCATGTACGACTTCAGACTGACATCTACAAGTCCAACTCCTCCATCTTGTGGCTGAAAGAAGGTACAGACATAGAGAAGAAAAAGTCCACAGGTCTAGTCAGTGATAACACAGCGAAATATCGTGCAGGCCTGCCACAATCATGAAACTTTAGCTGACGATTAGTTGTCATACAAATAATTGCGATTAACGATTTCACTGTCCGTTCATTGAACACAACTAATAAAGTACAAGCTTAAAGTGACTGACCAGCCATCTTTCTTGCTAGCAATGTTTGATTAGCGGCTAATAATGATTACTGTCAAAAATGATCAGAAATACAAATTATCATAAATAATTGCGACTCAAAGATTATGTAATAACTTTGACAGCCCTAATACTGTACACAGGTTTGATCACCATTTTCCCCAAAGCATCCATCTACAGTGAAATGTGCAAACAATACAAAATGTTTGTTCTGAGGTCGCATGGAATGTGAATAGACGGAAACAAAATGGCTAAAGGAAACCAGACAACTTCTTATTTACACAATACAAAGCCAAAATGAATGTAAAACACCGAAAACAACACTGCAGCTGTCTGTGCCATCTTGGAACTGGAAAGTCACATGACAAGACCAAAAAAAAAAGTATTAGCAGTTGATAGTACAGAGTGAGTTTGGCTGGCACAGCAATTCGTTGTCACCTCAACTCCAAAGACCTAAGGTTCGAGTCCTGTGCGAAATCTGCATGTTAGCCCACTGTCTGTGTGAGTGTCCTCCAAGAAACATTTACATGTTAGATTAAATGGCAGCCCTAAAGAATCCCTAAAGGAGAGTGGGGGTCAGGGTATGAGTGTTGTTGGATCCTCAATCCTACCATACACCTTTTGCGACCAGTTAGGCCTTGTATAGTAGAAATGGCAGGCTTATGACCGTTTCAAAAAGCCTGATTCAAAACACTTTGAATTTCTTATGATCTGTAATAAATTCTGAAGATTTGTTAATATATAAACAAAGTTCCTGCATATCTAGAATTCTTTGAAAATGTACGTTTTAACAATAAATATATTGCTAAAACATTCTTCTTTTATATACTAAAATTGGTCATGTATGGCAAAGCACATTAATGGAACTCACTACTGCAGTGCCACCCTCTGGACAGATTTTGTACTTTTGTAACTTCCCCCTACTAACAGCACACTGTACACGTGTAAACAAAAACGCACAATGACTGGTTAATTAATATCTACAGGCTGTTTTTCGCCATTGATTTATTTTTTTTCTCACATTGTAGCCTTACTTCTCTTTACACGGTTGTGAGAGATTCTGGTCCCTATACACACACGTGTGCCCTTGACAGGATGCCAATCCATTGCAGGGCTGGCAGGGATCACTGCCAGGGATGATCCCCCAGCTGACCTCACCCCCATCAGGCACAGCCAGTCGTGCCTATATGAGAGGCTTGACCAGCTTGAAAAGATGCAACAAGGACTCACCTTTCTGCCCCACCCGAGCACCTAGCCAAGTATAAATTTTATGTGCTTTAGAGGAACAGTCCCAGATCCACTTCCATAGTAAGATAATTGAGGAGTTATATTAACCATGACTTATTGTAACTCCTAGTGGTCAACTAACATTTGGGTGGGTGCTAAAAAAGCTTCAATTAAGTTTCATTAAAAAAAGACCATTTGACTTGTTATAAAATACAACTCAGTAAGTACTGGCCAAAAAACTTTTAGTGATCACACTGTCATGTTTAAGTCACACCCTATTCCCTACAATATCAGAAATAAATGAAGTCCTTTTAAGCAGTGTCTAAAAAATAAAATTCTCTCAAACATAATGAAAATGTTGAAAATGAAATGTTGTGTTGATAGAGCACACACAAGCAGATATGCAGTAAACTAAATAAATGGACTGAAGTCAAGTCAAGTCAAGTCAAGTCAGATTTATTTATATAGCGCTTTTTACAATGGAGCACTGTCTCAAAGCAACTTTACAAGTTTAGATTATCTCCTAATAACTACGTCCAATCCCAAATTGAGCGAGCCTAGGGCGACAGTGGCAAGGAAAAAACTCCCTAGTTCTAGGAAGAAACCTTGGGAGGACCAAGACTCAAAAGAGGGACCCAACCTTGCTTGGGCGGCGTAGATGATAAATCTAAGTGAGCGAACTAAAGTCATGGAGTCAAGTTCGAAGATAGAATGTGAAGTATGCACATCGCTCGACATTAAGTGCCCCGCCGGGTTGATGATAAATCTAAATCGAGCGAAATAAAGTCATGGAGTCAAAGTTCGAATAGAAATGTGAAGTATGCACATCGACATTAGTGGCCGGGGTATGATGATATAATCTAAAGAGCGAACTAAAGTCATGGAGTCAAAGTTTCGAATAGAATGTTGAAGAGTCTGCCCACATCGAAATTTAAGTAGGCACATCGACATTAAGTGGCCCGGGTATGATGATAAATCTAAGAGCGAAACTAAAGTCATGGAGTCCATGGTCGAATAAAATTGCGAATTATGCACAGTGGGTCAGCTCCATCAGTATGAACATCATGTGTGGGGCCGGAACTGCCGGAACACAAGCTCGGAGAGAAAAACAGAAATGTAATTAGTTATTGATTAAGAAGCACAGGTCTATTAACAATCACTGATTGCCATGTCAATCACGATTGCCAAGTGTAGCATGAGACCACCCCGGCAGCACATTAGCTATAGCAGCACGCAGCTAGAAAGCTAGAAAGAGGAGAACTGGAAGGAAACACAGCCAAGAGGGATCACATGAGACATTGGCACACCCCCAACGAGCGGCAGAAGACAGCAACCCAACTTACTCTGATCACCATAAGACTCTTTTATGACTATGTACCCCCAGCTCTGCCCTTATTGCTAAGGCAAGGTTGCATGAGTCAAGATCACGAGGACCCAAGCCTAGTTCAGCCAGACCGCCCACCCGACACTCCCGGCAAGCGGACAAGGCAGGCAGGCCAGACATGACTTCAGACTCGGCCTCAGCAACCCAAAACCATGCAACCATGGTCTAAATCTAGTCAAAAGCCTGCCCGGTAAATAAGTATGTCTTTGCCTAGACTTAAAAACTTTGGAGGGTTGTCTGATTCTCGAACGAAAGTGGGAAGTTTATTCCATAGTTGGGGGGCCATGTATGAGAAAGCCTTTCCCCCTGCTGTGACTTTTTTAATTCTAGGAACTAAAAGAAGTCCTGCACCCTGCGAACGAAGTAGACGAGTTGGGTTGGATTTGCCAGGTATGCAGAGTGAGAGAGATATGCATACATTATCCTGTGCCTGATTTGTTGTCAACCTGCTATCATATAAACAAACAAAAAACTACAGGACATACCGCATTAGCAGTGGCTGACACTCACTCCTCATACCTGCTTATTTCAGTGCAGAGTTGCGAGTGGGCTGTGGCCTAGCCAGCAATACAGGGCACATGGGGGTACACCCCCAGTAAGGTGCCATTTTTCAATTTAAGTTTCAATAAAATAAGTATTTAGAGGGCTGAGTTATGTTGGTGTATTTGTTAGCTGTGTAGTCAATATTTTTAGCGTGCATACTAGCAGAATTATTTCTTGCAGATATTTTCACATTTGTCATGATTTGCATTATCACTTTTGTATATTTATAGGTATGTGTGTGCGTTTTTGGGTGCATGGCCATGCAGTGCATCATTTTGACAGTAATCAGTATTAGATATTAAATCATGGCTACAAAGCAAGACGGCTGTTCAGTCTCTATAGGCTTGTACTTCTTTAGTGGAGTTCAATGAACAGAAAATGAATCTGAATTATTTATATGACAACTAATAGTCAGCTAAAGTTTCATGAACGTGACAGGCCTACACGATATTTCTCTCAGAAGATTCGAGTGAGAAATACAGTGACAGTACAGAATCAAGTAAATGTTATGCATTACAATCAAAGTCAGAATTATTTTTGTAGTAGCTTTTTTTTTAATAAACAATGGAGCATTGTCTCAAAGCAGCTTTACAATTATATATTATCTTCCAACTACCTAAACATTATAAGGAAAAAACCTTGGACCAAAACTCAGGAACCCAACCTCCTTGGACGGCTTAGATGTTATATGTAAGCATTAAACTATTATCTAACTAATATGTTTATAGCAATAGTTTAAATAAACATAAGCTAAATAAATATTAAGCGAGAACATATATGAAAATATAATCATTAATAATAACAATAGAAAAAATAAAGAAAAAATATTGAATACAATAACGTAAAAATGTGCATATAGGCATTATTTAGTCCGGTACATAGGGTCACTGTAGGATTTTGTGTCCTCAGCAGGAAAGTTTTGGTGGCATGGCAACCTCTTTCAACCGGGAGGGAGAAAGTTACTGCCCTATTTATCTATTTAAATGTTAAACAATGCCCCTAGTGGTCAAATTCCAGAAAAACAGTTCTGTGACAATTACACAATAGGTCACGTGATACAGCTTGTTTCGTCTTTGTAGAGTTTTTACTTAACATTACTTGTACTGACTATTATAGATGATGCTTTTAGGCATAAACCAACCAAGCAGGTGTTTTTTTTACTGTACAACTCAAGTTAAAAGATTAAGATAAATGCAAGTCTACAACACTGAATCATCAAGTAAAGCACGAGTTAGTGTAAAGTACAAATCTCTTTCAGCTGCTCCCGTTAGGGTTCCTTTACATTTATGTCATTTATCAGACGCCCTTATCAAGAGCAATTTACAACTGATACAATATTACAATCCAAGCAAATGTGGGTTAAGGGTCTTGCTCAAGGAGCCAACAGTAGCAGAGATGGGAATCGAACATTGCACCTTAACTGCTAGGCTACCACAGTTCGCCACAATGGGTAACCCGGCTTGGGACCGCATTAAGAGTACACCACAATGTTGCAAGCTGCACCTTGAACTGAACCCAGGATCTCTGCCATTTCCAGCAGCTGGCTCTACCCAGTGTGCCACCAAAAAAATTGCCTTTAAAATCAGTAGATTTTCAGGTTGTGTAGTTTGACTACCCAGTTATATATACACATTTTTTCACACGAGTTTTTCTCTATAAAAATTCAAAAGTTAGAGAACTGAAAACAGCATCACAGCATTTAGCAGATGTCCTTATCCAGAGCGACCAACTACTAATATGCAGTCCTGGCACTTGAACCCTCAACTTTCTGTTCAGTTGCCCAGTAACAAACACTGATCCACCTCTGCCCTAAATCACCAACACTGAACTAAAAATGCAAAATTTGCCATAAGCAAAATTATAGTTTAATATTTTTTATCATTCATATAAACATCTAGCCTAGTTCTGCTTTGTTTCTGTTTAAATGTTAAACTCGAAATATTTAATGTCCAGAAATTTGCTCAAAATGCTCAAACTACAAACCAAAACCATTCCTCAACCCTTCGACCATTATTTTAAAATCCATTTGTTTTGTATTTGTCATTTGTACCGTATAAAAGCCAGTATAAATAGTCGTATAACGCCATCTAATGGTTGTTGTTATTATAATATGAAAATAATATTGCACAAGTCACATTTGTGTAGGATCTTGTGATTTACATGGGGAAATGCTAAACAAAACACTTTACAATTGGATGTGAAAGCATGTTCTAGTCATCAGTGCTGCCAGCTAAGAGAAAATGACAGATTGAGAGATGTTAAGGACGTGTAAAATAACTTGCAATAGATTTTAGTAAATGTCATAAATACGGTCTCACTACACATTCCTATGATAAAATATGTTTAGGATGAAAAGACTAACTGACAACATGGTGTGCATTATTTATATAACATGTAACCCCATGTTACATTATAGCCAGTCACCCTTAACCTGCCATCATCAGCTAAATTGGGAAACAAAAACAAAAATCTTAAAATGTAATAGAGAACTCTGCATATATTGGGAAATGTTTTTAAACAGCTTCAGACCAGGCACACATTAATACTCAGTTATGAATGCTAGGGAAAACAGAAGCTTAGAATTTTAGATTTCTCCATTTCACCTTAAGTTTTGGTGAGGCCTTTGACTAAAAAGTACAGCCATAGCCATAATGTCACACCAATCAAAACAATTTATTTACATTCAGAACAAATACAGCAATATATTAATACCATGTTTTGTCCTTAACCGGCAAGAAACCTATACCAAAGCTCACTAATTAGACTAGTACTGGTAAATGAAAACACGTAAGGAAAGAGTAAGAACAAAAAATGACTTTCAAGCATGTGTACAAACATTTACACAATACAAACTTTAATATACAAGCTTAGCAAGGTCTCTAATGGCTACTCACTTCAGCGTCTAACTTTTCATTCTGAGAAATCTTACAACGTTAAACCGAGGTCTTACCATTTCCACATTAGCTGTGTAAAAACTCCACACTTTAGGGTTAGGGGAGAAAAGAAAATCCGAATTGGTAAATCGGTCCAAAAATGAACAATAAGGCGGCATCGATTTATGAGTCTAGATTCGAGTCCATATAAAAACGAAAACGGCTAAACCCAAAACAACCGTCGCAAATTGACACACGCGACAATATACGCACGCGCGCGCATGTGAGCGCTAAAGTTAAAGCTAGCATTAGCAGTTTCTCTCAGAGCTCGCTATCAATTAATTGTAGCCAGTTAAAGGTAACTGACGCTATCATTGACTTTATAACTAAGGCAAGAAGTAGGCTGCAGACACCTGATACATATGCCGGAACCTACATCTGACCAGAAATATTCAACCTCACCTTAAAAGGTATTATAGTTATAAAAACTGACTGAACATATACAACAAAAGTCTCAGAAAACAACGAAATAATATTTATCGTAACATAGAAGCAATCTTAATAACATAAGTTGACATAATTTAAATGAAACATATAGTTTAAATGAAAAACATATAGTTCACTTGACAAATGTCCATGTGAACTAGCATTACCTCAGTACTCGGAGCATCCTTTTGTATAATAAGCGATTTTGGTAAGTGCTGAAAAGGTTCTGAGATTGCTCTCATGGAATCTTTGCCCATTCTTCTCAGAACATTCCAGAACTGATTAATTAACCAAAGCTTGGATGACTTTGAAGTGTGCTTGGGATCACTGGATCATCTTGCTTGAGTCCAGTTATCACCACGATTCAAGGTACTGGACTATGGGCCAGAAGGTCCAGGGTTCAAATCCCACTTCTGCTAAGCTGCCACCGTTGGATCCTTGAGCAAGGCCTTTAACCCACAGTTGCTTGGGATATAAGAATGTATCAATTGTAAGTCGCTCTGGATAAGGGCGTTTGCTAAATAACATAAATAAATAAATGTAAAGGCTATGCCAGTCACACAGTCAAGCACAAAACATCCCAACTTCATTACTGACCCAACTCCATGTTTGACCATGAGGACAATATTCTTCTGGTCATAAGCCTTACCTTTCTTGCACCAGACAAGCCGCTGATCCATTTGGCCGAACAGTTCCAGTTTTGTTTTGTCACTTCATATAACTGTGTCCCAGAACCAGCCTAATCCAATCCTTTTGGAATATTTGATGCTGTTAACTAGTAGTGCCAGTGAAACAGTGAAGCCAAAGGTTCAGCAACCGCTTGAAGAGGCCTTTTCTCAAGGCACTGCATGACACATTACACTAGTTACAAACTAGCTATGTATACTAGCCATAAGTGACCCACTACAATATTGTAGTTACAAGTGAGCCACTACAATATCCGAATTCATCAGAAATAAATGACAATAAAGCTAACAGAGGCTCTTAGTATTCCAAAGCATTCTACTTTTACTTCTCCTACTACAGATAATCCACTAGGGGGCAGGAGTACGTAGTAGATCGTATACAGGTTTTTCAAAACAGTACTGATCACGCAGTTGGTGTTACAGTGTTAAACGTTTTCAACAGCTGTCCTGTTCTGAATATTAACTCCCGAAGTTGGAACCTTCCTTTAAGCTTACAGAAATTTAAAGACATGTTTTTTGCATAAAGAACGGTAAATAACTCTGAAAGTGGTTTCATTCCTGGTCTGACTGGAGATGCGTTTGAGTATTAAGTGCAATGCATGTGGTTAAAATCTTATGAAGATACAATCTGGATACAAGACACATGAAATGGGACCTTTGACCTGGCTGTATTTGGGCGAAAGTGTTAACAGTTTAGGAACAACCAACACAGGGAAAATTAACCTACTATACATACTACTCATACTAAACTTTACTTAAAAGCAGTATGAAGTACGAAGTACGTATGAAGTATTAGTATACACTGTATGGCCACTTTTTTTAGAGACACCTTCCCTTTGACAATTGGAGCATCTCTGGGACAAGATGTAATGAGATCAAACACACTACTAGCTGGGCATCTATAAAGTAATAAAGTTGCGTTTCATTTGTAGTTTATAATCCAACCCTGGGGGGAAAAACACCAAAACCCTGCATATGTTGTGTTTTGAATGGCAGTCAACCAGCAAGAGCATGTGAGTTCCATGTTGGTCCATGCTGGTTAGTGGATAGTGTTACATACTGCACACCAGAAGCTACACTGCTGTAGTATTGTTTTTCAATAAAATTAATTAAAACACAAATATGAAAACATTTAGTACAGTACTGTACTGTACATTACAGTAATGCTTATCTTTTTATCTTTTATAAAACTTGAAACATTTATTGAAAACGAAAAAGAAAGTAGAAGGATACCATGTATCTTTCTGCCTTTCAGTTAGTGTCACAAGGGTTTGCTCCTACTAGTTTACTAGTAGTCATTGAGATGTTCATAAGATGCATACAAGACAGATTTTTACTTCATATTATAATTCTTAAGATCTCGGCCGTTTAGGTAAAAAAGTACAAATAAACACAATCTGTCACACAGTCAATCTTAGTCTGCTAAATTCAGAATACATTAGATTTCATTCATACTCTGCTTCTGTATGAAATAAACTAAACTTTTGAAAATCACATTAAGTGAACTGATAATAATTTTGTCCATTCTGCTTTATATATGCACCAGTGATTGTGTGGACAGTAAAATAGTTTGACGAGGATAAAAACTTTCATTTAACTTTCATTTCATCCCAGAATCCACTGCACACATGTCCTTGTTCATTGCTCTTATAAGTGGCACATTAGCCAGCATATGAACGTTAGCTGCCTATGCCGTCTCCAGTTACGTCAAGTTTTCCCCGTTTCACCTACAAGTTGAATCATAGCGAACTTAAATATGGTAAATAATCCAGGACCAGATTCCAGATCCTCCAGGGACCAGGGATCCTCCTGCTCTTCAGCTACTATGACAGGTTTTCAGTAGGCATTGAGTAAGGGATCTGGTATGTCATGTTAAAGGCTTTATTTTATGGTGATCAGTCCAAATGTAGCTTCATCACAAAGGCAGACATACTTTCATTTAAAATCTTCTCATACTTCCTTGGGTGAGGCAATTGGCTAATATGTCAGCCCACTACAGTGAACTGGGTTCGAGTCCCGACACTGCCTTCCAGCTGGGTCAGGCATCATGCGCAGAAAAGATTGGTTGTTTCCTGTCAAGTGATCAGCCCTGGGCACTGCAACAGTGAAGCCTTTCTCACCCTGTGATGCACTGGAGTCCCACATCTAGGGCATGCTTACTGCTACATGTTCTCTTGGGATATGGTTTGGAGCCTGGAGTCTGTGACTCTGATCAGGAAAAAATAGGAATAAACCATTGGGAAAAAAAATCTGGTACTTCATGGAGTCAATAATGGTACGCACCTAACAAGGATCTCTGACCTTTGGAGGGAATACAGCCCTACAACACTGCAGATCCTCTATTATCCTTAACAATAGATTATCCAAGAGTTTTCTTCCCATTGTCCTCTGGATGCAATTTTCTCATGCAAAAGTGAAAGCCTCTGGAGAGATGGAAAACAGGCATAGACAAGACAGATCATCACTACACTGGGATGCTTCCGACCACGACCCGCAGATGGAACCAAGCATCAATTGATGGGAGATGACACCTCAGACACAGTCATGAACTGGAAACTGCTGCTCAGTGGTGGGATACGAGCCTGAGTGGCTCAGTTGGTAGGGCACTCATTCTCAGTGTTGAACCTCCCTAATTCATATCCGCTGGTTCACTTCTGTCAGTTGAGGTTTGTCTGTTAGTCAGATTACATGTCAGTTCTTCAAAGTGCAAGGCATTCACTTGCTTAAGGGTAACACTGTCATGATTCATTGGGCAGGTGTTCCCCCATTCATGTCTATTTTCCTCCAGGCAAGAACACCCAGTTCACGTCTTTGTCTAAGGTACCGACTTCCTGTCAGCCAATACTGGTCTTAGGTTGAGTCTGGTTCCATAAGGGTGTCCTAATGTCTGAGTCCCATCAACAGCATTCCAGTGCAAGGTTTAACTACTGTACTCATTCTTTTTCATAGTCTAAGAGCATGTTGTGGCATACTGTGTCGGAAGCAGCAGGTAGGTGCAGCAGAAGATGTTTAACTAACCATGATTGGCTGCATTCAGCAAGTCATTTCAACTCTCATCTGAGCAGCTAGCGTACTATGGTTTATCCTCAAACCAGACTCCTCAACCATATCAATCAGGGGCCTGATACTCCAGTACCTTCTGCCAGGTGGCAGGAAGGTAAACAATCCATGAAAAGGGTGCGATGGGTCATAAACTGGTGGCTTAGCAAATGCACAATTTGTTGAATATGTTCTTGTTGAGAGCTCAATGATTTTCTCAGCTGTTGTTACTCTCTGTCATTTTCTAGGATGTGTTAAGAATTAGCTGTTAAGTCTTGATTTCCTTGAGTCTTCACAAAAAAATGGTGACTTTGTGTACTGGCTGTGACAGTGTGATGATGAACCAGATGACATCCTATGTAATGTGACCAGATTCAAGACTAAGAAAATAATTGAGAAAATTAGTTATAAGTGGGCACCTAAAGGCAAGGCATGTTTGAATCACAGAGGTAGACATGGTGTTCTTGAGACAAGAAGTGGCTGTGGATGGACTAACCACTTCAATCACCTCCACCAGAGAGCAGGGCAGTGAAGCAGTGGAACCACCAGTGGGCGCTGCCCAGGGAGAATATGAACAAGCAGTAAACTGCCCTAAGAAAGCAGACAAATGAAAAAAAGAGGAAGAATGGTGCCACAAGAAAGACAGAAAAACAAAAAGGAGACAGAGAAAGTAGATAAGTAAATGCCCTAAAGCTGTGAGGGCAGAGAAGCAACAGCTATAGAAACAGTCATTGACAGAGAAGAGAAAAGAGACTTTGAGGGAGAGATGAACATGGAAATCAGAAAAGAGGCCTAACTAAAGGTGTTAGACAACCCAAGAACCAGTTGGGGACTAAACCTACTTCACTAAGGTTCTAGCAAATCAAGGTAAGAAGGTGAAAAAGTAGGCATAGGATTCTAGTGGCTCAGGATGCTATGATCAATTTTCAATGAAAAATGTTATGCATCATTTTAATAGACACATTTCTAACAATGAAAGAGAAAGTCTGTTAGAGGACCACAACTGTTCATTGGAAACTGGAGGTCTAGAGTCTCTTTGACTTTGTTTCGGCAGTTTTGGTATTCTTATGTGCCTTCTTGTAGTGCGTCTTTGTAGGCAAGCCCATGAACTGCCGATCCAGTATTCCTATTAAAGTGTTCTGACAAGTGACTAGCAGCATTATACAGTGGAACCCAAGAGTAAATAAACAAGCAAATAAGCAAAATTCACTTCATATATTCTGTAAAATGTAAGCTGATTTAGGATAATCAAAAGTGTATTATCAGAGTGCCAGGGTCTCTGGGGATATAATTATACAGTCAGGTTTGGAGAACTGGTAAAAGCTCAACAACAAACAACATCCTGGCTTACCCATTTATATAAACACATTTTAGATGTATACAATATGTGACAGGAAAAAGCAGTAGTCACCTATTTAAATAAAACATTGAAAGTCCAGCAACCCAGTGGGAATGTAGCCAGGCCGGCAGAGAGCAGAGAGGAAGGGTGGTCCTGGGTTAGGCCAGTAAGCAGCAGGCAAGTGTTGAAGTCATTCAGCACAGTAGCCCAGTAGTGAGCTAATATTTGTAAAATCTAGCTTGATAAATTGCATGGAGAGTAGCAGTGGCGAGTAAAATCCAGTAATCCACAGAGAGTGAAGTCCAGATGAGGGATAAATTGAGATTATTTATTCGGCTGGCAGTAGTAGTACATTAATGGGCTAATCAATGGCAGGAACAATGGTAACAGGCATCAATTTCAGAAATATTATTCTAATTAAAATAAATTTAACAATAAAGACAAACAGTAGCGGTTAGTAATGACTAACAAATAATAATTCAACAAGCAGTGACTGTCAAGCAAGCCAGTATTCACTCAACAGAGAACCAATCCATCAGATGGCACCAGGCCTGTGGTCCATGATAAAGCATCTAGTACACATTCTGCACGCTTACTGAATCAGTGTCTGTCATCTGGTTAAAAGTGAAAGCTAAAACCATGATTAGGAGTAAGTATACACAGTGGCAGCATATTTAGCGAAATAAAAAGCCTTGTGGAACACCATGGATCCTGTGTAAGACATAGTAATAGTTCCCTACATTTTCTACAGCAAGACGCTGTCACACAACGATGAGCGGATCTACCTGCAACGCTTTCTCCCCTTTGAACATCTCAGAAGTTTGCTTATTACCTCAACCCGGAAAGTCCTTCCTGTCTCAGTGCTTCCTGGACATCAGTATTCATAAAGATTCTTAGTGCTAAGAGCTCCTAGTGATGAAATTCTAAGAAAAATCTTAGAATTGTGGGCGTTGCTCTCTCAAAGTTACGAGTAGTTCAAAGTAAAGATAAAAGTTATTCTAACACTGAATAAGAGTGAGTTAATCAAAGAATACCGATTAGATCAGGCAGGAATAATGTTTGTCGTTGACCTCATCAGAGATGCACTCACAGCTTCCCAGCACAATAATGCCGTAATGAAATGTACCTAATAGCGTGTAGTACCTCCATAAAATTCTGATGAGAATTTCCTCTAGACTGGGATTTTTGCCACTGCCGGTAGACCTGTATGACCGTACGCTTCAGAACACCTATACATTCAGCTACTTCCTTCACCACTATGGCCTTTGGCACACCCAAATGCAATTACTCTTTTATCAGATCATATATATACATATACACATATATATATATATATATATATATATATATATATATATATATATATATATATATACACATATATGTATATGTGCAGGACATCCTAAGGTCACATGTGTTGCCTCTCATCGCAAGTCTTCCAACTGGGCTTTTTCAACAGAATAATGCTCACCCATACACAGCAAGAGTTTCCCAGGAATGTCTCTGCCAGATTGCAACACTTCCTTGGCCTGCACAGTCACCAGATTTATCGTCAGTCGAGCATTTATGGGACCAGTTGGGATGCCAGCTTCAGCAACCGACAAGTGTACAGGATCTACAGGCCCAGGTGCAACATCTGTTGACAAATGTGCCACAGGATACCACACGGAATCTGTATGCCTCCATGCCCAACCATATCTCATCTTGTACCCAGGCTTATTCCCATATTCCCTTATTCCTTTTCAACTCAAATGTCCCAATCAGTATTTTCTTTTCCCATTCTAACTTTTCTTCTTTCTTTACACCTTTTTGTTTCATTTCCTGTTTCTGATCTGCTGGAGTCCAATCATTGCTTTTATTTATTTCTATTATTTATTATTCATTTATTTATTATTTATTTTTCCTAGCCATGATCACCAGGCAGAAACATGTCCTGGCTGGGACACCAGTTCATTATTGAGGCCAGGGAATGTTACTTATTATTCATTTAAAAAACTAAAATTCCACTGGAATTTAAAAAAAGATGGACCAGAAAAAAAGTGACCAGACAGGTCGATGTAAAACTGTACTCATATAGCAGGTAAGCTTACTAAATGCACATTAGAAGCACATTGCAGATCATCTGTCCCTCACTACCAAGCCCAATGGTGGCCCTATCCAGCACCATGGTGTTTACTATTAAGCTCTTTAATACCTTATTACCTGGGTTTTAATGACACAATTTATTGTGTTTGTTACACAAACCTGAAAGTCTGCAGTATGCATGTGGTAGGTCTTCAGGACAAGGAGTGTTATCTTAGTTTAAGACATACTACCAAGGCTACAATTATGAAGTACCCACCTAAGTACAGAGATTTCATCACTTGTCCATACTGTGATTCCTCTTTGAATTTGAGGACAAAGTGTCATCAGAAAATGCCTTCGGATGATCTATATAAAAAGAGAAGCTGATACTCCAGAATTTCCTAAACATAATCAGACACACTCATTCAATCACTGTCTTACCTGCTTGATCCTGCACAGGGTGGCGGGAGAACAGGTGCCTAACTGGCGCAAGGCAGAAACAACCCTAGATAAGGCACCAATCCATCGTAGAGCACATACACTCACAAAGGACACTTTAGAGACTAATCAGAAACACAGCAGCCATTTCAAAGAAATTTAATTAGAATAACTTTTTTTAGCTGTACATACAGTACAAGAAAGATACTGACTTTTACTTGAATCCCATCAACAGATTTTCATGCAAGTTCTAAAAGTAGATAAAGAGAACCCAGTTAAACAAATCAGACAAAAATTTTACACTTGATCACTTATTTATTGAGAAAAATGATCCAATATTACATATTAGTGAGTGGCAAAATTATGTGAACCTCTAGGATTAGCAGTTAATTTGAAGGTGAAATTAGAGTCCGGTGTTTTCAATCAGTGGGATGACAATCAGGTCTATTTAAAGAACAGGGATCTATCAACATCCTGCTCTTCACAACACGTTTGTGGAAGTGTATCATGGCATGAACAAAGGAGATTTCTGAGGACCTCAGAAAAAGTGTTGTTGATGCTCATCAGGCTAGAAAAGGTTACAAAACCATCTCTAAAGACACAGTCAGACAGATTGTGTACAAATGGAGAAAATTCAAGACCACTGTCACCCTCCCCAGAAGTGGTCGACCAACAAAGATCACTCCAAGAGCAAGGCATGTAATAGTTGGCGAGGTCACAAAGGACCCCAGGGTAACTTCTAAGCAACTGAAGGCCTCTCTCACATTGTCTAATGTTAATGCTCATGAGTCCACTATGACAAGAACACTGAACAACAATGGTGTGCATGGAAGGGTTGCAAGGACAAAGTGACTGCTCTCCAAAAAGAACATTGCTGCTCGTCTGCAGTTTGCTAAAGATCATGTTGACAAGCCAGAAGGCTATTGGAAGAATGTTTTGTGAACGGATGAGACCACAAAAGAAATTTTTAGTATAAAAGAATAGCGTTATCTTTAGAGAAAGGAAAACACTGCATTCCAGCATAAGAACCTTATCCCATCTGTGAAACATGGTAGTGGCAGTATCATGGTTTGGGTCTGTTTTGCTGCATCTGGGCCAGGACAGCTTGCCATCATTGATGGAACAATGAATTCTGATTATATGAGAGAATTCTAAAGGAAAATGTCAGGACATATGTCCATGAACTGAATCTCAGGAGAAGGTGGATCATGCAGCAAGACAACGACCCTAAACCAAAGAATGGTTAAAGAAGAACAAAGTTAATGTTTTGGAATGGCCAAGTCAAAGTCCTGACCTTAACCCAATCGGAATGCAATGGAAGAAGTTAATGTGAGGAAACCCACCAATATCCCAGAGCTGAAGCTGTTCTGTATGGAGGAATGGGCTAAAATTAATCCAAGCCAGTGTGCAGGACTGATCAACAGTTACAGGAAATGTTTAGTTGAATTTATTGCTGCACAGGGGGGCCACACCAGATACTGAAAGCAAAGGTTCATATACTGTAGCCACTCACTAATATGTAATATTGGATCTTTTTCCTCAATAAATAAATGACCAAGTATAATATTTTTGTCTCATTTGTTTAACTGGGTTCTCTTTATATACTTTTAGGACTTGTGTGAAAAGCTGATAATGTTTTAGGTAATATTTATGCAGAAATATCGAAAATTCTAAAGGGTTCACAAACTTTCAAGCACCACTGTATGCATACATATATTTATATAGTGGTGATTGAGGTTTGTGAACTCTTTAGAATTTTCTACATGTCTGCATATATATGACCAAAAACCTACTTTATGCACAAGTCCTAAAAGGAAAATGATCCAAAATGACTTATCTGTGAGAGGTAAAAGTAGATCATTTGGAGCTAAAATTAATCAGGTGTTTTCAATCAATGGGAAGACAATCTGGACTGAGTTTGCACACTGTTGTATTTAAAGAGCAGTGACCCATCAGAGTCTGGTATTCAAAATGCATGTTTGTTGATGTGTATCATGGTACAAACAAAAGCACTTTTTCAGGACCTCTTCTGAGAAAGAGAGTTGATGATGCTCATCTGGTTGGAAAAGGTTACAAAAGCCATCTCTAAAGATTTTGGCCTCTAATAATTCACAGTCAGACAGATGTCAGACAGACTGCGTACAAATAGAGGAAATTCAAGGCCATTGTTAGCCTCCTCTGGAGTGGCCAACTAACAAAGAGCACTCTAAATGCAAGGGATGTGACAGTCCACAAGGTCACAAAGGAGCCCAGGGTAACCTCTAAGCAACTAAAGGCATTTCTGATGGTGGGTACTGTTAATGTCAGTGAGTTCACCAGAAGGAGAACACTAAACAACAATGGTGTTCATGGCAGAGTTACAAGTAGAAAGCCATTGCTCTTCAAAAAACATTGCTCCCTATCTGCAGGATACAATCACATGGACTATTGGAAAAATGTTTTTTTGGATGGATAAGACCACAGTAGAAATTTCTGTTTTAAATGAGAATCATTATGTCTGGAGATATATCACACTGCTTTTGAACCTTATGCCATCTGTGAAACATTGTGGTGGTAGTATCACGGTTTGGGCCTTTTTGCTGCATCTGGGACAGAAGGACTTGTCACCATGGATGGAACAAGTAATTCTGAATTATCCTACATTCTAAAGGAAAATGTCAGGACATCTGTCCATGAACTGAAACTAAAGAGAACATGAGTCATTGCAAGACAACGACCCTAAGCACACAAGTTGTTCTACCAAAGAATGGTTAAAGAAGAATAAAGTTAATGTTTTGGAATGACCAAGTCAAAGTCCTGACCTTAATCCAATTGAAATGTTGTGAAAATACGTGGAATGTTAGGAAACCCACCAACATTCCAAACTTGAAGTTGTTCTCTACAGAGGAATGGGATAAAATTCTAAGTCAATGTGTAGAATAGATAAACAGCTACCAAAAAGGTTTAGCTGCAGTTATTACTACACAGGCGGTTCACACGAGATACTAAAAGCAATGGTTCACATACTTTTGCATTCACAGATTACGAAACATTGGATCATTTTCCTCAATAGAAATGACCAAGAATAAGATTTGAATGTTGTTTGTTTAACTGTGTTATCTTTTTCTGTTTTAGAAGTTGTGTTAAACGATGTTTTCGTTCATATTTATGCAGAAATATCGAAAATTCTAAAGGGTTCAGAAACTTAAGCACCAGTGATTAAACAGCACACAAAGATGGTGTGATAAACCTCATCAGTGTTTTTAGTTTTGGTGGTAAAAGTCAAATACTGACCTCTGCAAAAATGAAAACGGAAATGTACAAGCCAAAAATGGTGACGGTGATGATGATGGTGATCAATGTTGTTCTGTACTTCCCACCGCATGCCATCTTTTTAGCAGTTAATACACCTAGGAAACACAAGGGGGAAGCAACGTCTAAAGGGTGAACCTGTGCTGGGTAACGCTGGCCGAACTGTTTAAGGTGCTTTTTAAAGAATTATTCGCATGAATTAATGTTTGAACTAGCAAACAAAATCTGATTTTTTTTTTTTTTTTGCTCGAATAGCTCTCTCGCATTGTGTTAGATGACTCTGTATATGTAGCAGAGCTGCAATCACGTCTTGAGGTTTGGTAAATTATAGATTGAATGATACCAAATGGACCAGATGGGTTGGCAGAACTAAAAGCGAACATAGGCAGAAATGGACTAACCCTAATGTTTTTTTCCTGTTTTACACTGAAAGATGATTAAAGCACAGCGATTTTCCCGCGTTTATTTCCCGCATTTATTGGTCTCGGTATTTTCTGAACCCTGCTCTGTAGTATTATTATTAGTATTATTATTAACATTATTATATTTTTGGATGAAGGCTATAGTACGTGCTTTAATTTGTGTTATAAATAAGTGAATTTAAAAGGATCTGAATAGGAAATATAATCTGTTGAGCAGCACATAATACTAGGCTACTGTATATAGAAACAGTGAGAAGTGTGTTTTAACCTCAGGGCTCTTGGTTGAACGAAAGAGGGCGCTCTAGGAACACACTGTCCTCCCAATTTTCTCTTATTTTCCCATTTTACTTTCCACATGGGAGACGAAGTGAACCTTTAACTGTACGAACTTTAATAATAATAATAATAATAATAATAATAATAATAATAATAATAATAATAATAATAATAATAAAAGTAGTAATGGTAGTAGTAGTCAGGGGCTTGTTGTACTTGACTAGTGACTACTTATTGAACTGGGGCACACACACAGAATTTAGAGGGGTACAGCTGTACCCCTGAGCTTTCCAATCAGTCGTAGGGGCACAACTGTGCATAAAAGATACGAATGTTAAACACTAGCCTAAATAGATTAACCCTAAATTCCATGGATGAGAAATGAATGAGAAATGAACAACACTATAACACTATTTTTATTATTTGCATTCATTTGATTTATATTAACGTAGCAGATGCATTTGCTTTATCCCAGTGGTCTAATATTCTATTTACTTCTGGTAGGTTATAATATTATCTATGAACTATCATCACATTGTCTGCAGCATGGTTGGATTTCCTATTAAATGTTTGCTGTTGTCCATTACTCCATGCGAAAAACAGAAAGAAACTAACTCTGACTGAAAGCCTTAGCCGCTGAACCTTATGGAAAAATGTTGGAGTATTATGGGAAATGTAGTGCCTGTATGAATTTGCGTGTGTCCTGTAGTTCTTGTCAGCAATCCAAAGCCGTGGTGGTAGTGGGACATTGTACTGGGGCACGTGCCCCAAAGTGGGTCTGATGATGCCCCCTGGTAGTAGTAGTATAGTGCACGTTTGTCTTATGGTAAACACTCAGTTCATTGTTCTAACCAACTCTTTATAATTAAATAAGTAGACAAAACTAACTGCTGCTTTGCGGATCATTGTGTCGTATTTATTCCTATAATCTGCTTTATCTCAGTTGTAAGAAAAGCTATTCCAAGCTCGGTAACTTGCTTTTCATTCTCTAAATTCACCACGGTAAGAAGCACGTCTGTAACCATCATTATAATGTGATTGTACTGCTATAAAGATTTCTATATTATGGTAGCGTTTAAACTGTTGCCTCCAGCTCAAAATAATGCACGCGGCTGCAAAATAGTAGCTTTTTGATGTGTTAGAAAATGTTTAAACACCACGTAATACTTTCAAGTTCCACACACGTTTAGACCATTGTTCTAAAATAGATCATGAAGGGCTGTCCGGTCAGTGTTTTGTCGGTTGCAGTTCTCTGGTTATATGGATGACTGGAGGATCTCGGAGTGGAAAGGAGACGGGCACAAGGTCGGGATTAACAATGCTGGTGAGCACAAACAGCCTCAGGCCGAAGGGAAAAGTTCACGCACGGGTCCGTGGAAGGAGAAACTGGTGGAGCAGCAGCGCGAGTCCGCTAAAGGGATTAGAGAGCAGATAACGGTCCTGAGCTCACACTGAGGCCGGAACGCGTTTCTACCCGCCTCGCTGGAAAATAATTCGATTTATTAACTTAACTGAATAAAAGTGGTGTTAAATTGAATGGAATAAAGCAACGCTTACAAAATTCAGCATGTCCTATATGAGCGATATAATAACTAAATTATAAAAGCGCTCAACCTTTTATAAAACTGTATTTTCAGATTGCATAAGTTTGACTTAAATATGGCATAAAAGAGTAAAACCCACGGTACTACCTAATTTTAAAATCTTTAGCGCGTACCTGAAAATAATAATTCAGTCTTTGCGTCCAAGAGTCAATTTGTTTCCGTGCAAATAAAAAGCGTTCCATAGTACGATTGCCATTTTTAAAATAATATTGCTTTCTACTGTAACATAATTCGCAATAGTAGGCCTACTACTAATAATAATACTAATAATAATACAATACTAACAAGAACAATAACAACTATTATTATACAATAGCAATATTCATAGTATTAACATACACTCAAATATACTGAATTTACGTATACCTATATAAACGAATGCTTAAAATGAAATTTATACATCGAATAAATATATTGCTTAAGCCGTAATGGTAAGAATTAAGCAGATCAAGTTGGGGCGACGTTACAAGAAACGCAACCCACCATTTTGTGGCATTTCAACAAAATCACAAATCGACTTATAGCGCGTGAGTGAGTCCTTATTTTTAATAATAATAATAATAATAATAATAATAATAATAATAGCTGTTATCATTGCGTTGAATGAAACAAATTGCTCTATTTTACTTAGTAAAACCAAGGCGCTAATGCGCTGCGTTTCCATGCAAATCTTCTGGTTCCTTTTGCCTTTTGAGCTGCGCTGACACATGGTGGGTGTTTGGCTTTTCTCCGTTTGGTTCCTCTGGGCTTTTTTAATCTCCCTCCCGCTCGACCTAGCAAACTTTTCGCACCTCAGCTCGGCCGCGATGAGCTCAGGCGGTCCGCCTTTCCCCCGTCGCGCTTTTGATCCGGATCTTCGGTGCGGCTTTTAAAGCAAACAGCTCGTGTTAATGAAGACGCAAAAGACGCAGGAAGCGAACGCGAGAGATTATTACCCGCTAAATTCCCCCTCCTTCCCTCCCCCTCTCTCTCTTTTTTAATTGCTTGTTTGAAAACAGATGTTCTGCCACTAATTTGTCCTCTAATAGGATGATTCATTGTTTCACGGACCGACGCGGGTTGCGAGTCAGTGCAATAATTTGGTGTGGTTTGAAAAATACAACAAAAGTTTCATGAGAATGCAATTTGTTTAGATACATGTTTGTAACCTTGCGTGTCGTTTACTTTTAATGATTTTACCCTTACAAAGTAAGAACAAATTTAGTCATTGTGGGGGTAAAAACAGGTGATACATAAAGAACTAGCTGATGAAAATGACACGTTCTCAAATAATCCGTTTTGTTCAAAATAAACCATTCAGTGTAAACACATTCGATACTATTAGTGGACATTTGGATTTAGATATAAAACGAACAATAGCCTAGGTATAGTCCTGGATTAAATATAATTCAGATACCCATACGTGATATTTGTTTTACTTTGTGGTGATAGCAGCTTGTGATTATTTAATTCGTAATAAACCCTTTTCTGTTTGGTGTATACCTGTGATTACTGGCTCTCTACATACAGCGGTGTATTAACCGAGTGTGTGGTGTGTTATTGGCCGTGTGTGTTGGGACGTCCCAACGCCTCTCGCTTTTTCCCTTCTGACTCCGTGTGTATGTGTGCGTGTGCGTGTACGTGTGTGTGGCCAGAAGTTGCTCGCTTTGCATAGTCCAACCTCCCCAATGGATGCCTTCAACGTTTTTGGGGAGGAGTCTTACTGGCAGCAAAAAAGCGCAGAGGGAAAAGAAATGAACGTGCACGAAAAAAGTCCCGCGTCTTGACGGATGCCCTGAAGTTCAGAGCTTTTTCCAAATGTGCGCTTCGCTTAGGAGAAAGAGACAGAAAGAGTGAGAGGTGGCTTCAGCTCCAGTCCCGAGGCCCTGGACGCGCGTGCTGGACTTTCTTGTGGCTGGACTGGTCCCGTGTGTTCTGGCTGTTTGGGTTTTTTAAGAGGAAAAGCTAAACGTGGATTTTTCACAGCTCCGGAGCTCTCGGTTCAAGGAACTTGCTTGGTCGGAGGATAAAGACCATGCAGGCGCGCTACTCGGTTTCAAGCCCGAACTCTCTGGGCGTCGTGCCGTACATTAGCGGCGAGCAGAGCTACTACCGGGCGGCGGCGGCCGGCGGAGGCTACGCTGGCATGGCTGCTCCCATGAGCATGTACTCACACCCCGCGCACGAGCAGTACCCGGGTGGCATGGCGCGGGCGTACGGCCCGTACGCGCCCCAGCCTCAGCCCAAAGACATGGTGAAGCCGCCGTACAGCTACATTGCGCTCATAACCATGGCCATCCAGAACTCGCCGGATAAGAAGATCACCCTGAACGGAATCTACCAGTTCATCATGGAGCGCTTCCCGTTTTACCGGGACAATAAGCAGGGCTGGCAGAACAGCATTCGTCATAACCTGTCGCTCAACGAGTGCTTCGTGAAGGTGCCTCGAGACGACAAGAAGCCCGGCAAGGGCAGCTACTGGACGCTCGACCCAGACTCGTACAACATGTTCGAGAACGGCAGCTTCCTGCGACGGCGGCGGCGTTTCAAAAAGAAGGACGCGCTCAAGGAGAAGGAAGACCGGCAGCAAAAGGAAACCATGCCTTCACGCCAGCAGCAGCAGCCGTCGCAGCAGCAGCAGGGCCGAGAGCAACAGGAGTCGCAGTCTGCGCCACCCGTGCGCATTCAGGATATCAAGACGGAGAACGGTGCGTGCACGCCGCCTCAGGCCGTGTCTCCAGCACTGGGAGCGGTGCCCAAAATCGAAAGTCCCGACAGCAGCAGTAGTAGCATGTCGAGCGGCAGCCCGCACAGCGTGCCCTCATCTTCGGCTCGATCCGTGGGCCTTGACGGCGGCGGAGGCGCGGAACAGCAACAGCAACAGCAACAGCAACAGCAGCATCACCCACACCACCAACAGCACCCTCATCACGGGCACGGGCACGGCGCACACGCACAAGGCTTCAGCGTGGACAACATCATGACATCGTTGCGCGGGTCGCCGCAGGGCACTGGGGACATGGCAGGGTCGCGGACAGGTATAAGCCCGTCGTTGTCGCTCAACTACTCCCCGACCCAGGCGGCCGCCTACAGTTCAGCTTGCAACCAGAGCGCCGTCTCCACTACCTCGCACGCGACCTACCACTGCAATATGCAGGCCATGAGCCTGTACGCGGCGGAGCGCGCCGGCACAGCAGCCAGTACCACAGTGGATGAGACTTTGCCCGATTACTCGATCACAACCACGGCCGCCACGTCCTCCTCACTGGGCCACCTCGGATCGAGCCAAGAGGGCCACCATCCCCACCACCAGGGCCGCCTCGCCTCCTGGTACCTGAACCAGACCGGAGACCTCGGCCACCTTGGCGGGAGCTACCCGGCGCAGCAGCAGAACTTTCACTCGGTGCGCGAGATGTTCGAGTCGCAGCGGATTGGCTTGAATAACTCGCCGGTGAACGGAAATAACAGCTGTCAGATGTCCTTTCCACCGAGCCAGTCCATATACCGCACCTCTGGGGCTTTTGTGTACGACTGCAGCAAATTCTGACCATAGAGTCCCTGCTTTTTGCATTTTTTAATTCTATTTTTTTATTATTTTATTCCCCCTCCCATCCAAGTTTTCATAAACTCAGAGTCTTTCGTACTTATTACCTTCTCCCGCGCCAAAGGACTGAACAGAAAGACACACATGATCTTGGTTTATTAAGGACAGTGTTACTGCAAATAACACGTAAGTCTCTTTTTTGCTTTTGTAAGCTATAAGCTTTGCTTTCTTAAAAAAAACGCCAGCTTCCATGGACTTGTTATTACGTGTAAATTGCATATAATAATTTATTTCTGAAATGTAGCCGGATATTATGGACCAAACACCCGAACCGTTTGTTTCTAAATTGAGTTGAATTGAATTGTCCAGTAATGTTCCATTATAGCAAAGGAACGGGACGTGTATATTCGCCATATTCATTCAAATTATCTCATGTTGTTGGGGAAAAAAGTATTCTGAAGGAATTGCATTCTTTGTTTAATAAATGACCATTTTATTTGAGTTAAACGTAGGCTACGTCTGATTTATTAACGCATCGTCAATCATTTCTTTTGACTGGGGCTGTGGAAATTCATCTTCAACTCACTCTCTACGGGACTGAACAAATCTAAAGTGTTGGAAGTGTACTAGGTAACAGAGTATTTAAAAAAATCAGCAGATACAACTAAATGGATTCACATTGAATACGTACAGAATATGCATTTTAATATAGAGACCTAAATCAAGGTATGAATATGTATACTAATGTTTTGTTTTCCCCCTTAGGCTCGTATAATAAAATAGCTCAATAAGTAGTGTCTCGTTTAGAGGAATATCAAATCTTTCATAGGACTGTAAGTAGTATATATCTGTATATGTAGATATTTATATTATTCATCTTGTCAAATGTAATATAAGGCTCGATAAAATGCAACAAACAAAAAACAGGAAAAATAAAATAAAATAACGGCTGGCAAAATCAGTAATCAGTAGAATATCATTAGAAAAATAAGAGCAAGAAAATATAGCCTTGCATGCGTTTTGAAGACTGATCAGCTATTCAGTTTTATTGATTTAATTTGTAGAAAAATTCTGATGAAGTAAATATGTGGTAAAGCTTATTATTATTATTATTATTGTTATTATTATTGTTATTATTATTATTATTATTATTACGTGTAGTCATTTAGCAGATACCTTTATCCACAGCGACTTACAACTGAATAATCCAAGCAATTGTGAGTTAAGGGTCTTGCTCAGGGACCCAACAGTGGCAGCTTGGCAAAGGTAGGATTTGAACCCTGAGCCTTCTGGTCCAACGTCCAGTAGCTATTAACTACTGGAGTCACCACAGTTAAATATTATTAATATTATTGTTGTTATTATTATTATTATTATTATTATTATTATTATTATTATTATTATTATTCTTGCAGTTTCCGATTTTCGAACCGTGCCTTGTCCACATAGGCGTGAATAATTGTTAATCCGCCTGCCACGAGCTTGCTTGTTCTTTTGTTGACACTTCTTCTAACGCACGCCATGCGCTCAGGCATCTCAACTCGTCAATCACTGAGCCATGTGTCATCAACCTGGTGACCCGAGGCGTCGTCTGCCATTGGCCTGGTCCGTTTAGGCTCGAGATTCTTCTGAAGTGTGTTTACTTGCGCGCTCCATCGTACGGCTTGGGTTAGAACACGCTCTGCTCTGAACGCACGCACAGTACAGGGCTGAACAGCCTCAGTCAGGCGATGTGTAACACGACCAACAGGCCGCTGGGGAATCGGGGTGCGTGATGACACCTCCAGCTTTTTCAGCTGGACATCGCTGGCATGGAGCAGAGAGACGTGTTTGTAATCACAGGAAAATGGAGGCTAAATGCATGCGGAATGTGCGACTTTGTGTTTGTCCGTGGTTGTTGTTTGGAGAAGTGCAATTGGGTTTATACTCCGCTATAATGAACGCACCTTCAGGTTTGTCACGGTATTGGAGCGCTACTCCAATAACGAATGCATTTCTCAGTAGTAGTGGATAAGTTAAAACTGTATGTTAGAGCTTGTATAATAATAATAATAATAATAATAATAATAATAATAATAATGTGCACTAGAGTATTCTAGATTGTCCTTTTTACATTGTGACAGATCCATTTAGAAACGTCCACGTTCTGCAAGTTAGACTTTGTAAAAGTTTACGCTGTAGTTTTTCACTACACTGTTCCAACTACTAATATTATACACCAATGATATCATATATAATGAATAATAATAATAATAATAATAATAATAGTAGTAGTAGTAGTAGTAGTAGTATACTGTTTCTGTTATAATATTATATTTTGCGCCATTGGGCTCGGTGCGTCACACTTCTATAAAGAAACTCATTTGAACGCGGGGCTTATTTATGATGGTCAACGAGGCGTCTCTAAATGCAACGTATGATTCACATTATTAATTTGGCTTCATTTAAGTTTTTTGTCCTCAAATACTTCTCATATTGCCAATTTATTTATTTCTGCCTGATGGGCGGTATTGTTGAAAAATGGTCGTCGATACTATCTGATTAGGTTTATGTAACTTTACATAATGTGCGACTGCTTTGTGGAAACGTTTGCACACTCCATGAGCGGCCATTATAGCGAAGAGAAACAATAGGCAGCAATAATAATAGTAATAATAATAATAATAATAATAATAATAATAATAATAACATCTAAGTGAAAGGTCACGCAGTATCCCAAGGCTACTCTCATGCGTCACAATGCGCCGTAAGGCTGATTTCTCTCTCTCCCCCCACTCGAACCCGTTGTAATAATGCTCATAAAAGTCATTAGTGCTTTTCCCGAGCAATAAACAAAACGTCGTGTTAGGGCCGAGATTGATGGTGCCCTGGTCGAGCGGGCCAGGTCAGGAAGGAATAAAATTCAATCAGCGCGCCCCAATCGTTCTGCACAAGACGGGAAAGAGTGAGGCGGGAGGGGGGGCGGTCACCGGGGAGGATGTCGGAGCACCATCAACCCTCATCAACAACACTGCGTGAGAGACGCAACAGCACAAAAGCACTAAAGCAGATACCCAAAGCTCGCGCTTCCAAACTTTAAATTGGACCAGTGCTGGACCGGTGCGCCCTAAACAGCCACACGCAGGACTAAAAGACAATCAGCCACCTTAAGATCCTCACGTTATAACACAGCTTCAAATAGTAGTGTGTGGTTTGGGACGCAGCCTTTTTGGTGCCTTGATGACCTTATTTGGACGCTTTATATGGCGCCCAGGCCTGTGCTTTTGGCCTCAGAGCTCATTCGAACAGTCATTTGCTGGTCAAATTCAAAATGATCGATGCTTACTGCTCTCAGTTGATTTTGGGGGATTTGGGCATGGTGTTGAATTGCACAACACGAGGAGGAAAGAAAATGGGCAATAGAGTGTATTAGAGTGATAAAGCATGATCGGCATCACTGTGCCAAGACCTGAGTCTGGCATATTTGCATCATGCAGATGAAACTGATCATCATATTAATTGAAGTGTTGCAAAGTGGATCAAAGAGCAGAAGCTCCAGTGGTTGACGTAAATGTAGCCCTATTTGAAGGTAAATTTATAAACCTAGTGTCCCACAGGGTTAAAATATTATATTAGATTATAGATAGATAGATAGATAGATAGATAGATAGATAGATAGATAGATAGACAGATAGATAAATAGATTATTAATCCCAGAGGGAAAGTTAAATATTACAGCAGCACAAAGTAAAGTCAATAAGTCAGTATTTATAGCATGGAATTGCATTATTATACAAATACACAAATAGAAGTATAGTTATAGAAAATATCTTATATAATAGAGTTCCATGAAAAGTGTGATGTGCAGTAAATATTAATAGATGTGCAGTATGTTATATTATATTATGCCTATATTATATTATAATTGCAATATTTACTTTCCATTTTCAATACTTTATCTTGAGGCTGGAACCATCAGAGATTGAAATCCTGATCCAGTGTTTTTTTTTTGTTTTTTTTGTCAGTCGTAAATAAAAAGCCGTTCAGTCGAGGCTCGAAATGACCACTCTCGTATCCTTCAAACACACAGCATGTAGCATTTAGCGCTTTCCTCAGTGGTGCTCCTGCTTGCCCCTGGTTATTTTCTGCTCGTAAATCGTTCCGCTAAGTTTATGCAGAAATGCCTTCGTGCGCCTGCGCGCACCTTCTCGCTCTCTCCGCCCGCGGGCTTCGGGTCAGCTAGCAAAAACAAAGAGGCTGTTCAGCATTACTATAAAATCAGTAAAAACATAAGACAGCAGCATTTTCTATTTTTGCTTTTTTTAAGACAAAGAAGTGCAGAACTATTGAAATGCGGACTGAATTTGCACTCAAATTCAAAAAGCGCTGCTTTCGTACATCTGCGCCCTTTGTTTGGCAAAACAGGAAAGCATTTTGCGGCCATCGCTCACCAAAGAGATTGTGATAAAATCGTATTGTTATCACTTTTTATCCACGCAACGCAAAACTGGTTTACTTAGGGCCAGTGGGCTCGGTTTATATTAGAGAAAATAAAATGATTAAATTTTTTGGACTGGTTTCAAGAAAAAAAATAAGACTCTAATTCTTGTCATTTTCAGTCCCATCAGGATACAATGCTAACGTCGAGAGAGAGAGAGAGAGAGAGAGAGAGAGAGAGAGAGAGAGAGAGAGAGAGAGAGAGAGAGAGAGAGCACCTTGACTGACGCACTTTGGAGCGTCATAACATTAAGAGCGATACTAAAACAGATTTTAAAGTATATGACTCGAAAATTATGACGTTACAGCGAGTCTATAAGACAATTCTGAATAGGTTAACACAAGCAATAGTGTTGCTGTTATATTTTAGACTTTGTGTAATTGTAAAAAAAAATCATATAGGCCTTTTGAATGTGAACATTTTTAAAAATGGATGATTCGCTTTGAAGTTGTAGTTATTATTGGGAATTAGCTGAAAAAAATACAAACAACAATTATTATTATTATTATTATTATTAGTAGTAGTAGTAGTAGTAGGTTTATAGGTAGTACGGGTAGTATTATTATTGGTGCTGAAAAATAAAATGAATCCAAATACAAGGAGAAAAAAAGGTTTCAAAGTAACATCATGACGCACAACAACAATTATTGGTCTTGTTGATGATGGTGGTGACGCTAATGTTGCTCTTATTTTGACCATTACAAAATGCACTATAATAATAATAATAATAATAATAATAATAATACACAGTGACTATATTTACCGGACTAAATAATATCAAGAAACGTTCCCGTGTTTTCTATTTTATTGTATTCTAATTAATCTTCTATTGTGATTAGTATATTAGAGTTTATTTTTATTTTCCTCGCTATTTTAATTGGCCTGTTTAGCTTCTATGCATTTATTTAATCTATTAGAAATGCATTATTTAGATCATTTCGTTTATTTCTTACACATGAAATATAGGCTGCTCGAGGAGGTTGGGTCACTTTTTGAGTTTTGGTCCTCCCAAGGTTTCTTCACATTTAGGGAAATTTTCCTTGCCACTGCCTCTGCAGAGTTGATGAATATTTGTAAAGCTGCTTTGAAAAAGCGCTAAATAAATACATTTGATGTTGATCTTAATAATAATAATAATAATAATAATAATAAACATTGTGAACATATTGTTTAATTAGTATTTATTTTCTGGTAGCACGGCTACAGTCTTACGCAAAACGTTTCGGTCAAATTACACGTTTTGTTGATTTTCTAAATGAATCGAAGTTAGCAGCCTCTCTGCAGGGAACGAACTGCTCTAACCGATTTCTAAGTTGTAATAAACCGGGAACACGTGACAAGAAAACATCAACGGAGGTGCATTCAGCAAACTTTAATGCATTAGCAAGTTTTGCTCATTTTTTTCATTGTGCTTTAAAACACTTTCACCGGTTAAAACTTCAGAGATTAAGTTATTTTCATTTGAAGAGTCAACAAATAATGTCATCTGAAAACCAGGGAACTCAAACTTCTGTACAAGACTGTGGCAGACAGAGGGCCAGACAAGGATTCGTCATTATAGGCTCAATGTTTTGCGTTTTAGTTTTGGTCCATAAAAACAAGCGTGTTTCGTATTATAAGACCCAACTTAGCCATACACAACCGGTTTAAGACTGCGGGTCAAAACAAGCTTCATGTTCATTACATTTTTGTTACTTAAAAAAGTTCCTTGGAAACAAAATCGTTCGGATGCCAGAATGGCCTGCCTTTGTGACCGCTGTTACTCTGATACTTCATACACTACATTTATTCTACCATTAAAAATGCAGCTAAATGGTGCGATTCACGAAACAGCCCTACGGTAGCCTGTAGTTCGTAATTGTGGTACAAATCCCAAGTCTTTATCACGTTTTTAGTCAAACCAGTGAAAAACTAGGCTGTATCATATAGGCCCAAGTCTAGCAAGTTCAAAATCATAACCGTTCAAAAAACAAATGGGGCCTACATGGGGCAAATGGTTGCTTGCAGTGGCTGTAGGGGAGGCGAGGGGAGGGGGAGAGTAGGTGAGAGCTTATCTACACGTTGATGAAGGTCATGGCTATTTTCCCCTATAGCCTAGAACGGATTAGTCCCTCCGTACCCCCATCCAACACCCACAGCCCAGTGTCGGCTTCATTTAAATGAGGGATCAGCTGGGTATCTGGAGTAAAATGCAGCTGAACAAGTCTGTTATATGTGATGGAGAGAGAGGGAGAGAGAGAGAGAGAGAGAGAGAGAGAGAGAGAGAGAGAGAGGGTGCACCTGTATGAGTGGAAAAGTGCGGGTCGTTTTAGCTCCATCTGCTTTCAGTTAAAAGTCCTCACAGACAGGCGAGCTCTGTCTCACACTCTCACGGAGTAAAGAAAAATAAAATATATACATTTATATCCGAGCCCGTCGGCTCCTCTTTAGCCGGCTTTGAAACGCTGCTAGTTTTCTGTTTAAGCTGGAATAAATGGCTTCCACGCGAACGGAGATTTCAAAAAGCTTCAGGCTGATTTTGCATGCCAACATGAAAGCCTATATACATTACCGCCATCACCTTTATCCATTCAGCTTTGGAAGGTCATACCTAAAATACAAATATAAGGAATTATTTTACTGTGCTAAACGATAATCATAAAAAAGAAAGAAATGGGTTTATGCCAACTAGTAACTCAACACCCACCATCATTCATCTATCTATTCAGCTGCTGTGTCAGGTCATATCTCAAATGCAAAATGAGAACGAAACATATATCATCATTTTAAAGAAAGCCATGGGTTTAATAATAAGAATAATAACTATATATATATATATATATATATATATATATATATATATATATATATATATATAGCTACATGACAAGATAATTACATGTATGCAGTTGCAATTATCAGTGGTGTCATAACGTATGAAAACGAAGACAAACACACAAACGAAAACACACACACACACACACACACACACACACACACACACACACACACACACACACACAGTGTTAGTATCACCCTAACTTTAACCTCAGCAATTTTTGACGTTTAACTTTCACGTCAGTAACCTGCTTTTTGGTGTTTCAAATAAATTTGCAGATTTTGTCCGCACGCACACGCACACGCACACGCACACACGCACACACGCACACACGCACACACGCACACACACACACACACACACTCACGTTTACCGTGCGTGTATAGCCAACAGTGGAATTTCATTTCAGATGGGAAAACGGGCGCGCTCGCCGACCTTTGGATAACCCGCTCACCCTGGCGTTAAGAGGCAGAGCCCGACACACACACACACACACACACACTTGGATATACACACACATACACCCGACCCGCTAAAACCGCGCGCCCCTCTGACCGGCGCTAATTATAGCGAGCGCGCTCCCTCAGTGTCTCCATTCCGCTCCACTTTGACACAGATCTCACTGTCTCCCCACTCACACGACCTGAGAATTGAACACTGGGGAAACTGTCATTAAAATCTACTTTTGTTGTAGGAATTCCTGGCACTGGGAGACTTTTCGCAGAAACAATGGAGAATTAAAGCTGAAATATAAGAAACATTAATATCAGAGCTGTGCTGGTTTGGCAAAAGTAAGGACCGAGTCCTGCATTAGTCTTATTTCTCCTTCATGAACACCGAGCTTAAAAGAAAAAAAAGACATCATAGAGAACAAAACGAAAATGCTTCTTAGTTGCGTTTAATATTCTTAGGAAATGATGCAGTTACTGTTCATCCACCCTTGATCACACCGTCATTATCATTATCTAAGTTCTTCTGTTACCAATAGTCTCACACACACCACTATTAGATCAACTCATAAGCTGAATATTATTAATACGGGATTGATTTAATAGGTTACTTAGGGAAGGCAAAGAGAGGCCTGTTTAGTGGCCTGATTTCTATGTATCACTACATTTAGCTACAACTAAATAATGTGTTTGTGAGTGACAGCAATAAATACATCGATTTGTGTTAAAGTTAAATTAACTATTACCTGCTTTTCTTTGAAGCCTATGATTAAGTGTTATAAAGGACGGGCATAGGACATACGAAAGAAGATACTGCAATCGTATGAAGTTTCATCTGTTTGTTTTCACTTCAGTTGATTCTGAAAAATGTTCTACACTAGGAACGTTCTGTATAAAATTGTATAAACAACCTCAGAGAAGTGAGGAAATGCATGACTACGATTTTCATTCGTGTTCTTATCTTATCTATCTTGAGTTATAGCCTAGATTATGACGCGCATTATTATGTTTTATTAACATTTGCGCATTTCATTATTTAAAAAAATCTCATTTTCATGTGCCATAGTATTCACAGATCATTTATTAAAGCAGACAAGAACAAACTTTCAATCAAACTTTAATACCAACTACAGCTACTATTAATGATCGTATTAATATTAATCATACATCATAAACTAATTTATATATACCCTATAAAAAATACCGGCTAAAGCTAAAATTGCAAAATATTAAGCTTTTACTAATCCTGACACCAAATCATTGGTCAGAAAGTCAGCAAGAACTAAGAAAATGCACCCCTGAGATCTGTGATTTGATCACTGCTTTTTGCTGTAGTGTTGGGGAAAACCGCTGGAAACACGAAAATTCATATACATATTCTTCTTAAATGAAGACAAAATGATGAAATATCAAAATAACACATAGCTGGGTGTTTAAAATCTTCCAAAACATCTTCTTTCTTAAAAGATCGTTATTAGATGGTAATCTGCGACAGTCCAGATTTGAACTCCACAGAGAAATAATATGGTCTAACATTAAAAACAAACTGGGAAACAGTTCTACTCAACTGGTTGAAGCTATTGAGTGAAAGAACACTGATTTCACACTGGTCTTTTAATGGGTTTATGTTTGTATACTAGCTCAATGTAAATGTGGAACTTGATAAGTACAACAATTTTCTTAAACGAAATATTTTTGTGATTAACCGACGTTTATCAGCCGTTTTGCTTATATATGCTTATATCTATATATATCTCTATATACATAGATATATCTATATAAATATCTATATATATATATGCGCGACTTTTTTATCTCGACTAGCTTTCCTTATCTTATTTTGTTTTTTAAAAAGGCAGATATTTAAATTTGAACACTGAAGGATCTCCAGCGTTTGTTCGTGTGTGCCCGTGGTATTTTAGTTTTTTTTTTATAGACAATAAATTAACTGCAAATGATCACCGTGCCTCGTGGAATATGTATTACACCGGGAAATATTATTTCTGTCCTAACTGGCATTGATTAATTATCATGTGTTGTAACACAGTATCAATTGTTCAAATACTTGGCCAAGAGTTGTGAGTCTAAAAACTCTCTCAAGTGCTGTAACTGCCTTGCATAACTCAAGCTGTTCAAAAAAGACTCTAGTACACACACCAACTCCTGCAACTCATTTCCTTCAAATGTGTGAGCAAGAACCAAGACATTTGCTTCTCTCCTTTCTTTCTTTCCTAACCTTAAACGCTCCTTTGTATTTCGGCATTGCCTCTAAAACAGTAAGTAAACACATACATGTTTCCTTTCCTTCTGATTACCGATGAAGGGTGGAGGTGTGGGTGTGCGGGCTCATTACTGCAGTAATTAAATAGCAGTTGCCTTCACGCTCCTCCCACAGTCCCTCACCAGAATACAGATGCAGAACTGATTGCCAGATAAAGCTGCACATGTTGGAAAACAAAGAATGAACGCCTGTGTTGTGAGTACATTTATAAGGACATATTTTGCATCGATCTATATGTTATATCGCCATATACTATAGTATTTTAGACACGTGAACAGGGAAGACATTCATAATTGCCAGGGTGCCATATGTACACAACGCACTTTACAGAAAGTTTTAGGCCACCATTAGATTTGTTGTTTTAGCAATATAACATTTCGACGATTGGCCCCAAAAACGTTAGACTTGAATTTGCCACTCACTCACATAATGCAGTTTTCCACGGATCTTCCTTCCAATCTTTGTGAGCTTTAGCACATCTTGACCTTTTCTCCGTGTCCCTAAATCATAAACGTGGTTTCTTGGTTGCCACCCATGGTCAATCATTTCTGATCTTCTTCGGACTGTATAAGGGTCAACTTGGCATCCCTGCAGTTTTATTCAGTTTTTTTAATACTGCATACAAACGTCCAGTATTTTCTGGTTGTATTGAAATAAAGAGACTGAGGAATAATTGCTAAACAATGACACATCTAATCTAAGGTTGGCCTAAGACTTTTGCTCGGTACTGTACATGTGTACAGTGTATTTATTGTAAGCTGTGTTCAATAGCAAACAAAGGAATGCGGATTTTGAAATGTCTTGCAGTAACCCTTACATGCAGATTGCCTAATATCGCTCTGACCCTTTGAACGGGCTTCAGTCAATCAGGAAGAAATAGCAAAACAAAATGCTCATTGGGAAGGAGAAAAAAAGAAAATGACTAGATTCATGAAGAGCGGCACAAGCCAAAGTGCATCTGAGGTAAAACGTTCTCTTGGACGTGTCACGTCAGAGAACAATGAAAGGCGTCTTCAGTTTGTACAAGCATACTCGGGAATAAGAGAAGATCACAATCCGCCACATGCGTTGTTCGTACGAGGACTTTGTTTCCGTTTACAGAAGCGGAATCATTACATACACAGCATTAGAAGAATAATTTGAATAAATCATGTCTCTCCAAGTTGAGAATAAAGGCTTGACACTATAATATAGGAGAGATATCTGGATATGGTTTGTTCAAAAATAAAATATATGCAAGTATTTACTTAACAGCTTCTCCCTACTAATGTATCTTTCTTTTTCCTTATCTCCATCTCCCACACACACACACACACAAACACACACAAACACACACACACACACACACACACACACACACACACACACACACACACACACACACACACACACACACAGTCCCAGCAGGGGCCCAGGAGGTGCCGTGACCTCGGGGGGAAACAGGATGGCGATTTCATTATACGTCATCTTATGGATGGTTACAGCACAAACAGAAGCAGGAGCTTTCCTTTACTCTGACTGTGCTGGTCCCAGAGCAATGATAAAGGTTGTTACAAGCAAGGGCCCATGTTTCTACCAATTTTAATCAGGCTGGACACTTTATTAGGTACACCTTGCTAGTACCTGGTTGGACCCCCTTTTGCCTTCAGAATTGCCTTAATTCTTCTTGGCATCGATTCTACAAGGTGCTGGAAACATCCCTCAGAGATTTTGGGCCGTACTGACATAATAGTATCACATACTTGCTGCATCCATGATCCGTTCCACCACATCCCAAAGGTGGTCTATTGGATTGAGATCTGATGAGTGTGGAGGCCATTTCAGTGCAGTGAACTCCTCGTCATGTTCAAGAAACCAGTTGATTTGAGCTGTGTGATATGGTGCATTATCCTGCTGGAAGTAGCCATCAGAAGATGGGTACACTGTGGTCATAAAGAGATGGGCATGGTCAGAACCTGTGTTGTTTAAACAATTTCAGTTGGTATTAAAGGGTCCAAAGTTTGTCTAGAAAATATTCCTCACACCATTACACCACCACCACCGGCCTGACCCGTTGATACAAGGCAGGATGGACCCATGCTTTCATGTTGTTTATACTAAATTCTGACCCATTCGAATGTCACAGCAAAAATCTGTGGTAGCCTAGTGGGTGAGGTATTGTGGACTAGTGGTTAAGGTACTGGACTATGGACCAGAAGGTCCAGGGTTCAAATCTCACCTCTGCCAAGCTGCCACTGTTGGCTCCTTGAGCAAGGCCCTTAACCCATAATTGCTTGGACTGTAAGATTGTATTAATTGTAAGTCACTCTGAATTTTTCCAATATTCTATCAACCAATTTTACCAAGACTCTGCCTCAACTGCCTGTTCTTAGCTGACAGGAGTGACTCCCAGTGCTCTTCTGCTTGTGTAGCCCACCTGCTTCAAGGTATGACGTGTTGTACATTCAAAGATTCTTCTGCACTACTTTTGAATGTAACGAGTGGTTATTTGAGTTACTCTTGGCTTTTGAATCAGCTCAAACCAGTCTGGCCATTTTCCTCTTACCTCTGGTATCAACAAGGCATTTCTGCTCGAATAACTGCCACTTACTGGATATTTTCTCTTTTTTGGGCCATTCTCTTTAAACCTTAGAGATGGCTGTATGTGAAAATTTTTTTCTTCCCTAGCAATATGTCTTGACTTTGTCTACACGAATAAATGCATTGAGTTTCTGCCCCATGATTGGCTGATGAGATATTTGCGTTGAACAGGTGTACCTAATAAATTGACCAGTATATGCCAAATGCATAGATATTAAGTAAATGACAGAGCAGCTGTGGCTGAGTTCAAACCCCTGCTTTGTCACCCTAAGGCCCTTAACCCTTAACAACTTCACTATATTATGCATAAATTTACTAATAGGGCTAATAGGAAGGCTGGGAGTTCAACTCTCGGTTCTGTTACCACTGGTGGGTCCTTAAGGAAATTCCTTAACCCTGAACAGCTCAGTTTAACTCAAAGTCTTTGAATACATGATATCTGCCAAATATCTAAATGTAACCTATGGAAATCAAATTTCAGGTCTAATGACTTTGTCAAAATGATCTGGAAAACATATGTTGTTTGGCCTTGGAGGCACAAATTTTAAACAAAAAACTTTCATAAATCCCTAAAACAATCCCTGTATTTTTATTCTTAATGGTATGCTGTTTCCCAGTTTACATGGTACCGTGCTGAATTATGTCGATAAATAAACAAACATGCGGTACTTCAAAGCACAAAGACAAACAGAAAATGTAACACAATACAGAAGAAGTGGCAATTTGGAACGCAGCTGATACCATCAGCAGTGGAGCTCCTATTCAACACAATATTTAATTTAGCTATTTCTTAAAACAATAACCTCCATAAATCCTTGAGATTTCCCTGTATTTTTGTAGTGAGTCTGTGCCTGTTTAATGGTAGGAAACCACATGCTACCATGCCTAGTGCTGTAAGTCAAATAATAATAATAATAATAACTTATTTTATAATAATGGAAATATAAACTCACCAGTCACTATCATTTTATCACTTCCATGACCACCACAGATCAGGTACTATTTGGGTGGTGGATCATTCTCAGCACTGCAGTAACACTGATATTGTGGAGGTGTGTTAGTGTGTGTTGTGCTGGTAGGATTGGATCAGATACAGCAGTGCTGCTGGAGCTTTTAAAGACTGTGTTCACTCATTGTACACTATTAAACACATCCACCATAAACCTTGTAGATTTAATCGTACCAGGACAACACACACTAACACATCAGTGTCACTCCAGTGCTGAGAATGATCCACCACCCAAATAGTACCTGATCTGTGGTGGTCCTGTGGGGGTTTTGACCATTACAGAACAGAGTAAAGGGGACTAACAAAGTATGTAGAGAAACTGATGGACTACTGTCTGTAACTGTAAAACTACAAAGTGCTTCTATATGGTAAGTGGAACATAAAATGAACAATGAGTATAGAAACAAAAAATTATATCTAATAAAGTGATTGGTGAGTTTATATATTAAGTAAACCTTCAGTCGGGGGATCATCTCCTGGCTTTGCAAAAGGAACTCAGTGCTGTGATAGAATGGCATCCCATTGAGGACATGTATGCAAACTTGCCTTGTGTTCTCCAGGGATAGATGCCGAAGCTCCCGTGACCCTAACCTGCAAAGGCAGCGTGAGAATATGACTAATAATAATAATAATAATCATCATAAAAGTAACCATGGGTACTAGAAAGGTGCTATATAAATGTAACATAATAATAATAATAATAATAATAATAATAATAATAATAATAATAATCAACCTTGGGTGCTAGAAAGACTTTATAAATATAACATTAATAACAATAATAATAATAATAATAATAATAATAATAATAATAATATAGTGACCTTGGGTTCTAGAAAGGTGCTATATAAATGTAACATAATAATAATAATAATAATAATAATAATAATAGGTGACCTTGGGTAATAGAAAGGAACTATATAAATGTAAGATAATAATAATAATACTAATATTACTAATACTAATAATAAAGATGATGATAAGTTACTTTTATATAGAACCTTTCTAGTATCCAAGGTCACTTATTATTATTATTATTATTGTTATGTTACATTTATATATCCCCAATCTAGTACCCGAGGTTATTATTATTATTATTATTATTATTAATAATAATAATAATAATAATAATAATAATTATTATTATTATTATTATTATTATTAAATCCTTATATGGGGCTTCAGGTAGCATTTTTTTCTCAGATCTCGACCAGCAGCATGAAGGTGCTGGAGAAAAAAAAAAACGTTTTGACCAGTGAATAAGCACAGAAAGGTTCCAGAGTATTCCCCAGTTCTGGAACCAGCACTGATTTGGTGGAAAAGGCTTGTTTGTGAGAGGAGTCTTTGTCCAACAGAAAGCCTCACTTTCTCAGCCATTAGATTATGATCTGTCTGTCTGACCAGAATGTCAGGAAATCAAGACTGACCTCCTGCCTTTCTGTCTCTCACACACTGACACACACCAGTCACAGACCCATCTATCACTGGAATAAATATGTGTGTATATGAGGAGGAACTGGTCCGGCCTCCATCCGGTACACAGAGCTACAGAATGCATGCATGTAGAGCAGACGGGATGTGGTTTAATCATCATATGGATCCTATTTGCTGCTGCACCGGTAACCTCAGACTCACCTAATATTCTACTTTATCAAGGTAATCTGCACAGCACGCTGACCTTAGTGGGAGCATTAATAAAAAGGAATCGAGAAAAGACGGAAATTGGCAGGACGGACGGAGAGGTGGGGAGTCGTGGGGTGGGGTGAGGAAACACTTCCAAAATGGACCCTCTTGGCACAGAGCAGGCATATGTGAGTTTTATGAATGTATATAGAGTGTGTGCTGCATGAAGCGAGGGTTAAGTTACGGCCAAGATGGAAATCCAACAATATAAAGCTTTATGTGAAACAGAGAGTCGTGCCAACACCAGTGGACTGGATACATGATAGTCCCACACCGACTGCTCGCTCACTGACTGCGTAGAACTGCTTTCTTTCTTCCTTATTCCTAGCTTTGTCTCTGACTTTGAATTTTTCATCCATTCTTTCATAATTTGTGGGACTGTGGTAGCCTAGTGGTTAAGGTACTGGGCTATGGAGCAAAAGGTCCAGGGTTCAAATCCCACTTCTACCAAACTACCACTGTTGGGTCCTTGAGCAAGGTCCTTAACCCACAATTGCTTGGATTGCAAGACTGTATCAATGGTAAGTCTCTCTGGATAAGGGCGTCTGCTAAATGCTGTAAATGTAGTTTTATTTTCTGCCTTTCATTCTTTCTGTTGATTAATATAGTCAGTATCTAAAGTGTTGCACTTGCATTTGAACTCCACGAATTTCCATTTTCTTTTCTGACTTTCTTTTCATTTTTGTTCCAGCTTTCTTTCTTTTTGCCTTTCTTCCTTTCCTGTCATCTTTCCAAGTTTTGTCAAAGCCTTTAGATTTCCATCTATCCATTCTTTCTTTCTCTTTCATTTTTTGGTTTGTTCAACTTCTTTTGGTTTGTCTTTCTCTAAAGTGTTGCACCTGCAATCAACCATATCCACTTTCTTTCTTTCTTTTCTGGTTTTCATTTTTATATTTTATTCTGTATTTTTCCTTTGTTTTCTTTCTTTGTCTTTATTCCTTTCCTTTCTTCTCATTTTCTAATGACTCATATTTTTTTCATTATTTTCATTATTCTTTTTTTCTTTTACCTTTCTTTCTTTCTTTCTTTTCCTAGTTGTGTCTCTGACTTTTTGAATTTTCATCCTTTCTTTCATTATTTATTGAGTTAATTATTTTCTGTCTTTCATTCTTTCTTTTGATTAATATCATCATTATCTAAATGTTTGCACTTGCATTTGAATATTTCCATTTTCTGTTTTATCCCTTTCTTTCTTCTATTACCTTTTTGTTCAGCCTTTATTTCTTTGTTTTCTTTCTTTTTGTCTATCTTCCTTTTCTGTCATCTTTCCAAATTTTCTCAATGTCTTTAAAGTTTCTTTCTTTCTGTCTTTTCTGGTTTTCATTTTTATTCTGTCTTTCTTCCATTCCTCTCTTTTTTTTATAATGACTCACCCTTCTGTCATTATTTATTTATTTGTTTATTTTTCTGTTTTTCACTCCTTTTAAAATTGTTTTTCTTTATCTACATTGTTGCACTTGTACTCTTTTCTTTCTTTCTTTCTCCCCTTTGTCTTTTTTCCTAGTTTTCTTTATGACTTACATTTTTAAATTGTCCTTTAATTCATATTCATTTTCTGTCTTTAATTCTTTCCTTTGATTAATATGGCCTTTCTCTAAACTGTTGAACTTGCACTCAAACTTTTCCATTTTCTTTTCTTTCCTTTCCCTTTTGCACTTTGTACATAAGCACACATGCTTGTCACAAGCTCTAACTGTTGTGCATGTCTTGGTTGAGTGCCATTTTTAATTTGCATGCACTAACCAGAGCTTTTAAAGGACAAATGCCTGTGAGTGTCAGAGAGTTAACCTGCTCATATGCACGTATGAGTCAAAACTGATGATGCAATCACAAATAAGAACAAGACGTTTGGGAAAAACAGTGTTCGCCCACGGAATAAGGAGTGTGCTGTAGGAATAATTGAGATGTAAATTGTAAGGTGTGTGAGAGACGGGGGATGTGTGTCCTTGTTCTTTGTTTTAAGTTTGCCAAGAGAGGTACAGTATATCTATTACAACTTAACCTTTTACATTTGTAAACACAAACACACAAACACACACAGATCAGGATTGAAGCATATGTGACTGACATGAAGAATCTGTTGTTGCCAGAGGTGACAGAGAGGTGCAGGTGAGTCACAGATCATCCAGTTCTAGAGAAGCTTCCTGGTCATGTACAGCTAAAGATCCATAATGACATGAAGACAAATTACACCTTTAATGAACTATGAATTACAGGCAGTCTGATGAGCTGGTGAAGTGGACATTTGACAGATTGTGCTCGTCTGAATAGATAAATGTACAGCCATCTGACGGACTTACACCATTTGTTCAATGGAATAATTAGCAATCACAACTGTGCAGTATTATTGTTTTTGTATTATTTTAATCCTTTTTAAGGTAGGTGTAGTTTTAAGGTGGTTGTGTAGGCTTATAGTTGATTTCTAGCTGTGGTAAAGGTGCTGGACTATGGAGCAGAAGGTCTAGGGTTCAAGCCCCTGAACTTCCACTGTCGGGCCCTTGAGCAAGGTTAGATTAACCCACAATTGCTTGGATTGTACTCAAGTCAAGTCAGCTTTATTTCTATAGTGCTTTTTACAATTTTAGATTCCCTTCTAAATTATAAGGCCAATCCCAACTTGAGTAAACCTAGGGTGACAGTGGCAAGGAAAATCCCCCTAAACATTATAAGGTAGAAACCTTGGGAGGTCCAAGACTCAAAAAGGGACCCATCCTCATTGGGTGGCTTAGATAACGAATGAAATTAATATATCAAGTCAAATCAGTCTGCAGCAATAGTTTAAAAAACAGATCTAAGTAAATACTAACAGATAAATAAAATATTGAATAAAATAATGTAAAAAACATGCATATTGGCATTATTTAGCCTGATACACAGAGGATTGTACAATGTGGTTATAAGCCACATGGGTGATACATAACTAAATGCAAATTTAAGTGGTTGACATAACCTTTTTTGTACTTATAATCAGTCCAGAGTGTATTGGTGCCATGAGTTTACCAAGAGTAAGTGTTTTGCTTTTACTTGTCACTTTCAATCCATTACTCACTAAATTACATGAGATTTTTCATCACTTTATTATAAAATAAGCTTTGTGTTAATGATTCTGGCCAACTGTAGGTTCATGTAACCGGTAATGTTTAATAAATTAAACTCCTCAATTCATGACACATTTAACTTATGATGGATTTGTCAGAATGTAACGCCATTACATTTACATTTACAGCATTTAGCAGTTGATACAATTTTACAATCCAAACAATTGCAGGTTAAGGGTCTTGCTCAAGGACCCAACAGTGGCAGCTTGGCAGAAGTGGGACTTGAACCCTGGACCTTAACCACTAGCCTCATACAGTATGGATTTTCTGGGGGTCTGGAACGCATTAATTCCATTTACATTTTTCTTGATATCATAGAATACACAACTGAAATGAGAGAAATTTGTACTGGCTGAATTGTGCTAACCAAAATCGAACCTGTACTGAAGCTGCCTGGGAGGTTTATTTTGCTTGCACACACAATGAGAACAAGCAAGAGGAGCAAATGAATAACAATAAAACCATAAATAATATGTTTCCCCCCAAAACTTGAACAGTAGTATTTTAGGGTCACCACATGTCCAAATCACTGCTTCTGTGGCTCAGAAGTTAGATGCTGTTGGAAATACTGGGTTTGAACCCCAGGCTAGGCTTAAAGGACTCTGTGATGGACTGCTATCCCATCCAGGCAGCACTTCGGCCTACACCCAATGAAACCCTAACCAGAATAACACCTGAATGTTTCTTCGCCTAACCACAAACAAAAGCAGACGGAGTTTGCTAGATGCTACTGGAACCAAGGTGTAGGCAAAAGATAAAAAGTTTTTTTGGCACCAATCACTTGGTAAATAAAGAAAGGATAAAACCAAATCCCCATGGGTAAGTATGGTGGAGGATCTGTGATGATGTGGTCCTGGAACTGTTGCATTTGGCATCGTGAAATAGGGCGAGACTCTAAATTATAACCAGGTTGTGGTTGGATCTTGCAGCAGGAAAATAATCTACAACATGTATCCAAACTGCTCAGTAACCACACATTCAGCCTCTGACGTTGCAATCGAAATCCCCTGACCTGAACTATGGGTGTGTGATCTTGAAAAAAGAAAATGATATCGTGATCTTCCTGACTTTCCTGGATTTTGTCGATACTGATAATTAGACAATACTTTGGCAGTGTATATTTTGGGTCTAAAGTGTTCACAAGTTGTTTGAACCCATCTCTCTCAAGCACCTGAACTTGCATTGTGTCTATTGTGATTTAACTGGTGACAGAACTTGGTGTCTTGGCATTTGTTGCTTTTTTGTTATAAGTCCCTTTTTTTGCCTGCTCAATGGGAGAAATTTTAACAGTGCTGTCGCAGCTACAGCGGTGCCATTTACTTCTTTTTGACCCTTAAAAAGACTACAGGACTTTCAGAAAAACATAAACATGAACATTTTTATAACATTAGAACATTTTAAATGAGATACAGCTTCCACATCAGTAGAGGGATATATAACTGGATAATAATCCCCAGTGCAGAGCTCTTTATAATTTCACTACTATAAGATCAAAGCTAGCGGCCAAAAAACTTTCTCCCCCCACATGTCTGTTCTGAGATGGTAACAAAGGGGAAAACCAGAGACTTCAAAGGCAGGGCAGAGAAAGTCATATCTCCTTATCTTAATTGATGCCCCATTTCTATAATGACCTTACACTTTGGGACCACGTCGGGAGAGAGGGAGGGATCTGGGTGGGCTCAGAACACCAAAGGCCAAGTTCGGTTCTGCCAATCAACATTTTTCACCCGGTTTGAGATGTAAGATTGGACCAATGATTCATGACATCATCAAGCTTTGTTTGGTTTATACAAGGGCATAACCCACAGAGCATGCAACGCAGAGAAACATGAAAGCAATTCTCTGCTCTGAACTGTGGACTACACACACTGTGATTCTATATCCGATTTAGACGATGCATACATTAATCCAACAGCAAAAGACATAGACCTCCGTAGAACCTGTCAAAGTCTCTGTGTCCGTTATAAGAAAACACAGATCCATTTTTAACTTGAAATGTCATTTATAATAATACAGTGGTACCTTGGTTCTCATGTATCAAGCACATTTTTTTCCATAAGGAATAATGTAAATTGGATGAATCCGTTTCACACCCCCAGAAAATCCATACTGTACAGTGGTGTGAAAAAGTGTTTCCCGATTTCCTATTTTTTTTCATGTTTGTCACACTTGTTCTTGTACACCTGTTCTCAATCAGGACATCACTTAAATGGAACCTGCCTGACAAAGTGAAGTACACCAAAAGATCCTTAAAAGCTACACATCATGCCAAGATCCAAAGAAATTCAGAAACAGTTGAGAAAGAAAATAATTGAGATCCATCAGTCTGGAAAGGGTTATAAAGCCATTTCTAAAGCTTTGGGACTCCAGCGAACCACAGTGAGAGCCATTATCCACAAATGGCAAAGACATGGAACAGTGGTGAACCTTCCCAGGAGTGGCAGGCCGACCAAAATTACCCCAAGAGCGCAGCGACATCTCATCCAAGAGGTCACAAAAGACCCCACAACAACATCCAAAGAACTGCAGGCCTCACTTGCCTCAGTTAAGGTAAGTGTTCCTGTCTCCACCATAAGAAAGAGACTGGGCAAAAATGGCCTGCATGGCAGAGTTCCAAGACAAAAACCACTGCTGAGCAAAAAGAACATTAAAGCTCGTCTCAATTTTTCCAGAACACATCTTGATGATCCCCAAGACTTTTGGGAAAACATTCTGTGGACTGACGAGATAAAAGTTGAACTCTTTGGAAGGCGTGTGTCCCATTACATCTGGTGTAAAAGTAACACAGCATTTCAGAAAAAGAACATTATAGCAACAGTAAAATATAGTGGTGGTAGTGTGATGGTCTGGGGCTGCTTTGCTGCTTCAGGACCTGGAAGACTTGCTGTGATAAATGGAACTATGAATTCTGCTGTCTACCAAAAAAATCCTGAAGGGGAATGTCTGGCCATCTGTTCATGACCTCAAGCTGAAACGAACTTGTGTTCTGCAGCAGGACAATGATCCAAAACACAGCAGCAAGTCCACCTCTGAATGGCTGAAGAAAAACAAAATGAAGACTTTGGAGTGGCCTAATCAAAGTCCTGAGCTGAATCCTATTGAGATGCAGTGGCATGACCTTAAAAAAAGACTGTTCATGCTCGAAAACCCTCCAGTGTGGCTGAATTACAACAATTCTGCAAAGATAAGTGGCCAAAATTCCTCCACAACGCTGTAAAAGACTCATTGCAAGTTATCGCAAATGCTTGGTTGCAGTTGTTGCTGCTAAGGGTGGCCCAACCAGTTATTAGGTTTAGGGGGCAATCACTTTTTCACACAGGGCCATGCAGGTTTGGTTTTTGTGTTAAGGATACTATGATAAGTAATGTTAAGTAAGTTAATGTTTAAAACACTAATCTACAGTTGGCCAGAATCATTAACACAAAGCTTATTTTATAATGCAGTGTTGAAAAATCTCATTACCAGGTACCAACTGGTACCACTGTATAGTAATTTACAAAACTGGCCTATATTGTTGGAACACAACAGGTTGAGTAAAGAATGATACTGAAGCAGAGCTGCTCATGTAGGAACTCCCATAATGCGCTACAGACCAGGTTATATCACTTAAAAGGTGCTGTAGGTTTATCAGACAGTATGGCTCAATACGTTTAAAGTTTGATCAACTTAGGCTGAATGTGTGATTTTTATGCTATAATCATATTTCATAACCCACCTACCTTTTTTTTGCTACAAACAGCAGATACAAACATTTCCAGCTCTGCTAATACACAACAATTGCAACACTTTAAGCACTCTGACCTTTGACACGGCCCATTTAGAACGACTGGAGCGGTCCTTGACACTGCACTGGCTAACAGCTACTACTGCCAAGAACAATAAACAGCCCATCTCGCTTTAAGAAGCGCTCTGTTTAGGGTCCGTCCGATTACTCGCTCGCTGTTTTTATTTCAGGGGACCTGTTTTGGTTTCAGGATCTTGCTTTCCTGCGTAACTGTTCATCTGTGTACACAAACAACTACGTTCGAGCATTTAAGTCATGGAAAAGCAACACACAGTCACAAATATGAATCCTACACACATGTGGTTGCAATAAGGCAGGAGATCTGAAGGAGAAAAGTTGACGATGTTAGAGCATGAATTTAGGATTGTTTAAGAGGATCGTGGGATATATTTACTTGTAATGTTGCAAATACAGGTAATATTTGGCTTTCCATCCAACCCCATAATTAATGGGGGCCACACATGAGGAAAGCCATATATTGGAGTAATGGAATCCTATCTTGTACTGTATTATAAGTGTGGATGTTACACATGTGTAAAAAGTAAATTAATCCAAGATCTAAATACGTGTTTTGCTATTTGAACTTCATTGTCTAAGTCTGGGAAATTAGTGAAATGTCCTTTAATTAGGAAGAAATGCAATGTTTACTATTATATGTATATTATATTATAAGCTTTTTATGTTACAAGCTTATTATATTAAAACAAAGCATTGTGCAGCTGGAGTAACCGTGTATATACCACTGAAGAAACCACATACAGTGGTGCTTGAAAGTTTGTGAACCCTTTAGAACTTTCTATATTTATACATAAATATGACCTAAAGCATCATCAGATTTTCACAAAAGTTCTAACAGTAGATAAAGAGAAATGAGACAAAAATATTGTACCTGGTCATTTATTTATTGAGGAAAATGATCCAATATTACATATTAGAGAGTGGCAAAAGTATGTGAACCTCTAGGATTAGCAGTTCATTTGAAGGTGAAATTAGAGTCAGGTGTTTTCAGTCAATGGGATGACAGTCAAGTGTGAGTGGGCACCCTGTTTTATTTAAAGAACAGGGATCTATCAAAGTCTGCTCTTCACAACACATGTTTGTGGAAGTGTATCATGGTATGAACAAAGGAGATTTCTGTGGACCTCAGAAAAATAATTATTGATGCTTGTCAGGCTGGAAAAGGTTACAAAACCATCTCTAAAGTGTTTGGACTCCACCAATCCACAGTCAGACACATTGTGTACAAATGGAGGAAATTCAAGACCACTCTTACCCTCCCCAGGAGTGGTCGACCAACAAAGATCACTCCAAGAGCAAGGCGTGTAATAGTTGGCAAGGTCATGGCAGGGTTACAAGGAGAAAGCCACTGCTCTCCAAAAAGAACATTGCTGCTTGTCTGCAGTTTTTTAAAGATGGACAAGCCAGAAGGCTATTGGAAGAATGTTTTGTGGACGGATGAGACCAAAATAGAAATTTTTGGTATAAAGAAAAGCGTTATGTTTGGAGAAAAGAAAACTCTGCATTCCAGCATAAGAACCTTATCCCATCTGTGAAACACGGTGGTGGCAGTATCATGGTTTGGGCCTGTTTTGCTGCATCTGGGCCAGGACGGCTTGCCATCATTGATGGAACAATGAATTCTGAATTATATCAGAGAATTCTAAAGGAAAATGTCTGGACATCTGTCCATGAGCTGAATCTCAAGAGAAGGTGGGTCATGCAGCAAGACAACGACCCTAAGCACACAAGCCGTTTTACCAAAGCAAGAAGAATAAAGTTCATGTTTTGGAATGGCCAAGTCAAAGTCCTGACCTTAGTCCAATGAAAATGTTGTGGAAGGACCTTAAGCGAACAGCTAATGTGAGGAAACCCACCAACATCCCAGAGCTGAAGCTGTTCTGTATGGAGGAATGGGCTAAAATTCCTTCAAGCCGGTGTGCAGGACTGATCAACAGTTACAGGAAACGTTTAGCTGCAGTTATTGCTGCACTGGGGGGGTCACACCAGATACTGAAAGCAAAGGTTCACATACTTTTCCCATTCACTAATTTGTAATATTGGATCATTTTCCTCTATAAATAAATGACCAAGTATAATATTTGTCTCATCTCTTTAACTGGGTTCTCTTTATCTACTTTTAGGACTTGTGTGAAAATCTGATGATGTTTTAGGTCATATTTACGCAGAAATATAGAAAATTCTAAAGGGTTCACAAACTTTCAAGCACCACTGTAAAATTATATGTCATGTCTAAAACCAGGGCAGGACCAGCTGTAGGAATTACATCCACAAATCAGGAAATGTTGAGGCAGTATGAAAAATGCAAATAAAAAAACGCAGTGTTTCTTACATTCACTTTGACTTTCATTTAATTGCAGACAGTATGAATCCAAAATATTTCATGTTTTGTCTGCTCAACTTCATTTCCTTTGTTAATTAACATACATTCCTTCATTCAGAGCCTGGCTTTTGGACCTGTTACTGATAACATTCTGGATAGAAGTCTGTCTTTGTTCCAGAACACCCAGCATCCATTTCTTCCATAAAAATCTGAAATACTGAGTGGTCTGACCACAATACATTTCCACTGTGCTGTGATTCCTCTCTGACGCCTCTGAGCCCAGAGAAGTCAACGCCGCTTCTGGACATGGTTAGCATAAGACTTCTTTTTGACTTCTTTCACAGTAATGCTTTAAGTGCCATTTGTGAATGTAACTCCATAATCTAGTGCGTGATAAAAGTTTTATAAAAGTAATCCACTGCCCATTTGGTTCTATCAGCTATTGATGAATGACGGTTCGTGCTGCAGGGCCGTCTGAGGAATCAGAGATCATGGGTGTTCAGCTTAGGCTTGCACCTTCACTCTTTATAGAATGAAATTCCTCCAGATTCCTTGAATCATTTAATGATATGTCATGTAGAGAGGGAGAATATGCAAATCCCTTCCAATCTCTCTTTGAGGAACATTGTTTTTAAACAATTCCATAATTTTCCAAAATCCTCTGCAGATTCAATCTGTCATGTGAACTGCTTTCATACCAAATCATGACTGTTGACATCACCTGTTTCAAACTGCATCATTATATCATTATTTAGTTTTTTTTTTTTTTTTAACCTCATTACTAGGCATAAATTGCCCCTGTCCCAACTATTTTTAAATCTGTTGCAGGCCTGAAATGCAGAAATGGATATCTATTAACAAATGAAGCTGACCAGACAAAACATGAAATATCTTTGGTTCTTACTGGCTGCAATTAAATAAGAGTCAAAGGAAATGTAAGATACACTGCTTGCTTTATTTGCATTTTCCATACCGTCCCAACTTTTTCTCATTTGGGGTCGTATGTCTCAAAGTCAGCTTGGCAACAATCAAATGCCCCCAGGAGGATCTGGAATCTGTGGTCATGGATAAAGAAGTCCGTGTTCATCCTGTTGCCGCTGCGACCCTTACCAGGAAAAGAGGAAGGAAACTTTGAACTGAATGTCCTTCTTCCATGGTGGGTTTATTGGTGGGTTGGAAAGCAACTTTAGAAGTGCACACATTACAAAGAAATCAGACGACTCATGTAGACCCAGGATTGTTCTCACTGTTAGATTACACAAGGTTTCCTGTTGATTGGACTATTCCAACAATAGTATTAAATGTACAGTAGTCAAAGCAACAAGATCATGCACTTGTGCTCTACTGTACTTCAAATACTATATAATCCTTATTTAGAAAGTCTGTGCTCTCAAATCACTGCTTGCACCTAATCTTGAAAGAAAATAGTAAACGTACCCATCTTGGACACTTTTCCCCTAATTAACAATTACTGCACGCTGCCAAACCTCAGTAAGCTTTGGCTTCACCATCCTGCTCTGAATTACTGGAGCATCGTGGAGCCAAACGCTCAAGAATGGCCACAGTGTATTCATAGACTTTAAGGAATTAATCACCTGCAACATCGCTGGTTCATTTTTGCTATAATGACCCTATATAATTTCTCAGTCTCTTGATCAGAATACAGACATTTCTTTACAGTATGAAATAACCTGAAAAACAGCTTCCATAGGCTATAAGTGTTAAAGTCAGCTCCACTTCCACCCAAGCAACAGCAGCATCTTGCAAGTTGAGCACTCAACAGTCCGAAGAAGCTTGATCAGGAATGGTCTTTTTGGAAGGGTAGCAGCCAAGGAACCACCTTCTCAGAAGAAGAACAGGGTAAAAAGTCTGAAATATGCTAAAGCTCACAAAGACTGGAATGAAGACCAGTGGAAAAGAGGATTATGGAGTGATTCATCCAAGTTTGAAATTTTTGGGTCCAGTCATTGACAATATGTTATAGACTGTCTGGCCAAAAAAAGGTCACATACTCTAGTATTTGTTGGACCACCTTTAGCTTTGATTACAGCACACATTCAATGTGGCATCGTTTCCACAAGCTTCTACAATGTCCCAACATTTATTTCTGTCCAGAGCTGCATTAATGTTTCCCCAAGACCTTGTATTGATGATGGGAGATTTGTTCCACTTCACAAAGTCTTCTCCAGCACATCCCAAAGATTCTCAGTTGGGTTCAGGTCTGGACTTTGTGGTGGCCGATCCATGTGTGAAAATGATGGCTCATGCTCCCTGAACCACTCTTTCACAATCTGACCCTTCTGAAACAGATTAACATCTCTTCCACGACCACAGGATGTGTCTTTCGATGTGGTTGTTTAACAAATGAGAAGCTACTCACTGCATCAGTTAGGGTTAAAGAACTTGTTGCCAGCTGAAACATAATCACCCATGCAGTAATTATCCGATGGGAGGCTCTTTCTTTAACTATTTACTTAGTTAAATCCAGGTGGTGACCTTTTTTTTTGGCCAGGCAGTGTATATGGCCATTATACCATCGATAAACAACCATCTTTATTGGGAAAGTCACGTCCACAACATTAACTATGCATAGCTGAATAACAAGACCAAAACAATGATCAAGACCAATGTAGTGAACGTTTGACTCTGCTTCTCTTTGAAAGTTAAAAGCATAGCTGGGGGATTTGGCAGCTTTCCCTATGGCTGAGCAGTGGATGATGATGAGCCAGTTATTAATAGTACATGAGCAGAATGGATTAACAAGATGCTGACCGAATCACCCAGTACTAAGGTTGTTTACATTACCTAAACCAAATGCACAGTCTTACCCAAAATAATCCCTGTAAGACGTCGGTACGAGACGTCAGTGATTCCTAGGTTCAGGTCCAGATTCGCATTCTTCTTCTGAATAAGTACTCTCCTGTGGCTCAAGCGATTCTCATGAATATGCGATACGCTGGCTTTCATGACCACACAGAGAAAACGGAGCACATAAAATACTCATAATACCTACAGTTGGGAAGCATTTTTGGAAGGTACAGCATTGTTGCCTTTTTCTGAACTGACTAAAGCTACTGTACAGGATCTTTAAAAACAAGGCTACGGAGAAAATAAAGGCCTGAAAGGCAGGAAGTTTGTAGGGAAAACAGGGAGTATTGACTGTTAGAATCTGTGGTCGTTGCTATACGAGTACTTTCGTTATTGTACTCAAGTATTTTTAGGTATCTGTATTTTATTTGATTATGTCTGTAACTTAAAATCATTCAGTTATTGCTGCACAGGGAGGGTCACACCAGATACTGAAAGCAAAGGTTCACATACTTTTGCATTTCACTAATATGTAATATTGGATCATCGGATCATACACATATATATATTCACTAATATGTAATATTGGATCATTGGATCATACACACACACACATATATATACTATATATATATATATATATATATATATATATATATATAATACACACACACATACATACATACACATATATATATATATACATATATATACATATATATATAATATATATACACACACCCACACACACACACACACACACACACATATATATATATATATATATGTGTGTGTGTGTGTGTGTGTGTTGTGTGTGTGTGTGTGTGTGTGTGTGTATATATTATATATATATATATATATATATATATATATATATATATATATATATATATATATATAGATATAAATCAATATCAGATAATGGGAAACCCCAGATAATGGGGTTTACATGACTAATTGCAATTCTACTTTACAACAAGCCAATAATCTCAGAGAAATATGTCACAAAAACTTACATCTTTAATATTAAATAATCCCATTGTTTGCTTTCTCGAGTACATACTGTTTTCAGAGTCTCCACAACGTTTTCAATAGCGATCGTAATTCCGTGGAACGTTTAATTCCGGGGTTGCCAGATCTAGCGAGGAACCCCCCGCTAAAGTCAACGGAAGAAGTGGACAAATGAAGCCAAGTTTTGAATATATGGACCTGGCAACCATGCACAGACTGTAAACACAGATTACAATCAGGTAACTGGTAGACATGCTATGAGTAATCCGATTACTGGGGTAAAATACAGCTGTATTTCTAGGTCGGAGTATGCTGTATACATGACCACTTGAATAATCAGATAACTGCAGAAACCCGACTATGATCGGATTATTAAGTGGTCATGTACACAGCAAAACCAGACTTGAGGCTTATGGCAGTGAGTTTACAATGCAGTCAGATGTGGTACCCTCCTTCACCCCTTTCTCTCTATTCAAAATGTGAAGTGAAAATTCCATCAGATAGGCATTTCCTCTTCTGCTGCAGCAGCAATCTGTGCAAGCCAGTGACTGCAACATTCTTATCTTATCAACGTGGAGGATCTCGGGTCCTGTCGTGCCCATACAGGGGAAGAAAAGGCTGGTAAAGAAAGTGATTTCTGCCTTCCCATTGCAACACATACACAGGCGCAACCTGCGAACCCTATAGAGCCAACACTGTGCTATCTGACGTAATACCTCTAGGTATTTAGAGGTACACAATGACTCTTTCATCCACAAAACACATTCACACCCAAAGCTTTTACACAACACTTCTAACGCACTGTCACTTTGTCCAACTTGTTTTGACTTTATAAATAGGTATGTGGCTCATAGACAGGGATTGTTTTTGTTGAAAGGCTTCCTGTTACTTAAGGAAATATTAATATGCAGTACTTATAATTGTACTGCATTAACACTGAATGTTTTAAGTTTCATAGCATTTATAACAGTACAAGTTTTAGTACTAATAATTATTATTGTGCCATGATAATCTTAATAATAGCAGTATGTATTAGCAGTCATGGGTCAGCTCTTGGCCTTGTCACAATTAGTGGTTTCTTTATAAAGCACAATCTCAGAAACACACCAAAATAAAAGTCCTGTTGCTGGTCTGTTTTGCTGCACAACATGCCAAATTATATACAGTGGTACCTCGGTTCTCGTCATTAATTCGTTTCAGAAATGTAATTTTTAAGACATAAATCCCCATAATCGGCAAACCTAAGGTGACAGTAGCAAGCTGTATGGAAAGGGGGTGTTTGTTAGGACGATTCTAACTGCCTGCGACTGATGTGCCGTAAAAATGTATTAGAGGGTTTTTTTTTGTTTGTTTGTTTTTGTAAAATCGTTTCACGCGTCCTAAAATTCCTGGAAGCGCCCCTGGTGGCAAAAATCCCAACACATGATGAGGAGGAAATCTAGAGAGAATGCTTGTCGAGAACAGAAAACAATGAGTACTGAGCAAATGTTTCCCATAAGGAATCATTTAAATTGAATGAATTCATTCCAGACCCCCAGAAAAGTTTGTTTGTAATTTTTATACACACACACACACACACATACACACACACACATATTATATATATATATATATATATATATATATATATATATATATATATATATATGTATGTATGTATGTATGTATGATGTATATATTACTGAATTTTATATATCACAAAGTCTATGAAATATTTGGTCACCCACAAACAAGCAAGATTTCTGGCTCTCACAGACATGTAACATCTTTAAGAAGCTCTTCTGTCCTCTACTCGTTACCTGTATTAATGGCACCTGTTTGACCTCGTTATCTGTATAAAAGACACCTGTCCACAGCCTCAAACAGTCAGACTCCAAACTCAACCATGGCCAAGACCAAAAGCTGTCGAAGGACACCAGGAAGAAAATTGTAGACCTGCACCAGGCTGGGAAGAGTGAATCTACAATAGGCAAGCAGGTTGGTGTGAATAAATCAACTGTGGGAGCAATTGTAAGAAAATGGAAGACATTACAAGACCATTGATAATCTCCCTCGATCTGGGGCCTCACGCAAGATCTCATCTTGTGGAGTCAAAATATTCATGAGAATGGTGAGCAAAAATCCCAGAACTACATGGAGGGACCTGATGAATGACCTGCAGAGAGCTGGGACCAAAGTAACAAGGCTACCATCAGTAACACACTACGCCGAGAGGGACTCAGATCCTGCAGTGCCAGTCGCGTCCCCCTGCTTAAGCCAGTACGTGTCCAGGCCGTCTGAAGTTTGCCAGAGAGCATATAGATGATCCAGAAGAGGATTGGGAGAATATAATGTGGTCAGATGAAACCAAAATAGAACTTTTTGGTAAAAACTCAACTCGTCGTGTTTGGAGGAAGAAGAATTCTGAGTTTCATCCCAAGAACACCATACCTACTGTTAAGCATGGGGGTGGATTTTAAGACAAAACCTCCTTCCATCAGTGAGAGCATTGGAGATGGAACGTGGCTGGGTCTTCCAGCATAATGATCCCAAACACACCACTGGAGTAAAAAGCATTTCAAGGTCTTGGAGTAGTCTAGCCAGTCTCCAGACCACAAGCCTATAGAAAATCTGTGGAGGGAGTTGAAAGTCCGTGTTGCCCCAAAACATCACTGCTCTAGAGGAGATCTGCAAGGAGGAATGGGCCAAAATACCAGCTACAGTGTGTGCAAACCTGGTGAAGACTTACAGGAAATGTTTGACCTCTGTCATTGCCAACAAAGGTTATGTTACAGAGTATTGAGCTGAACTCTTGTTATAATAACAATATTATAACAAGTTTGAATATCACAGATTTACAGGTGTGGAAATGAATTCAAATGAATTTCTATAGGCATTCTAGTTCTTTTGTCATTTTTTTCATGTAATTAGTAATACCTAAATCCCCATAATCAGCAAACCTAAGGTGACAGTGGCAAGTTGTATGGAAAGGGGGTGTTTGTTAGGACGATTCTAACTGCCTGTGACTGATGGGCCCTAAAAATGTATTACAACTTTTTTTTAATATTTCATGAAAATCCCTGGAAGCGCCTCTGGTGGCAAAAATCCCTACCCATGATGAGGAGGAATTCTAGAGAGATCTAAGATTACGTAGCATTAATTTAATTTAGTTTAAAAAAGCTGCGAGTCTGAAACACATATTTTGGGGCTGTGTACGTCTGTGCCTGTGGATGTTATCTGCGCTGTCTGTGATGGCTGAGATTGCCAGGCTGCTGCTGGGCTTCCCCTCCGTCCATTGTTTTGCCGAGTTGGCAGGCTGGGGGGCAGTGGGCGGAGCCTGCGATGATGATGGACAGGCGCCTGATCGGTTTTGGTTTCCTGTGCAGACTCGGGCAGCTCTCGCTGTTTAACTTCTAGGCCTCTTATCGTTCCTGACACCCAGCCCCACACACACGGCGGAGTTGGGGCGCAGCTGGAATTACACGAGTATTTAAGGAAGTGTGGCACGGAATGATTGTTGGAGTCTGAAGTGCATACACAGACAAGAACACACACTAAGCAGCCCACCTACATTCCTGCACACTCGCACACTCCTTCGACCGTGAGTCCATAGGCGGTGCGGAACAAAGAAAGAGAGGGAGAGAGGAACGTGAAAAAGGCGACGAGTCGGTGTGAGAGAGGATTAATTGCTCAATCAAGATAACTAGCCAGAGCTCAAGGTGGAGGGGCTTGGGTAGGAAAATCCATTTGCTGGGTCAGAGTGTAATTAACCCTGCTACACCCCCACTCCACTAGCCCTCCGCAGAACTCACACACACACACACACACACACACACACACACACACACACACACACACACACACACACACACACACACACCTTACTCAAAGTGGCCCAACACCTCCAAATTTAAGTGAGAAAATGTTAGAACTTACAGTGCTGTTTACATATATAACTGCAATAGGTTTTTACATATATATATATATATATATATATATATATATATATATATATATATATATATATATATGTATGTATAATATTAATATATACTACTACTATTACTTCTATTACTATTATTATTATTATTGCATAGTGCCTTTCTCCTACTCAAGGTGGCTTTACAAACAATACAGACAAGAGAAAGTGAGAAACTAATTGGAAAAAAATTATACACACCCCTGAATTGGAAGAATTGGGAAAGAACTGGAAAAAAAAAAAAACCCACACACTTCTATACAATAAAAAAGGGCCAAACCAAAAATTGCAATATATTATGCCTTTAATGCTCCTACAGTAAATCATTGGTCATAAAATTAACAAGAACTAGGGTTTTTTGACATTTTTGACACCTACACGCGGTCAAAAATAATTGGGATGCACACGCTCGCCTGGCCAAAAGTATTGGGACGCACACCCTCACATTTCCAAAAGTATTGGGACGCACACCCGCACACAGCCAAACACACTGGGACGCACACCTGCACATTTCCAAATGTATTGGGATGCACACCCGCACGCAGCCAAAAGTACTGAGACGCACACTTGCACACAGCCAAAGCATTGAGATGCACAGCTGCACAAGGTCAAAAGTATTGAGACGCACACCTGCACACGGCCAAAAGTATTGGGACGCACACATGCACACCGTCAAAATTATTGAGCTGCACACGGCCAAAAGTATTGAGATGCACAGCTGCACAGGGCCAAAAGTATTGGGACGCACACCTGCACACAGTCAAAAAGTATTGAGATGCACAGCTGCACAGGGCCAAAATTATTGGGACGCACACCCGCACACAGCCAAAGTATTAGAATGCACACTTGCATGTGGAAAAAGGTATTGGGGACACACCCTCACATTGCCAAAAGTATTGGGACGCAAACCCACAGGCAGCCAAAAGTATTAGGATGCACACTCGCACACAGCCAAAAGTATTGGGACATACACTGGCACGTGGCCAAAAGTCGCACACCCACACCCACATTCTTTCTACTGGCCACATTTCAGTTATATATGGTCATTATACCATTGCTGAAACGATGATATATAATGTAATAATGATCTAACAGCATTCTTAGATACTCGTGTGGTGGGGGTTATGGGGCACCAAGGAAAAAAAGGTTGGGAACCACTGTCTTTCATCTATGTCTATGTTGTGCCTCCAGGGACTCCACCTTTTGAGTTTTAGAGTTCCTCTGGGTATAGAGGTGTAGATATACCCATGTCCAGAATGTACTCACAGTTAAAATAAAGCTTTTTTTTATTTTACATATTAATTTAAGGATTTAAAACGTACATAGTTTAACCATATTTTGATTGAATTGCATTCTTGTAGGAGAGAAATTATTAGGTAGAATGAAAATATAAACTCAGATATGACCTCTTAAATCCAGAATCTTATCCTCAGCCACACTTAAATCTAGTGGCTTTGTTATTTAGTCCCATATCTTTCTATAGGTCTGGTCTATTCGTGGTTTAATTCCAATTCCTATGCTCTAACATTGTCAGCGTGTGTTCATGCACCGCTTATGCGTTCCACTGAAGCTTCCATTACATGACAGGAAATCTAAGCCCAATCATCCAATACAGAGCGAGGGTGAGATACTCTGTGAAAACAAACAAAGTGCTCAGCTTGTTGATTTAATGCATTTGTGCACACCATCGCTGAAAGACCTGGAGTCAATACCACATTCTGTGATTGCTCCCTCACCTCTAGGCGGACGATAATGATTCAATCAACGTCAGATTACAAAATAAACACCCTGCGTTTTGGAACTGGGGATTATTTCAGCAAGCGGAATCCCTTTTCAAAAAGAATGATTTGTGTGCTGGGAGAAAACCCGAGAAGCACTGGGAAGCCCGGGTTATACTTGATCAGAAGTGCTTCGTAGATGGCACCCAAAACAAAAAAGTGGAAAGTCTGGAATATTTATGGGTTTTCTGAATAATAAGATGTTCCTAGCTGTCCGTCATCAAAATAGCGGTTAATAGAAGTTGAATGTTTTGTTTTCTGTTCAAACACAATCCCGGCACGTTTTGACAGAGGTGTAGATTGCAGCGTGAGAAAAAAAAGTCACACAGTCTGAGAACTATTGGGCAACATTATTGGGTAAAATGGGATTGCATAAAATAAAAAACACTTTTGTACTGATTTGAATCAGTACTGTCTCCAAACCAGAAAACCTTACTTACAAAAAACCTTATTAAACTAATTAATTAAAAATGCATGTGCCAAGAAACTTAAATCCAGGATCAACACTTTTAACAACATTAACTACTGAAAAACTAATTGATTTTAAAAGACTGACTTTATCACCTACTACTGGAAAACAAAAGTTTGCTACTGTATCATGGTAATGACTCCACTGGGTATTTATTATATATGTAATGTAATATTTGTGCGATTTGGCAACCTATATATCATCACCAAAATCAACACATGAACACAAGTGCAGGTGGTTTAGTCTTGTCCAGAACTCCTGTCCAGTCATCCAAATGATTCGAGTATGATCCAATATTCTAAATTCTAAACTGCAACTACACGTTTCCTGTAGCTGATGATCAGTCCTGCACACCGGCTTGGAGGAGTTTTAGCCCATTCCTCCGTACAGAACAGCTTCAGCTCTGGGATGTTGGTGGGTTTCCTCACATTAACTGCTCGCTTCAGGTCCTTCCACAACATTTCCATTGGATTAAGGTCAGGACTTTGACTTGGCCATTCCAAAACATTACCTTTATTCTTCTTTAACCATTCTTTGGTAGAACAACTTGTGTGCTTAGGGTCGTTGTCTTGCTGCATGACCCACCTTCTCTTGAGATTCAGTTCATGGACAGATGTCCTGACATTTCCCTTTAGGATTCTCTGATATCATTCAGAATTCATTGTTCCATCAACGATGACAAGCCGTCCTGGCCCAGATGCAGCAAAACAGGCCCAACACCATGATACTACCACCACCATGTTTCACAGATGGGATAAGGTTTCTTATGCTGGAATTGTAGTGTTTTCCTTTCTCCAGACATAACACTTTTCTTTTAAACCAAAAAGTTCTATTTTGGGTCTCATCCGTCCACAAAACATTCTTCCAGTAGCCTTCCTGGCTTGTCCACGTGATCTTTAGCAAAACTGCAGATGAGCAGGCAATGTTTTTTTCTGGAGAGCAGTGGCTTTCTCCTTGCAACCCTGCCATGCACACCATTGTTGTTCAGTGTTCTTCTGATGATGGACTCATGAACATTAACATTAGCCAATGTGAGAGAGGCCTTCAGTTGCTTAGACGTTACCATGGGGTTCTTTGTGACCTCGCCAACTATTACACGAATTGGTCTTGGAGTGATCTTTGTTGGTCGACCACTCCTGGGGAGGGTAACAATGGTCTTGAATTTCTTCCGTTTGTACACAATCTGTCTGACTGTGGACTGGTGAAGTCAAAACTCTTTAGAGATGGTTTTGTAACCTTTTCCAGCCTGTTGAGCATCAACAACTCTTTTTCTGTGGTCCTCAGAAATTTCCTTTGTTCGTGCCGTGATACACTTCCACAAACATGTGTTGTGAAGAGCAGACTTTGATAGATCCCTGCTCTTTAAATAAAACAGGGTGCCCACTCACACCTGATTGTCATCCCATTGATTGAAAACACCTGACTCTAATTTCACCTTCAATTTAACTGCTACTCCTAGAGGTTCACATACTTTTGCCACTCACTAATATGTCATATTGGATCATTTTCCTCAATACATATATGACCAAGTATAATATTTTTGTCTCATTTGTTTAACTAGGTTCTCTTTGTCTACTTTTGGAACTTGTGTGAAAATCTGATGATGTTTCATGTCATATTTGTGCAGAAATATAGAAAATTCTAAAGGGTTCACAAACTTTCAAGCACCACTGTAAATGAGGACTAAGCCATGGCTTCAATCTTTTGAACCCAGGCCTACTTTGTGACGTTAAAGAAATCCTGAAATGCCTTTTTCAATCCAAAAGCTATTTTGGTGCACTCACAGTAAGCCATAAACAGAGAAAAAGAACATTTTTATCCGTTACCCGAGTTAATTATTAACTAGCATTCATGACTTCTCTTCTATAATTTCCATTACAGATGGGCTGCAACCAAGTGGCAGTCCATCTAGTGACCAATCTGAGTACCTGGCTGTCACTTCAATTTTTGTGAGCTGTGTTAATATACAGTACCGTGCAAAAGTATTAGGCCACCATAAGATTTGTTTCTTTAGCAATAAAATAAGTACCACTCATAAAATACTGTTGACGATTGGACCCAACAATTTCAAACTCGAATTCATCGTGTTATAATACTCTTGCCCACTGATCTTTGTTCCAATCTTTGTGAGCTTTATCATATCTTAGCCTTTTCACCCTGTTCCTCTTTCAAAAAAAGTGGTTTCTTGGCTGCTACCCCTTAGCTTCCCGATAAAGCTGCCAGATTCTGCTATTGCTCAAGTGTAAAGAGAAGTCATACTTGTAAATACCTGCTGCTGTAGCCTACAGTGTTTCTTTTTCAGCTTTTAATACTGTATACAAATGTTCTGTATTTTCTGGTTGTATTCTAATAAAGAGACTGAGAAATAATTCTAAATGGTCATTATTCCGATGATAAAACAATGGTATATCTAATTGAATGGTGGCCTAAGACTTTTTGCACAGTGCTGTAACTCATGTTGTGTTTCACTCTAGATTTTTGAGCTGGATTTGACCTCACTTTGCTGATTAAATAGACGACTAACTGCTAAATATGGATTCAATTGCTCAACACCCTCAGTAACATTCACTATTCCCATTCAACAAACGACTCGAACCTTTCCACTACTTTTCTGACCACTAGTTGTGTATGTATTGCCTACGATAATATCTTAATTGTTGTCTTAACAATATGCAAGCAGCATGCTAGCACCACAAATCCAGCTACTCTACCTAAAAGCCCATGACTGAAATGAAAAATAAGTGAACAGACTGCTCCAGGAGACAAAACACAGATACCACCAGCCTTGCATTTTACATAGTTAGATTTAATTGGCAGATGTTGCTCATAAGATGTCAATCTGCAACACGGCGGAAATCAGTTGCTATTAAAGACAGCCCGATATCTATCGTATTTCACTATCTGCAAAGTAATTGTTGGGAAGAAGATGACAATTACAGTGGGGTAAAAAGTATTTAGTCAGCCAATGATTGTGCATGTTCTCCTACTTAGAAAGACGAGAGGTGTCTGTAATTTTCATCATCAACTATGTGAGACAAAATGAGAAAAACATTGCAGGATTTTTAAAGAACTTAATTGTAAATCATGGTGGAAAATAAGTATTTGGTCAATAACAAAAGTTCAACTCAATACTTTGTAACATAATCTTTGTTGGCAGTGACAGAGTCTTCACCAGGTTTGCACACACTGGTGGTAGCTGGTATTTTGGTCCATTCCTTCATGCAGATCTCCCCCAGAGAAGTGATGTTTTGGGGCTGTTGCTGGGCAACACAGACTTTCCACTCCCTCCACAAACTTTCTATGGGGTTGAGGTCTGGATACTGGCTAGGCCACTCCAGGACCTTGAAATGCTTTTTACAGAGCCACTCCTTTGTTGCCCTTCATTGTCATGCTGGAAGACCCAGCCACGTTCCATCTTCAATGCTCTCACTGATGGAAGGCAGGTTTGGCTTAAAATCTCACGATACATGGCCCCGTTCATTCTTCCCTTAACACGGATCAGTCGTCCTGTCCCCTCTGCAGAAAAACAGCCCCAAAGCATGATGTTTCCACCCCCATGCTTCACAGTAGGTATGGTGTTCTTGCGATGTAACTCAGCATTCTTCTTCCTCCAAACACGGTGAATTGAGTTTTTACCAAAAAGTTCTATTTTGGTTTCAACTGACCACATGATAGTCTCCCAATCCTCTTCTGGATCATCCATATGCTCTCTGGCAAACCTCAGATGGGCCTGGACATGTACTGGCCTAAACAGGGGGACGCGCCTGGCACTGCAGGATCTGAGTCCCTCTCGGTGTAGTGTGGTACTGACGGTAGCCTTTGTTACGTTGGACCCAGCTCTCTGCAGGTTATTCATCAGGTCCCTCCGTGTAGTTATGGCATTTTTGCTCACTGTTCTCGTGATCATTTTGACCCCACGGGATGAGATCTTGCGTGGGGCCCCAGATCGAGGGAGATTATCAATGGTCTTGTATGTCTTCCATTTTCTTACAATTGTTCCAAACAGTTGATTTCTTCACACCAACCTGCTTGCCTATTGTAGTTTCACTCTTCCCAGCCTGGTGCAGGTCTACATTTTTCTTCCTGGTGTCCTTCGACAGTTCTTTGGTCTTGAGTTTGGAGTCTGACTGTTTGAGGCTGTGGACAGGTGTCCTTTACACAGAATAAAGAGGTCAAACAGCTGCCATTTATACAGGAAACAAGTGGAGGACAGAAGAGCTTCCTCAAGAAATCATACAATGTGATTTCCTGGATATTTTTTCTCATTTTGTCTCTCATAGTTGAAGTGTACACCTATGATGAAAATTACAGACCTCTCTCATCTTTTTAAGTAGGAGAACTTGCACAATCAGTGGCAGACTAAATACTTGTTTACCCCACTGTATACCCAATCTCAAATGTGGAGTAAAGTTCCTCATCAAAGACCTTAGCCAAAGACGAAGATATAGAATATAGCAGTATAAAAAAAACAGGCTAATCATGTTAAATGTGCACTGGTAAACTGTCACTCACTGACAGATAAAGCCTTATTTCTTAATGACACGATCACCAATAAAAATGTGGCTCTGCTTCTGCTGACTGGAATCTGGCAAATACCTGGTGACTATTGGCATCTGTACTTGCTTACACTACATGGGTGGAGACGTCTCTCTAAGCCTGACCTTAAGTGTAGACTTGGCTTAGCTGCTGGGTGTTGCAATAACCTTGAAGTGCCTGTAGTTAGGTTCCAACGTGTAACACCATTGTAGCATCATTTGAATATATGACTCGTAAATTCTTACTACCACACCTGTGTATGCAAAACTAATATCGAATACGAAGAGTACCGAGCTATTTTTCCTATAAGGAATCATTTATATTGTATGAATCCATTCCAGACCCTCAGAAAATCCACACTGTATAAGGCATTATATGCATTAATGGAGTTGTATTGTACAGGTGCTCCCTGATTTATGATGGGGATATGTTCAACAAATCCATCACAAGTTAAAGGCATCATGAACTGGTGAGTTTAAAGAGTGTTTGGTAGAGAGGTCTACACTGTATCATAGAGCGAAGCCTATGAACAGCAAGTTACAGTTGGCCAAAATCATTAACACAAAGCTGATTTAATAATAAAGTGTTGAAAAATCTCATGCAACTTAGTGAGAAATGGATTGAAAGTGAAAAGTAAAAGCAAAACACTTACTCTATTGATGAACTCCACAGCTGCTAAGCTAGGATCTGTACAATCACCAGAAAATGTGCCCAGATCAAGCCATATCCATCTACCAGTGCATGGCAGTTATCCTCTTAACTCTGCTGTGTGGTCAAGCTTTTTTCATAAGGAGAGATGATTATATAAACAAAACATAATTTGTTATTATTATGGAGTATGGAGTGCACAAGATTCATATGCCATGCACTTTATTCATTATGTTTTGTCCATAAAATGCAGTACTGAAGGAAAATATGCTCCTTTTCGAAACAAACCACAGCTATAAGACATACAGTACTGTGCAAAAGTCTTAGGCTACCATGCCAAAATTAGATTTCCTGTTTTAGCAATGGTATAATAAGGAATACAACCAGAAGATACTGGAAATTTGTATGCAGCACTAACAATCTCAAACTCTGAATCTTTAAAAAGAAGATCTGGCAGCTTCATCGGGATGCCAAGTAGACCCTACTACAGTCTGAAGAAACCTAATCAGAAATGGTCTTTTTGGAGAGATAGTAGCCAAGAAACCACTATTTACAGGTCACACTAGAGAGCTGAATTTTACTTCAGTAATCGGATTTCTCATAGCACGTATACCAGTTACCCGATTCAGTATGTTTTCTCTGTCCGACATGGTTGCTATGTCTGCTTATTCCAAAGACTGGTTGTATTTGAGGTTCTCTTCACATTGACATGTTGGATTTTTTTCATGGGATCTGGCAACCTCGGAATTAAATTCACCGAAACGGCTAGGGAACACTTTGTTTAGACTCTGAAATGCAGTATATACTTGAGAAAATGAAGAATTTGATTATGTAATATGAAAGTTTGAAGCTCACGTTGCATTCTTCTGTGAGATTATTGGCTGGTTGCAAAGTAGAAATCTGATTTCGCCAGAGTTATGTAAACTCAAGAGGTTTCCCATTATATGATTACCCAAGTGTATTTAAACTTTCAACCTTCTGCAACTATTTATAATACAGATTATAAAGTGCATGTAAACATACTCACTAACTTGTGCCTGCAGAAGCCATTTTGTTCTGAAAAGTGTGGGTTTTTTTATTTTGTGTACATATTTCCTATTTTTTTTTGTATTCTAATAAATGGACTGGGAAACAATTATATATGGTCATTATATCATTAATAAAACATTAGTATATGCCTACTACTGTACATCACCAATGGCACTGGTAATCCAATACAGTATGAATGACAGTCTGTAATAAAGCTTTATATAGCAATAAGTCCTACATCAATCCAGATAGTTCTTCAGTCATAACGACTCTTTTCTTTCTCTCTGATTAATGTCAATTCTACTCTTCTTTTGAGCCCCAGGCTTTCCCATCACAGTAATGACAGTAGTGCTTGATATACTGTATATCCTGCCTTTCTCCACTGAGTGTTATATATTAGCTAACCAGGTCCAGGGAACTCTAAGTACCAACATGACAGGGAAGTCCAGTTCATTACTTATGGGGTGACATCACAGCTTTAGGGAGGGGGGGGGCAGTAAATTTATATGAGTGAGAACAAGAGCAAGAGAGCTATGACCATATTACATTGGCAAGTGAACACGGGGAGAATCATAACATCCTGACAGGAAGATCTTGTGGAAAATAATCAGATGGGCTTTGATGAGAGACTTTATTCCAATTTCGGACTGACTCCATACACTGGGTGATCTCTGACCCTTAAGTCCAGAGCGGCACATTTTTTAATTTTTATTTTTTTGGTATTTTTCCTCTTATTTTCTGCCTGTAGATTGGTGAAGTGGTGGGTTTGTTCAAATGGCGTTGACCAACATTCTAAACTAATTCAATTACTTTTGTCTTGGCTCCCATTTCACCAAGAGTGTTATAGGTTCAGTATGTGTTTGTGGTTTTCCTTGCCACTGTTACCTTCTGCGACTCCTTTAGTCCTCCTTTAGTCAAGATCTAGACACGTTTGTTTGTGACAGTGTCTGTTGCTTAAAGCTTTTCTTTTTTTTAATCCTGCTGAACCCAATTCAACCAGATACACAAGGTGGAAATCAAACCTAGACAGAGCACCAATCTACTGCGCACACACACACACACACACACCTTTGTTTTGCTATTCTTGTGAGGACTGTCTATTGACATGAATGACCATGAAGCATTACTGCAGCTAATTAATACTACACCTACATCTTCCCCTAAATCTAACCATAACCTCAGCAATCTAAAACAAATCCTAAAGCAGGACAATGGTAGCCTGGTGGTAAAGGTACTGGACTATGGCCCAGAAGGTCCGGGGTTCAAATCCCACCTCTACCAGGCTGCCACTGTTGGGTACTTGAGCAAGACGCTTAACCCACAATTGCTCGGATTGTAAGATTCTGAAATTGAAAGTTGCTCTGGATAAGGGTGTCTGTTAAATGACATAAATGTAAATGCAAATCTTTTGGCTCTTTTAGTTTTTCCCAAATAAAGGTTCGTTCTAAAAAAGCTAGTAAAGTAGTGAGGAGCGGAAAACGGACCTCACAAGTCAAATTTCCAGGGTTTTCTGCCATTCTGGCAAGTATAGCAAGACAAGGTACAAACTGGGATGATTTATGGACACCAACTGACCTAACATGTCTTTGAAATGTACCAGAGGACCGAGAAACGAGAACAAGCAAACTCCACATAGCTGAAGTCCAAGACGGGAATCGAACCGTGGATCTCTGGAGATAGCACTAATCTCAGTGTCATCACACTGAGATAAAATCACCCTCTATATAAAATATCATACATTGCTGCACATTTCCCTGCTTTCCCAGGGTCGCTTGGCGAAGAAAGGGTTTTGCCTGAAGGAGGAGTCTGACGCCTATCCCAAAGGACACAGGATTCAGTCATAAGCGTGCCCTGGGTGGGCCACCAGCCCATCCAAGGGCTGGTGAGTATGATGGTTCCCCGACACAACCAATCGTGCCTGCATGTGATCTCTGACCTGAACAGAAATCACCTCCATGACAATGCCAGGTCATTGCAGTAGAGATTTACATTTAGTCACTTCGAAATTTTACAATTCAAGCAAATGTCTGTTAAGGGTCTTGCACAACGACTCAACATTGACAGCTTGGCATAGGTGGGTTTTGAACATAGCACCTTAACCCCTTAGTAATGTACACCAGTTAGGTTTTGTTTGTTTATTTATTTCATGTCGCTCTTCAGCATAAAAGGCCATTATATCAATTGGGGGCCGATTTTAGTGTAATCAATTAACCTAGTTCATGCCATTGGACTGCTTGAGGAAACCAGAGTACCCAGAGTAAACCCAAGCAGACACAGGGAGAGCATGCAGACTCCACACGGCAGTGCTACCCACCAAGCCACCCCACCAGTTAGCGAACTGCTTTATTAGATCAATTCAGTTACATAAGGTCATGAGATAAAGACTGATCTAAAATGAACCTAAAATGATTTGAAGCCGTGATTTCAGCCATGACTTCAGATTTTAGTAGCTGTGTTTACTGAGTCTACTAACTGCCTTATCAAGATCACTTACACTGTCAAATGCAGAGTTGAGCAATCCGCACACACAAAAGAAAGCTTCAAACAACATTCCTTTCCCTAGGTTAGACCAGCAACCTGGTGTAAAGGTATGAGCTGATCAAATAATCATGTGCTGCATGTTTCTGTAGACACTTTAATAGGTACACCTCCTTGTTTCTACACTCACTGTCCATTTTATCAGTTCCACTTACCATATAGAAGCACTTTGTGGTTCTACAATTACAAACTGTAGTCCATCTGTTTCTCTACATACTTTGTTAGTCCCCTTTTCTCTGTTCTCTAATGTTCAGGACCCCCACAGGACCACCACAGATCAGGTACTGTTTGGGTGGTGGATCATTGTGTTCACCAACTATCAGACACATCCAGCATATTGCTACACCTTGTAGATGTAAATGCAGAGACAGTAGCTCATCTGTTGTTGCAGTTTATTTTAGTCATCCTCTAATCATTCACAGGATGCTGGTGGGTGGACATTTTTGGTTGGTGGACTATTTTCAGTCCAGCAGTGACTCTGAGGTGTTACTCCAGCAGCACTGCTGTTTCTGATCCACTCGTACCAACAAAACACACACCAACATACCACCATCACTTCAGTGAGAGTGTTTACATGCACTTAATAATCCGATCATGTATACAGCATACGGCGATCTAAACATCAGATTAAGAAATCCGATAAGTAGAGCTGAATTTTACCCCAGAAATCGGATTACGCATTGCATGTATACCAGTTACCTGACTGTAATTAGTGTTTTCAGTGTGCGCATGTGCATGAGCATTCCCCCACAGTTGCCAAGTCCGCGTAATCTAAAGACTTGGCTTTAAATTCGGCCTTTGTTTCCATTGACTTTAGCAGTTTTTTTCTCGCTGGATCTGGCAACCCGGGAATTAAACGCACCATGGAATTAAAGGCAGTGAAACGTCTTTGTAACACTTTTGGGGAGACTCTGAAATGCAGTATATATTGGAGAAAATGAATAATTTGATTATTTAATATTAAAGTTTGAAGTTTACGTCGTATACCAGTTACCCATTTACAACAAGTGTTTCTGTGTGCGCATGTGCACAAGTTTGTCCCCTCGGTTGCCAGGTTCGCAGATTCTAGAGACTTGGCCTTATTTTGGACTCCTTTTCCATTGACTTTAGCAGTGTTTTTCTTGCAACCCCTGGAACTAAACCCCCCATGGAACTGAAGGCAGCGAAACGGCTATGGAACACTGTGGAGGCTCTGAATCGCAGTATATATTGGAGAAAATAAATAATTTGATTATTTAACATTAAAGTTTTGAAGATTACATCACATATTTCTGTGAGACTTTTGACTGGTTGCAAATTAGAACTACAATTACTGCCCAAGTCATGTAAACCTGGAGCTTCCCATTATCTGATTACTCCAGTGCATGTATACTCGTTGATCAGATTACTGACAAAATCGGATTTTCTGGAGTTATCGGATTATTAAGTGCATGTAAACACACTCAACGTCACTGCAGTGCTGACAATGAGCCACCACCCAAATAGTACCTGATCTGTGGTGGACCTGTGGGGGTCCTGACCCTTAGAGAACAGAGTAAACGAGACAACAAGTATGTAATTAAGGAGTTTTAAGTTAGAAATCTCCCTAATAGTTGCATTAATTCAAGGACTGAGTGTTAAACAATAGTTTCAATACTTGTTTTCTCACTCTCTACTTGACATGCCAGGCCCTGATGAAAGGCCCATGCGGCTGCTTATCTTTCGAGCCGTCAAACATGACTAATAAAACATATCAAAAGGAGATGACTATGTATTTCCCCTGAGGTCATTTATTTCGCGAACAAAGGTTTGGTCCTTCCTGTTGTGTCGAGGTTGCCGTTCTTCCATGGCCTGAGCAATCCGAGTGTGGACTCAAGTGCATGGTGTTATCTCTGAAGGGCACCGAGCTCAGGCAAGCTTCCTATTTTCACACCCTGAAAGACCTAAATGCACCTGCCCTCCGCAGAACGTGACAGACAAAGCTGGAACAATAATGGAAGACTTTTAAGGACCATCCCGGCTTGCGTTGAGGTCAGCTTTCACTTTTACGTTTCCCCATCAGCGTGGCGCTTCTGCAGAATTATCTGATGAGTCAAACAGCTCCGATTACAGCTTAGCTTCTAATCGAGGCCACGTCTGACATGAACCCTCAGTCAGTGCCATCATTAACGGTCCAGATCTGACAGGGTTCTCCCCTGAACGCAGCCAGCTGTTTCACAAAACCCACAAACTGTCAGCATGTCAAACTGCGCTTGGCAAACTCCCCGAAACGATCCTCCTCTCTGTCCTCAACAAGAATCTACAAGCTCTTTCGAGGCAATTTGCAAAATACATTCAACCGGCTGGTCATAAATCAGTCACTGGCGCTGAACTTACGAATTTACAAGCATGTGTTAAATAAGGCGAGCGCTCGGCGGTACCATGGGGCACGGCGCTTTGCCGTTCAAGTCAAAAGTAGAGCTATTTTGTAAGTGCATTCTTACTACGGAGTTAATATGCAGTTAGTCTGCCGAGACACCTATTATTAGGGACTTATGCAAACAGTTCGAAGCGTGTCTGTCTAACCCTGTTCTCCTCCTATTTCGATTAAACTGTATTTGTTTTCATCAATAAACATGTTAGAACCATCCCAGAAGTTGAATAAGTTCATCTGGACATAAGGTTTTGTGGGAGATACATTTCGTCACTCATCTATGTGACTTCCCCAGTCTCTTCTTCAGACACTGAAGAAGTCACTTAGCAGAGTGACGAAACATATCTCCCACAAAACCGTATGTCCAGATGAAGTGATTCAACTTCTGGGTTTTTCTCACCTGGATTATTGAGCATGCATCAAGACATGTTACAACCAGTTTTTCCACACCTTTTTTCAGGAATTGATAAAGAAATAAAAAATCATAAATAGACCATGATTAAGGCTTTACGCTTTTGTGAGGCTGTAAGTTCAAATCCTAGCTCTGTCAGGCATCAACTGTGGCGATACAGCAGACAACACACACTTACATATGAATAGTCGGCTAATGGCCCCCTGATGCTTCAGGAGGAGGGGGGGATGTCCTCAGAAACATGGAATCCTAGTAAGGCTAAAGTTTTTTGTGTGATTTAGTCGGATGACAGTAAATTAATTCGAGGTCTTGTACAACTTTCCACACAGCGAAAATACCATGTTATTTTATTCACCCTAGGATCAGAAGACAAAAACTCACTGACCAATCAATCGCTTCTAGTGTTGGAATAACAACCAGAACAACAAGATGGCCACGCAGTGCAGTCAGGCCCACTAGGTAACAGCTTGCACATGCTGTTCATAATAAAAGAAAATAATGCTTGCATGCTTATTTATTTATTTAACATCACATCAGCATCGATGGCTAGCAGCAAGGTTACAGTGATATTAAAAGTGACTAATGAAATGAATAGCCTACTTTGGATGACAAAGGTATTGTTCTGGTATTCGTGTATAATGTGATTATAGCACATCCGTTTTTTTGGCTGCAAAAACCCATTTGAACCATCTGATGAAATTCCAAAAAATAAAAAAAAAATTAAAAAAAACAAAAATAAAAAATCGGATCACGTCCCATGTGTATAGATTTCAGGTGAAATAATTTTGTCCTTCAACTGCTCTGCTCATACTAAGGATAAGGGCGTGTGCTAAATGCTGTCAATGTAATCATTATTCTCAGGCTTGTTTTAGCTACATGCTACAATGGAACCTTGCAATTTGAATTGGTTCTAGAAGGCTGTACGATGTAGGATTTGCTCGATGATGGAATTGAATTCATTTCACAAACACCCTGAGGCTGGGTCATACGTGTCCAGATTTTACCGATGTTCAAAGTCGGAAATGTAATTTTTTTATTGTATGTCCAAATTGTATGGGTAAAGAACTCTGAGTTTTCACTGTATCTGTATCTGTTAACGTACTTTTTTTTTCTTACAAAAAACTATGTCTGAAATACCAATAGCAATTCCAGTGGCTCAGCAGTAAGAGTCAACTGCTGGAAATGTCAGTTCCTGAGGGCTTGGATTTGAATCCCAGGTTTGGCTTGTGATGGACTGGTGCTTGTCCGGGATGTACCTATGCCTGAGTGAAAGAGTGAAAGAGGATGATTGAAGAAAAGGATGTTAAGTATTGCTGTTCAAACTCTGATAAGTTCAGTTATAGACTGGTCTGGGTTGCAAAGCAAAACCCTCATACAGCTTAAAAAGGACCTGACTGGTTTGGTTTGGTTTGATTTCACAGGGCACTTGTGAGCATGTATCCTGAACAGGGTATCAGTCCATTATGGGGTAAGGTAGGGGTAGCTGTTGCAGTGCAGCCCCCCAATTGGCCTCCCCTTGCTCTGAAATATCCCAGAATATCCCAGTCATGCCTGAGTGATGCTGAATCCAGTTTGAAAGGGTCCCCGCCAGTCTCACAGTCAATGAAGAAAGTAAATATGAATCTGATTGAACGTTAACAAGACTCCGATCCAAACAAATCTCAAAATCTACTAAGGTTAAGGTTTTTAGAGCTTTTAAAGACCTTCATCATGCCCAGACTTCAGTATAATCGGTGAAAATCTGTGGGCAGATTGTTCGTTGCTATAACAAACAATGAGGTCAGATATGAAACTTTCCTGACTGAAAGGATAGAAGCATGCATAACTCACACATGATCCTGAAACCTACACTCAGGGTAACTCACACAGGGGAGGGTAAAGCATTAAACGAATAGCTCACACCAACACATCCACAGACATTCTCTTGACATGTCTATCATGCAGAAACTTGTCGATGGTCTGCATGATAGTAATCACATGTTAATCACTGAATCAAATGAATTCATCCAAGTAACAGGGCACATGAACTAGATTATTGTACAGGATGCTCAATAATTCCTACTAATTTAGTCTCCATAACATTAGCCAAAGTGTCTTACAAGTGTAACTGACAAACTTGCTTTAAGGGGCACGATATGAACTCTCGCCCTTCCAGTAGTCCAGAGCCCAAACCATGGAGCCAAAACTGTCCTGGAGGTCTGCGTTGCATTCTGTGAAACAGGTCGATGAAGAAATGGATGTTGACGGACATCACCATAGTCACGTAGTCTTCTTCTGCTACTGCAATGTGTTGTAAATATAAAGGGTATTTTCACAACGTTCTATCTTTAATGTTCTCACAAATGGAAGGAAGTTTTCGCTTCAAATCTCACGATACATGGCCACGTTCATTCTTCCCTTAACACGGATCAGTCGTCCTGTCCCCAAAGCATGCTCCAAAGCATGATGTTTCCACCCCCATGCTTCACAGTAGGTATGGTGTTCTTGGGATGCAGCTCAGCATTCTTCTTACTCCAAACACAGCAGGTTCAATTTTTACCTAAAAGTTCTATTTTGGTGTCATCTGACCACATGATATTCTCCCAATCCTCTTCTGGATCATCCATATGCTCTCTGGCAAACTTCAGACGAGCCTGGACATGTACTGGCTTAAGCAGGGGGACACGCCTGGCACCGCAGGATCTGAGTCCCTCTCGGCGTAGTGTGTTACTGATTATAGCCTTTGTTACTTTGGTCCCAGCTCTCTGCAGGTCATTCATCAGGTCCCTCCGTGTAGTTCTGGGATTTTTGCTCACCGTTCACATGGTCATTTTGAGATGAGATCTTGTGTGGAGCCCCAGATCGTGGTAGATCATCAACGGTCTTGTATGTCTTCCATTTTCTTACAATTGCTCCCACAGTTGATTTATTCACACCAACCTGCTTGACTATTGTAGATTCACTCTTCCCAGCCTGGTGCAAGTCTACAATTTTCTTCCTGGTGTCCTTCGACAGCTCTTTGGTCTTGGCCATGGTTGAGTTTGAAGTCTGACTGTTAGAGGCTCTGTACAGGTGTCTTTTATACAGATAATGAGGTCAAACAGGTGCCATTAATACAGGTAACGAGTGGAGGACAGAAGAGCGTCTAAAAGAAGAAGTTACAGGTCTGTGAGAACCAGAAATCTTGTTTGTTTGTGGGTGACCAAATACTTATTTTCCACCATGATGTACAACTAAATTCTTAAAAAATCCTACAATGTGATTTCCTGGATTTTATCTCTCATAGTTGAAGTGTACCTATGATGAAAATTACAGATCTCTCATATCTTTCTAAGTAGGAGAACTTGCACAATCAGTGGCTGACTAAATACTTTTTTGCCCCACTGTATATGGTGCTGGGTGGGAACCAACCCTGTTCAGGTTGCCAGTCTGTCAGCCCAGTCCACTGCATGTAACTGTAACATTTCAAAGCTATTCAAGCACTGTCGATTTGTCCAGGTGTATTCGGGTTGAAAACAGCACCTTCTCAATAAATCCTTCATCTCTAGCTCAGGAAACAGAAGAACTCCGGGTTTCACTTTGTTCAGCTCTTGGCAGTTGTGCTCACAGATAAATCTGTCAACCTCATTTTCAGCGGTGTCGCAGGTAAAGTTCGTGTCGATTGAGTGATGAGTGGAACCCCCCATTCGGCTGCCCGTAGATGCTGGGTTCTTTCATTCACCCCCTTTTTTAGACGTCCTGCATCCAGTCGCCTTCAAAATCGGGTCCCGACAGACGTTCACAGAGAAGTCTGGAGTTGAAACTGCAGGTCTTTTTTAAATGCGAGATCCACATGCGGCACAGACTAGCTTTCAGAATGTGCAGGCCGATAAATAATGCGTCGTTCCTCTAGACTTGGAGGACAAGATGAAGATGGATTTAAGCCTGCGATTAAGTCACACCAAGACAGCAGGATGATGCCAGAAGCCAGGCGCTATCCGGCAACCTACACTAATGGTAGCAGCATGGGATTGTGGTCCAGAGTCCATGTCAGACCAGGCTCCACGCTAAGCAGCAGTGGCAAGGGCCCAAACCTCGTCCGCCATTTTGGGCAGCCCACTATCTGAACTTCCAGTAAAGCAAGGATGTCAGCCTGAGGTCAAATGCCCGCCACTCCAGACTTGCGTCAGCACTGCTGGCAGAGGCGAGGCCTCGCCGCACATTCCTGGGCATGTGTCTGTTCTTCTGGCACGACACACTCGTCGATTCTTGTAGGCTGCGAGCAGTTGTACTGTGGGACGAAAGGAAGTGTTAGGTTGATTAGAAATGGGTGATATTGTTGCGAACTGAGAGAGTGCCACAAACTGGTCTACACAAAACTGCCTCTTGACTTTGCATGCAAAACTGTGTTGACATTAGTTTCCCCCAGGCAATCAAGAGCCATGTGCCAGTGTGCTGAGTTAAGGAAACCTGTTGAACTTGTCATTTTGAGGCTGCAGCCAGCACGATTTGCGCCAGAGGTGACGTGACATAACCGAATCTCAGAAAGAAAATGGCACAGGTGTTGCACAAGGTAAAAGTTGAAGCACCCACTCTGATAGCGATCTACAAATGTCTGATGCCAGGCCTCGAGGCAAGACGAGCACAAAGGGTCTCTTACAGAGCTGACACGATTGGACACCAAAAGCCAGGTGTCATGAATGAAAGTGAGAGATGAAGTGGGTGAACACCCTAAATGACCTCGAGCCAAGATCTGCTGCCTGGATCATGCTAAGCAGCTCTATTTTATATCTAATAAGTCTTATTAATTTCCCATCAAGAAACAAGACAGCATAGGGCTGCTCCCTGCCAACTGCTCTTGGATGGAATTCCAGTTTGGAGACTTGGACACAAAGTAAGTGCCGTTAGGCTCGCGTCGCCTCTGTTTCAAATGTGTTAATCACCATATATAGAAAAAAAAAGTGCTTTTGATAGTTCATGTATAAATGGATGATACAGACACACCTTCCTCCTGCATTTGTCTTACTGCTGGCAACACTTGTTCACAAAACCACACATCAGTCAAGAAGCACTACGCCAAATCGCCTTTTTTATGTATTTCACTTGCTGAAATGTGCTGGCGCTTGGAAAGCTTGCTGCCCCAGCATACCTTCTGAAATATTTCTGTATCTTAGTGCCGATTCCAGACCGGTTACTCGGTCCAAGTCTAAAAACAAAGTAACAATTTGTCAGCATAACTTGAAGCAAAGAGCTAAGCAGGCGGACAGCGCAGGAGGTCGTGTTTTGGCATCCGGTTTGTTCCGGATTTTTTTCTTCCCCCTCCCTTAAATACTTACCCAAGTCCACCTTTAGAAAGAATAGCTGCTGAATGCTGTATGACTTCCATGGGACACGTTCAGTCATGACACGCGATTGCTAAAGCATTTTGCCTGTGTTAAACGTTATTGAGCTTGGCAAAAATCGCGAGTGTAATGATGATGAATGTCAGATAGCCACTATCACCGTGTCACACACTGAATCACTTCACTGAGACAAACGAGAGCTTGCACAATGCCAGACGTTTCAATGGTGGGATCCACCTGCGTATCTGCGCTTTCGATGGATCAACAAAGAGGTGTTTTTGTTTTACAGTAAAATCATCCCAACAATGATCCCATGCGAACGTGGCTGGATCTATTCAATTCTCCAAACAGACTATTAATGGTCTAAAACTCTTTTGTATTAAAGTAGTAATGGAGGACAAAAACAGGCCCAGGGAAATGCGTGTATCACTCGACTAACGTGCTTCACAACCACCATTCTCAACATTATAAAGCAAGCCAAGACCAGCAATTCATGGCAATTAAAATTTACAAAAGAAACCAATAATAAGCCCTCAGGCAAACACAATTAAAAAGACATACTAACTGCAATAATAGTATCAGTTTACACCATGATACAGCATCTGGAAATGGAGGCTCTTCTGAAAAGTCCAGATAATTATCTTTGGCTTGTTTGCACATTCTGAAGATTGATTAACAGTCAGCGAGCTTCTGGGACAAAAACAAAAGCAGATCGTCTAGAAAGGTGCGCACAACTTTATGCCCATTCCAAATTCCCAAGGTTCTTTCCCACATTCATTCACTTTCATATTCGCTTAATGAGATTCTGGCTTGCTGGGAGATGGGAACCAACCCTACAGAGTGCCAATCCATTGCATGGAACACTGGGACACTTTTAGACACACCAGTTGACCTAACTCATGTCTTTGAAATAGTGGAGGAAGCCGGAGTACCCGAAGAAAACCCATGCAGACATAGGGAGAACATTCAAACATAGAGCAGTTAGTGGGTTAAGGTACAGGATGTGGACCAGAAGGTGCAGGGTTCAAATCCCATCTCATCCAAGCTGTCATTGTTGGGTCCTTGAGCAAGGCTCTTAACCCACAATTGCTTGGATTGTAAGTCTGTATCAACTGTAAGTCTGGATAACAGCATCTTCCTAATGACTACATACACATGCAAGCTCCACAAAGGCAGGAGAGACCAGGAATCAAACCAAGGATCTCTGAAGCTATGTTGACTTTTATTTCATTGCAGACGGTATGAACCCAAGACATTTCATGATTTTTTTCTGGTCAACTTCATTTCATTTGTTAACAAACATCCATTTGTGCATTTCAGGCCTGCAACACGTTCCAAAAAAAAGTTTAGATGGGGCCCATTTAGGGCTAGTAATGATGTAAAAAATTAAATAATGATATGAATTCAAACAGGTGATGTCAACATTATTGTAATGTTTAACACCAGTGTTCCTCAAAGAAACATTGGAAGATATGATTTGCATATTTCTTCCTCTACAGTGGATAATATCGTTAAACGAATCGGGAGGAATTAGTGCGTAAAGTGCAAGGGCACAAGCCTAAACTGAAGAGGCGTTCACAAATGCCACTTAAAATGGTACTGTGCAAAAAAGAAGTCTTATGTTAACCATGTCCAGAAGTGGCGTTGACTTCTCTAGACTCGGAGGCTTCTAGGATGACCATCATACAGTGGAAGTGTCTATTGTGGTCAGACCAATCAGTATTCCAGATCTTTTTTGGAAGACATTAATGCCGTGTGCTCCAGTCCAAATACAAAAAGGACTATCCAGACTGTTACCAGCAACAAGTCCAAAAGTCAGGATCTGTCATGGTATGGGGTTGGGTCAGTGCCCTTGGTAAAGGTCATTTACACTTCTGTGATGGCAGCATTAATGGTGAAAAGTACACTGAGATTTTAGAGCAACATACATTCCTTCAAGACGATCTTCTCCTAGGGACGTCCATGGATTTTTCAACCGGACAAAGCAAAACAAACCAAATCAGAAAAAGATAGGACTGAAATATGTAAATCCTTTCTGGTCTTTTTTTTGAGGAACATTGTTTTTAAACATTTCAATATTTTTAAACATTTGTTGATGAACTGGAGATCCTCTGCCCATCTTTGTTCCTCAAAGACTCAGCTTTTTGTGGATTTGGCATTTGTACCAAGTCATGATTATAATCACGTGTTGACATTACCTGTTTGAAATCACATCATTAATTTAGTTTTTTACCTCATTACTAGCCATAAATTGCCCCCGTCCCAACTTTTTTGGAATGTATTGCAGGCCTGAAATGGAGGAATGGATGTTTATTAACAAATACAATGATGTTGACCAGAAAAAGACAATGAAGTATCTTGGGTTCATACTGTCTGCAATAAATAAAAGTCAAAGTACATGTAAGGAACACTGCATTTTTTGTCTGATTTGGGGTTGTATAACAAATATGAGCTTATAATCCTTGCACTGAATGTGATCTATCAAACCATAAGGCATAAAATTAGTCAATTGGTGGTGGTGCTTGTTTGAATGAACATTAAGTGTGTTTACAAACACAGAATCAGCAAATAACTGCAACAAGTTCGACTTTGGCAGCAGCATCAGGACACCAAATTTGATACACGTGTACGCCTCATGATTTTGACCTAGCTTACAATACCTCAATAGGGGGCGCTATCACAAATAAACCAATAGCTTAGTACGCAGGCTCATATTTCGAAGCTGTTAGAATACTTAAGAACTCGACTACTTCACAAACATGACAGCCCTAATCTTTCAGCCATATTTGACAGCATCAGCATGGAGCTTTCATTACGAAACCCGAGCGCTACGTTCATCTACATAACTTGACAAGAATTGGCAAAGAACGCTTGGAGCAGGACTATTGCCGGTCGGGGCATAATTATTACCAATATTACTATTACTAAGGGACCAGGACCAGCCAGGGCTGAAAATCAGACCAGAGTGCAAAGCAGAAATGGGAACGAATGAAAGAAAGAGAGAGAGAGAAGGACGAGAGAGGCTCGTTCTCTGTGCTCCCAACCCAGCTGTCAGCTCCAGGACTCTGAGCACCTCTCCTGGAGCTGGAGGTCATCCAGCTGTGGCCCCTCCCCACGTCTCCCGAGCATAGCAGATGCAGATGTTAGAGCGTGTCGTGGTGTGGGGTCCACAAGCTCATCTGCTTCTGATTACGGCTGGATTGTCCGGGCCCTTTTTATCGTCCACATCAATATAAAAACAGGTACGAGGACAGCAGCACATTTCTCCATCAGCCAATGACAGCTTTACTGTGACCCATAGATGTTAGGTTTACAATGCAGGTTAGCGCTGCTCCCATGCTCGGCTCCTAACTGCTTAGTACAGAGACGCAATCCATAGCCATATATAGTATTATACAAAACACGTTCTGCTGTAAATGAAAACGTAACACAACGTTTGCAGGGACCAAATTCAAATATAGCATTTCTGCAAATTGTAGTACACACATAGTACAAACACAAACATGAAGCACTATTCATTTTTGTACTTTTTTTGAATGAATCCGTTCCAGACCCCCAGAAAATCCACACTGTATAAGGCATTATATGCATTAATGGAGTTGTATTGTACAGGTGCTCCCTGATTTATGATGGAGACACGTTCCGACAAATCCAACATAATAATAATTAGGAGTGTAACGTGTAATGATGAGTAAGTTAATGTTTAAAACACTGACATTAACCTACAGTTGGCCAAAATCATTAACACAAAGCTTAGTTTATAATAAAGTGTTGCAAAATCTCATGTAATTTCATGAGGAATTCAGTGAAAGTGAAAAGTAAAAAAAACACTTACTGTATTGGTACAGTGGTGCTTGAAAGTTTGGGAACCCTTTAGAATTTAAAATATTTCTGCATAAATATGGCCTAAAACATCATCAGATTTTCACACAAGTCCTAAAAGTAGACAAAGAGAACCCAGTTAAACAAATGAGACAAAATATTATACTTGGATGACAATCAGGTGTGAGTGGGGCCCCTGTTTTATTTAAAGAACAGGGATCCATCAAAGTCTGCTCTTCACAACACATTTGTGGAAGTGTATCATGGCACGAACAAAGGAGATTTCTGAGGACCTCAGAGAAAGAGTTGTTGATGCTCATCAGGCTGGAAAAGGTTACAAAACCATCTCTAAAGTGTTTGGACTCCACCAATCCACAGTCAGACAGATTGTGTGCAAATAGAGGAAATTCAAGACCATTGTTACCCTCCCCAGGAGTGGTCGACGAACAAAGATCACTCCAAGAGCAAGTAATAGTTGGCGAGGTCTCAAAGGACCCCAGGTTAACTTCTAAGCAACTGAAGGCCTCTCTCACATTGGCTAATGTTAATGTTCATGAGTCCACCATCAGAAGAACACTGAACAACAATGGTGTGCATGGCAGTGTTGCAAGGAGAGAGCCACTGCTCTCCAAAAAGAACATTGCTGCTCGTCTACAGTTTGTTGAAGATCACGTGGACGAGCCAGAAGGCTATTGGAAGAATGTTTTGTGGACGGATGAGACCAAATTAGAACTTTTTGGCTTAAAATAAAAGCGTTATGTATGGAGAAAGGAAAACACTGCGATTCAGCATAAGAACCTTATCCCATCTGTGAAACAAGGTGGTGGTAGTATCAAGGTTTGGTCCTGTTTTGTTGCATCTGGTCAGGACGGCTTGCCATCACTGATGGAACAATGAATTCTGAATTATATCAGAGAATCTAAAGGAAAATCTCAGGACATCTGTCCATGAACTGAATCTCAAGAGAAGGTGGGTCATGCAGCAAGACAACGACCCTAAGCACACAAGTTGTTCTACCAAAGAATGGTTAAAGAAGAATAAAGTTCATGTTTTGGAATGGCCAAGTCAAAGTCCTAACCTTAATCCAATCAAAATGTTGTGGAAGGACCTGAAGTGAGCAGTTAATGTGAGGAAACCCACCAACATCCCAGAGCTGAAGCTGTTTTGTATGGAGGAATGGGCTAAAATTCCTCCAAGCCGGTGTGCAGGACTAATCAACAGCTACAGGAAACGTTTAGCTGTAGTTATTGCTGCACAGGGGGGGTCACACCAGATACTGAAAGCAAAGGTTCACATACTTTTGCCACTTAATAATATGTAATATTGGATCATTTTCCTCAATAAATACATGACCAAGTATAATATTTTTGTCTCATTTGTTTAAGTGGGTTCAATTGTGGGTTAAGGGCCTTGCTCAATGACCCAACAGTGGCAGCTTGGTAGAGGTGGGATTTGAACTCTGGATTTTTTTGGTCCATAGTTTGGTACCTTAACCACTAGTTATTGAAAAACGTATTTTTATTGTACTTAAGCATAGCTTTACACATTGTGTGGTACCAACTTGATGAAGTCAGCTCACACATGGTTAAAACAACATTTAAGATTTATCAACAGGTATCGTAGATGCTACCCATCACACAGCCCTGATTGTCTTTTGCGCATTTCTATGACATGACAGGCTTCCTTCACAAACATTTGCTAATCACAGGGATCTGACAGCATTAGCATGAAGATGTCGTCACGACACCTGAGCAATATGTTCACAGGAGTCTCTTTAGTGGCAAGAACGAGGCACTTAAACCCTGATGATAGCCACTTGAGCAGAATTATTGTTATTATTATCACAGAGCACTGGCCAATATTTCAGCTAAGCTATGAGAGCGAAGAATGACAGTGACCATCACAATAAGGGCTTTGTAAAGGTACGTTCTCCTTACGAGATCACATCTGCCTCGGCGAGACGACTTACAAAGCAGCTTATTTAAACTCCAGTGCCATCCCCAGAAAGGTTGCACATTTTGTATATTTGCACACGGTCCCGAGCCCCGTCATGCTCCAATTATTTGAAGAGAGGCACTTAAGCATGCTTAGAAGAAATATGTCACACATCTAGAAAAAAAATAATAAAAATCATATCCATAAACATAAGGCGGCGTTTTCAGGAGGAAGGATTACAGCAGAGCATACTAGGATCATTCATCACTGCGTCGACTAATTATTTTCCCAGGATGCCTCAGCGCCTGAGCCACGGTCTCCAGAAATCCCCAGTGGCCTTTGCGGCGCTTCATTTTGGCGGTCAGGCCGGGATATCAGAAATCATTATAAATAAGCAAATCTTAAGCCGGGGGTGAAATACCTGTTAATCGATTCCCGGCTGTGCCAGAACAGAGTGGCTAGAGTTTGCTTTGATAGGAAGGCCATCTGAGTGAAGGCCACACTTGCTCTCCCTCGGTTTGGTTTGTGGGGTGCACCAAGAGGTATCAAATGCCCTTTCAGATGGTAATTCTCTGACTGGTACACTTCAATGTACATTAATACTCTTTAAACAGGAGACAGTTTTCCATTCCAATAAATAACTTGTGTGATAAAACGTCTCGAAGGGGGGAAACAAGGACACAGTGTGGCAGAAGAGTGAAATTCAGAACAGCACAGATACATGACAAATCTCTTATGAGGTACTATTCAAATCCTTGCTATAGTGTATGGGGAGGAGCCTAATCCACTATTCGAACCACTGTTGACAAAAAAAGTGAGTGTGTTTACAGGCACTTATTAATCCAATCATACTCAAATTTCTGCAGTTATCTGATTATTCAAATGGTCATGCATACATACTCTGATCTAGAAATCAGATTAAGAAATCAGATTAAGAAATCCAATAAAGAGAGCTGGACTTAACCCACTAATCAGATTACTCATAGCATATACAGTGGGGCAAAAAGTATTTAGTCAACCACTGACTGTACAAGTTCTCCTACTTACAAAGATGAGAGAGGTCTGTAATTTTCATCACAGGTACACTTGAGAGAAAATGAGAAAAAAAAATCCAGGAAATCACATTGTAGGATTTTTAAAGAATTTAACTGTAAATCACTGTGGAAAATAAGTATTTGGTCAATAACAAAAGTTCAATGCAATACTTTGAAACATAACCTTTGTTGGCAATGACAGAGGTCAAACGTTTCCTGTAAGTCTTCACCAGGTTTGCACACACTGTAGCTGGTATTTTGGCCCATTCCTCCATGCAGATCTCCTCTAGAGCAGTGATGTTTTGGGGCAACACGGACTTTCAACTCCCTCCACAAATTTTCTATGGGATTCTGGAGACTGGCTAGGCCACTCCAGGACCTTGAAATGCTTTTTACAGAGCCACTCCGTTGCCCGAGCGGTGTGTTTGGGATCATTGTCATGCTGGAAGACCCAGCCACGTTCCATCTTCAATGCTCTCACTGATGGAAGGCAGGTTTGGCTTAAAATCTCATGATACATGGCCACGTTCATTCTTCCCTTAACACGGATCAGTCGTCCTGTCCCCTCTGCAGAAAAACAGCCCCAAAGCATGATGTTTCCACCCCCATGCTTCACAGTAGGTATGGCGCAACTCAGAATTCTTTCTTCCTCCAAACACGACGAGTTGAGTTTTTACCTAAAAGTTCTATTTTGGTTTCATCTGACCAACATGATATTCTCCCAATCCTCTTCTGGATCATCCATATGCTCTCTGGCAAACTTCAGACGGGCCTGGACATGTAACTGGCTTAAGCAGGGTGACACGCCTGGCACTGCAGGATCTGAGTCCCTCTCGGCGTAGTGTGTTACTGATGGTAGCCTTTGTTACTTTGGTCCCCAGCTCTCTGCAGGTCTTCATCAGGTCCCTCCAAGTAGTTCTGGGATTTTTTTCCCCGTTTCTCTTGATCATTTTGACCCCACGGGATGAGATCTTGCGTGGGGCCACAGATCGAGGGAGATTATCAATGATCTTGTATGTCTTCCATTTTCTTACAATTGCTCCCACAGTTGATTTATTTTTTCATACCAACCTGCTTGCCTATTGTAGATTCACTCTTCCCAGCCTGGTGCAGGTCTACAATTTTCTTCCTGGTGTCCTTCGACAGCTCTTTGGTCTTGGCCATGGTTGAGTTTGGAGTCTGACTGTTTGAGGCTGTGGACAGGTGTCTTTTATACAGATAACGAGGTCAAACAGGTACCATTAATACAGGTAATGAGTGGAGGACAGAAGAGCTTCTTAAAGAAGTTGTTACAGGTCTGTGAGAGCCAGAAATCTTGCTTGTTTGTGGGTGACCAAATATTTTTTTCCACCATGATTTACAATTAAATTCTTTAAAAATCCTATAATGTGATTTCCTGGATATTTTTTCTCATTTTGTCTCTCATAGTTGAAGTGTACCTATGATGAAAATTACAGACCTCTCTCATCTTTCTAAGTAGGAGAACTTCCACAGTCAGTGGCTGACCAAATACTTTTTTGCCCCACTGTATGTACATATATGTGTGTGTGACTCTGGACCAGAAGGTTCCGGGTTCAAATCCCACCTCTGCCAAGCTGCCACTGTTGGGTCCTTGAGCAAAAGCCCTTAACCCACAATTGCTTGGATTATAAGATTGTATCAGTTGTAAGTAGCTCTGGATAAGGGCATTTGCTAAATGCTGTAAATGTAAATATATATATATATATTTTTTTTTTTTATTTCTATGCATGCACTGAAGCAGTTTCATTCCTTTCAGTGTGTTACGCGTGAATGCAATTTAGTTAACTTGAACAGACAATCATCTTCCCATCAACACCCACTCAGTTCAAGACCCCCTATGAGGGCTGGACCTTCAATGCCCTATGCTGTGACATCTTAGGGGGTCTGTCTTTGGTATCCTTTCACCACCAGAGAGCAGCCCCTAAAGCTGTCACCACTTTCCCTGTCTCGCCAGTGCAATCTGCAGTAGAAATACTACCTCTAATTTTACCATTTGAGGTACGAGTTGATGCCATCGAGCAGGAACAGATGGCACCTGAGCTTCTGCAAAACTCCTCCTTGCCTTTCAGCATTAGCATCAATGCTAACCCTTCCTGCCTGTCATTACCCCCCACCAAGGCCACCAGCACTGCGCTGAGGAATGTGGGGGGAGATGGGAAACATGTGCCATTTGCTCCGTATTCAACTAGCTGACTTGCGAACGAGGTGTCTAGATTTGACCTGAGCAGGAAGCCAGCAGGAGGAACAGTGCCGGCTGCCACAACGCTGACGGAGGCAGAGCAGTTCCAAATTGCCGCCCATCTGCCCTCATAAATGCCTCCGGGAGCTAGCTGGCGCTTCGACGCTCCCATCAAGGCCGTGAAAGAATACCAAAATGCTACCGAGTGTCAAAGTCAATGGCCTGAAAGGGGTGAGGGGTGTAAAGTGTCCTTCCCATGATTTACCACTGATAGCAAGCTAACATGCAGATGAACTTTGTAACACCTTATTAGCCCGCGGCCCCTTTTAGAGTTTGTGTTACTAATGTTTATTCATTATATAGTGCTTGAAAAGCAGTGCATTGTTATCTCTCACTTCTTCTTCCACACATTTCTGTGATTAACCTCTTAATGTACAGACAGGGTTCGAACGCCGTTGGGTTGATGATCACGCTGTGTGCTGTGCTGTGTGTTTTGGGGTCGATCCGATTTATCGGTTTTAATATATTCAAGTTTGAAACTTAAGAATCTCCCATAGAAACGCATTGATGGAAAGTTCAGATTCAAATTGCAACTGAAACCGATGATGATGTCACCACAGAGCACTAGGTGTCTGTGAGACTCAGGGGTCTGTAGGTACAGCCTCTGCTACATAAATTATGTACACACACATACAAATGCATTCTTAAAAATATTACACACACACACACACTGATACACATACCCAACCTATTAGGATGCAAACCCAGACACAGCCAAAAGTATTGAGACACGCACCTGCGCATGGACAAATGTATTAGGGGACACACTTTCACATGCCCAAAAGCATTAGCACGCACGTGGCCAAAAGTATTAGTATGCAAACCCGCATTCAGCCAAAAGTATTAGGACACACAACCGCACACGGCCAAAAGTATTGCGAAGCACACCCACACATGGCCAAAAGTGTTGGAATACACACCCGTATGCGGCCAAAAGTATTAGGACGCATGCATGCACCTGGCCAAAAGTATTGGGTCGAAAACCTGCACACGGCCAAAAGTATTAGGAGACACACCCGCACACGACCAAAACTATTAGGACACACACACACACGACCAAAAGCATTTGGACACACACCCACACACGACCAAAAATATTAGGACATACACCCGCACGCGACCAAAAGTATTAGGACACACACTCGCACACGACCAAGAGTATTAGGACACACACCCGCACACGACCAAAAGTATTAGGACATACACCTGCACATGGCCAAAAGTATCGGGACGCACACCTGTACACGACCAAGCGTATTAGGACACAAACTTGCACACGACCAAAAGTATTAGGACACACACACGCACACGACCAAAAGCATTAGGGGACACACTCGCACACGGTCAAAAGTATTAGGACATACACCTGCACATGGGCAAAAGTATTAGGACATACACCTGCACATGGCCAAAAGTATCGGGACGCACACCCGTACACGACCAAGAGTATTAGGACACACTCTTGTCCACAACCAAAAGTATTAGGATACACACCCGCAAACGACCAAAAGTATTAGGACACACACTCGCACATGGCCAAAGGTATTAGGACTCACACCCGCACACGACCAAAAGTATTAGGACACACACCCGCACATGGTCAAAAGTATCGGGACGCACACCCGTACACGACCAAGAGTATTAGGACACACACTTGCACACCACCAAAAGTATTAGGACACACACTCGTACACAGCCAAAAGTATTAGGACACACACCCGCACACGGCCAAAAGTATGTTGACAGACACTTGTACATGACCAAAAATATTAGTAGACTGTGGTAGCATAGCGGTTAAGATACTGGACTATGGACCAAAAGATCAAGGGTTCAAATCCCACCTCTGCCAAGCTGCCACTGCTGGGTCCTTGAGCAAGGCCCTTAACCTACAATTGCTTGGATTGTAAGACTGTATGAATTGTAAGTCGCTCTGGCGTCTGATAAATGCTGTAAATGTAAATATTAGGACACACACCCGCACATGGCCCATAATATTGGGACACAAGCCACAGTCTTTCAACATGTCACATCTACAGCAGTGCTTGAATTCAGATTAGAATGCAGATCTAGTATTAAATTATGCTGTTGCTTCTTGTAGTATTAACAAACTGAATCAAACTGTATTTCAGCATTTCTTATTCATGCATAGCAAGCTCTATTTATTCCATCTACAAATAGATCTAATCTATTTAAAATTTCTATTTCAATCTGGGCTGCTCAGACTTTTGCATTAAAGTTCATATAACCTTTTAATCATACAACTGAGACCCAGTTTAGAATCAGTAACAAAGGCAGATGTTCCAGAAAGGAGGCTTTCACCCTAACTTATCACACATTAACTTCCCAGCTAGAAGCATTAGCATATTCTGATAAGGTGAGTAAAGACAAACTCTCTAAGACGCTGAGTGATGATAGATCTCGCTTCCAGCTGATGAGCTCAACAATGTTTTGCTGTGGCAGAAAAGGTGTGGGGTTAGCCACTCAAAATGTTTATATACAGTTGATCAAATCTAGCTTGTGGCTACACACCTTAGAGCTAGCAGTGCTAATAATGCTGCGTCCACTGGGTTTTATTCAGTGCTGTTTGATGGCTAATTCAGTCTACACTTATTGTTTCTGATTGATTAACATTTATTCTTGTTACCAGCCTGGTCTGTTATTTGATTCACCTTTCTGCAGAGTCAGCAGAACATAAAGTAACCTCTACTTTGCATTTCCACCTCATGTCATTCACAGATTTATTTAATTCATGTATATCAATATAATTAGCTGATCATAAATAGGGCTGAATAGATCACAACAGTGACTTTGCAGAATAATTCAGGGAAGATGACATTAGGGCTGGGAGATTCAGAACCATTAACTGATATATATGAAAACAATATGAAAATAACTGACGCCACATCCTATTAAATCGCAAAGGATTTCAATCGGTTGAAATATTAAATAAACAACCATAAATAGTTAGCATTTTTCCTTCAGTTATTTTAAACTCACAATGATATGCACACCTTCATTAGAAAAAATTATAAAAATAAAATAAGTAAAGTCTTCAACTAATCGTGATATTGATGGGAGGTCATATCGCCCAACACTAGATAACACACAAATAGAATTAGCAAATGAACAGAGTGAAATCAACTCTTACTCTCACACAAACACACACACAGGTACACTCTTTAAAGACTATTAATAGCATGTTTAACTCTTAAATATTTCTTTTTATTTCAGTAAAATCCATTCCAGTGTTGCATTTTAAATAATTATGCAAGTAGTTCCAGACTTACGATGGGGATACGTTTGGACAAATCCATCAAAAGTTGAATTTATAATAAATCGAGGAGTTTAATCTGCAACATTTCTGCAGTTATCTGATTATTCAAGTAGTCATGTATCCAGCATATTACGATATAGAATCCGATTACGAAATCCGATAAACAGAACTGGATTACATTTCAGTAATCTGATTTCTCACAGCATGTATACCAGTTACCTGATTTCAATCGGATTGCAGTCTGGGCATGAGCGCAGAGCGGCTAGTGGGAAAAAACCATGGTTGCCAGGTCCGCTTGTTCTTAGAAATTCCGCTTCTTTTGAGATTTTTTACATAGGCCAGGTGAGGAATTTTCTTACAGGATCTGGCAACCCTGGAATTAAGCCCAGCACCAACTAATCGAAGAGACTCTGAAACGCAATATATACTCAAGACAATGAAGAATTTGAATATTTAATGTTAAAAATTGAAGTTTACATCACATCTTCCTGTGAGATGATTGGTTGGTTGCAAAGTGGAAATCCGATTGTTGCCTGGGTCATGGAAACCCGGAGCTTTAACTTATCTGATTACTCAAGAACATGTAAACTCCTTGATGAGATTACTGACAAAACCTGATTTTATGCAGTTATCGGATTTTTAAGTACATGCAAACGCACTTAATATGTAGGGAGGTAATAAAGACGTAAAATATGAAATACTTATTTTGAATTTTTTAATTCATGAAGTACAAAGTAATATTGGGACATTTTTATTTATTTATTTTTTTTTTTAGAGTATTTGTGTTTTTATTTTAACTGTTGTGAAAATGGTTTAGACATTCGACTGCATACAGTGGAAATGAGGCCAATTTAAAGTTTATTTCCTTTATAAAATGTCCCCATAGTTAGGGAAAGAGCCATTTTGTACCTTATGAGGGCATTTTTCTGGTCCACATTGGGAAAACTGTTTTTTTTTTTTTTTTTCTTTTATATAGAAACTACAACTTTCTTGTGAAAAACCAAAAGAATCAAACGATTTGCTTTAGGCTACTGAGGTTAAGGTTAGGGTTAGGTGAAGGTGTAGCATTAATTAGCTGCAGCAATCATTATGTCAATGGGAAGTCCCCAGCATGATGGCGAGACAAATGTGTGTTTGCTTGTGCGTGTTTGTATCGGACCAGATTCCCAATATTCTTGCGCCCAAAAATCTGATATATTTCAGTTACCTGATTATTAGTTACATGTAAACATATTGTAAAAAACCACACAACCGAAGCATCCATAACCTTTTCAAAATGTATCATATATGAAGAAGCATTTAAAGTTTTAAGGGTTTCTGAATGAAAAAACTTGTATGCAATTAGACAAGAATGTTGCCTATGTGGAGTAAATTCTTGTAAACGATTTGGAAGGTTTTAATTTCAATGAGCGTCTACTGGTATCGTTCGATAAACACGTCTAAAACAATGACATATGTGGCTAAACAGGATTGAACGTGAATATCCACACACTGTAAAAACGAAAAAAGTGTCCAAACCCAAGGACAACATGTCAAATATTAATCACAACCTGCCGGTCGTTGCATTCCATGTTCCGTTTGCACTGGTAGCCATGACAACCCAGTTGGTCAGCTGTGTAACATGTGTGAGAGTGTTTTTTCTAGTGAGTGAGGTGGCCAGTGGCGAATATGTGTGTGTGTGTGTGTGTGTGTGTGTTGGTGGGTGGGTGCTTGGGTATGCTGAGGGTAGGGGGTAATTAGAAGTCATTCACCAGTGCTGGGACCAAATGGAGCAATTATCTGCCCTAGTGAGTAGATAATTCTGCCCATTCATCCATCACCATCAGGGCTTACCACCTTAGCCAGCCCCCTGCCCCACCACCTCCACCTCCACCCTCACCCTATAAACCACACATATACAGAAAAGCCAGCAACTGGGCACCACTTGGCTCACCTATGAGTTATGTTTCCGAGTAGCTCTACAAGTTATGTCAGAGGTAGCATGTTTTCCACTGACTCAGTTGTTACTGCCATAGTACCACATTTTAAATTTTAGACAAATATGAATAAATAAAAGTTGGTTACGTTCTGAGATTTTACAGAAAACACTAATGAAATGGTGTTTAGTTTACATGCATTTACATCTAAGGCAGCAAAAATGTAAAATTGACCTACACAAAAACCAGTTTACTGGACTAAATAACTACAAGACGCTCACCATTGCTCTGTATTTTATAAAATATATTATTTTATTTATTATACATACAGTGGTGCTTGAAAGTTTGTGGACCCTTTAGAATTTTCTATATTTCTGCATAAATATGACCTAAAACATCATCAGATTTTCACACAAGTCCTAAAAGTAGATAAAGAGAACCCAGTTAAACAAACGAGATAAAAATGTTTATACTTGGTCATTTATTCATTGACAAAAAATGATCCAATATTTACAGTAGGTGAGGTGACAAAAAGTATTTGAACCTCTAAGATTAGCAGTTAATTTGAAGGTGAATGAAAATTAGAGAGTCAGGTGTTTTTCAATCAATGGGATGACAATCAGGTGTGAGTGGGAACCCTGTTTTATTTAAAGAAACAGGGATCTATCAAAGTCTGCTCTTCACAGCAAAGTTTGTGGAAGTGTATCATGGCACGAACAAAAGGAGATTTCTGAGGACCTCAGATAAAGAGTTGTTGATTGCTCATCAGGCTGGAAAAGGTTACAAAAACCATCTCTAAAGAGTTTGGACTCCACCAATCTACAGTCAGACAGATTGTGTACAAATGGAGGAAATTCAAGACCATTGTTACCCTTCCCAGGAGTGGGTCGACCAAACAAAGATCACTCAAAGAGCACGGTGTGTAATAGTTGGTGAGGTCACAAAGGGACCCCAGGGGGCAACTTCTAAGCAAACTGAAGGCCTCTCTCACATTGGCTAATGTTCATGTTCATGAGTCCACCATCAGAAGAACACTGAACAAAACAATGGTGTGCATGGCAGGGGTTGCAAGGAGAAAGCCACTGCTCTCCAAAAGAACAATTGCTGCTCGTCTGCAGTTTGCTAAAGATCACGTGGACAAGCCAGAAGGCTATTGGAAGAATGTTTTGTGGACGGATGAGACCAAAAATAGGAAACTTTTTGGTTTAAAAGAAAAGCGTTATGTTTGGAGAAAGGAAAACACTGAATTCCAGCATAAGAACCTTATCTGAGCTGTGAAAAACATGGTGGTGGTAGTGGTGGTATCATGGTTTGGGGCCCGTTTTGCTGCATCTGGGCACGGCAGACGGCTTCCCATCCCTCATTAATGGAAAAACAATGAATTCTGAATGATATCAGAGAATTCTAAAGGAAAATGTCAGGACATCTGTCCATGAAAACTGAATATTAGAGAAGGTGGGTCATGCAGCAAGACAACGACCCTAAGCACACACAAGCCGTTCTACCAAAGAATGGTTAAAGAAGAATAAAGTTCATGTTTTGGAATGGCCAAGTCAAAGTCCTGATCTTAATCCAATCGAAATGTTGTGGAAGGACCTGAAGTGAGCAGTTAATGTGAGGAAACCCACCAACATCCCAGAGCTGAAGCTGTTCTGTACGGAGGAATGGGCTAAAATTCCTCCAAGCCGGTGTGCAGGACTGATCAACAGTTACAGGAAATGTTTAGTCGCAGTTATTGCTGCACAGGGGGATCACAGCAGATACTGAAAGCAAAGGGTCACATACTTTTGCCACTCACTAATATGTTATATTGGATGATTTTCCTCAATCTCACCTGTCATTTGGTTTCGAGAAAATTTGAAATACGTGTCTACACACATACACTTGTTATCAGTTATGTGCTAGAATGGCTGCTTTAATTAATGAGTACTGTCTCTGTCTAGAAGGAGATACTGAATCTCTGGTGATTAATGTCATGCCAAGATAAGTACTCTGAACGAGCCGGAGCTCCATTCCACAGCACTTTTAGACGCTCTGAAAAGCGAGAACGGGAGCGGCCATTCGACCCGAGGCGCTCTGAGATCTGAACACATGCACTTGCAGAAAAGAAGCGTGTATTCCTTAAGAACTATGCCTATGAAAACAGAAGAAAACATCTCGGTGTATGTCCGTATCAGAAACAAGAGAGGAAGTTGAAGTACGAAATGACTGGGAAGATTAATATGTGCCAAAAAGCCCCATTCCAGCAGCTCGGCTGTACGGGATGCTCGGTGACAGAAGCCTCCCTGCAGCACAGCCTCAGAGATCATCCATCACTCACACAAACGCAGTCGCATAACTCGCAATGCTCCCCTGCCTGCGAGTGAGGCACCCGTGACTGAGGACTGCGCTAATATTTTCGGCACATGCACAGGAATCCCTTGACCTGCGGAATCAGAGTGGCTTCCATCAGCACCTAGAACAACCATGGCAAGTTCAGCCTGAAGACAGAAACTCTCATTAGGCAGACGGAGCTCGGCGTGAGGAGGCATCCTTTCAGCAGTTCTGCCAAAAACTGAAAGCCAGCCGAGAGCGAGCGCATAGAATGCCATTGAGTAATGACTTATCAGGATCGATAAAGCAGTGTACAGCGTACAGTGTACCAGCAGTGTACATGAGTCGCGAAGAAAGATAACTAATTGAAACAACATACCTCCATATCCAGTACACACAGTACCCATTGCACTATGTACTCAGTACCCATGGTGTACTTAGGAAAGAACCCAAAATGAGGAGTGTCAGGGAATGTACCTTATTTTGACACTTTATAGAATTTGGGGTCTTTTAACAGTGTGTCAATACACTATATATGGAGTGTGCTGTATAGTATATATGGACCATGTGTTGTAGACATTGGAAGAGGAACAGCAGTATGTCAATACAGTGGCATGTCATTATATATCACATGCTGTCAATACATAGAGTAGACGCTTTTATACCACTATGCTTCAGGCTGTAGGAGCTGTGGCTGAGTTCCAGGATGAACGCTGGTTAAAAGCCTCCAGCAGAATTGGCAGAGAGCCATCAACTGATCTTTTCTGCTGTTCTTTCTGTATACTGATCAACACTTTCAATGGTGACCTTGTAAAAATTGGTGTGGCTACTGGAGGAGATTGCCCATTGTTGGGCCTTCTTGACAATAGAGACTGTGGTAGCCTAGTGGTTAAGATACTGGACTATGGAGCAGAAGGTCAAGGGTTCAAATCCTGCCTCTGACAAGCTGCCTTACACTAATCCCTTAATCCACAGGGATTGTAAAACCGTGAAAGTCTGTTAAATGCTATAAATGTGGTCATGTTTTGCCACAAACCCTCATCGCCCATCTCAACTCGAAAGACCCAGGGAGAGACAGAAATTATGAACACATCCCATTCAGAGGCTCATCATTAACAACCAGTGCTGTACCAGTAGAGATGAGCTGTCGGTTATGGAGTTGCATTCTTGGTATATGGATACAGGCTGGGATAAACTGAAAGAAGCCTGGCACCCAAGGGCACAGGAAAGGATAAGATCTGGCACAGAAGAGATTGAGGGTCTGGTACATGAAGAATTGGAAGGGGTGCTCAAGTTATAAGTCTCCTTGGGGAGGGTTTCTGGAATGTGACACTAGTCAGAAGTACCGATCAGTCTCGAACATGGTTCACAGTAGGGGTGTGCAATATTGAAAAAGATTATCTCAACATTTTCTGTGATACTTTGGCAGTGTATATCTTGGGTCTAATATATTCAAAAATAGTTTGAACCCATCCCTCCAAAACTCCTGATTTGCCACCGTGTCTTACGCAGTGTAATTGGTGACAGCATTTGTTATGCCTTGCCATATGTTGCTTTTCTTGTGGTAAAGGCACTTTTTTTGCAAAATGATTCTGCTGAGTGTGCTTTTGTGCTGATATATTGGCAGCTGACTCTTGAAGTTTGTCATTTTCCTCATATTCTGCACGGTGGTTAGGTGGTGCGAGGCTGGTGGCGCCTGTATTTTGTCTCCTGGTGAAGTTTGTTTACTCGCTTTTAACTTCAGTCATGCGCTTTTAAATGGAATGCTAGCTTGAACTGTGGCACTAGCATGCGGCATGCACTCAGTGCACATGTGCAGTAGTCTATCCTACCTGGCTACATGACACAGTGACAACGACACATGCACTTGAGTAATCAGATGAAGGGGAAGCTCTGGGTTTACATGACTCGGACAGTAATCGGATTTCCACTAGCCAATAATCTCACAGAAATACGTAACAAAAACTTCAAAATTTTATATTAAATAATCAAATTCTTAATTTTCGCCAGTATATACTAAGCTTCAGAGTCTCCCCAAAGTGTTCAATAGCAGTTTTGACCCCTTTAATTCCATGGTGTGTTTAATTCTGGGTTTGCCAGATCCAGGGAGGAAACAAACGCTAAAGTCAATGGACAAAGAAGACAAATACAGCAAAGTCTCTAAAATACATGGACCTGGCAACTGTGGACTGAAAACACAATTATAATCAGGAAACTTCATTTTCTTGAGTATATATTGCGTTTCAGAGTCTCCACAAGCCATTTAGTTGGTGCTGGGCTTAATTAAATGGTTGCCAGATCCCACAAGAAAATCCCCCACCTGGCCTATGTAAAAAATCCCAAAAGTAGCAGAATTTCTAAGAACAAGCAGACCTGGCAACCATGGTTTTTTTTCCCTACTAGCTGCTCTGCGCACATGCCCAGACCACAATCCGATTGAAATCAGGTAACTAGTATACATGCTACAAGTAATCCAATTACTTGGTGAAATCCAGCTCTCTATCAGTTTTCTTAATTTGATTTCTAGATCGGAGTATGCAGTACACATGACCACTTGAATAATCAGATAACTGCAGAAACTGTCATCTCGCACATCGTTAAAACAATTAGAATAGTTTCGTAGATAACGCACATCACACACTCTTACATCACAGTTGGATTTACAGTGTTTAGTATGTCTTTCTGTCCATATAAAAATGAATGAGCTGTGGTCATCTCATTCTTGGTGTTGATGATGGACACATGCCTGATGGTTTGCCTGGAAGTTCCCAGTTCAGTAAGCGGACCACTGTTTACACGTGCATCCTGAATCTGGACTGCTTCGTTAGAAGATTTTCACCACATGCATTTACACAAACATGTCTGGCCACATAGAAATCCAGTTACTGCTTTATATGTAATATGCAAATGAGCATCAACCACCATCCTGCTGTGCTGTAATTCATTTTCAGTTGTTTTATGCAAAGCGCGTCGTGTCACGGCAGAAAATCATTTGGAGTGGTGATTTGGGTTTATATGATTGCACCAACACGAGCATTTATGCAAGTATTGGTCACTCCAGAGATGTAGAACTGTGAGGGATTTGCACCACGAGTCAGTAGATAACAGCAAGTCAGAGGGGCTTACAGTTAGGCTACTTTCTTGACATGCCCAGTGAATCCAAACCTCAACCACTTGCACTAACCACATCCACTTGGAGCTGCTCCATTCATTGTTGGGACATTCTGGCCTGCATAGTTATCCCTGCCTAGTGCTGATGCGCCCACTGGAAGCACACATCGCCCACCTCAAGCAGTAGCCAGACCCATTCTTGGTCTGAGTCAGTTTACAGAGATGTGCCTCTCCGTTCAGACACTAGGATCAATGACGTAATATATTGGCTTTTGAATGATTATGTGGAAATCGCTTATCAACTGGTAGACAGGCAAGAGCTTACAGATCATACAGATCGGAATCACTGAGGAGGATCTGTGATTTTTGTATGAGCTTCCCATTTAAGGTCATTTCAAAGCAAATGCATCTTGACTCTGACCATTCCAATCTGGCCATTTCTTCTTCTTAAACCACATGTCTGGCTCACTGTCCTGTTGCGTCATCCAACTTCTATTAAGGTGATGGACCATGACCCTGCAACTCATTACATTTACATCATTTGGCAGACTTAGCCCTTATCCAGAGCGACTTACAATTTATACAGTTTTACAAACCAAACAATTGTGGGTTAAGGCCGTACTCAAGGACCCAACAGTGGCAGCTTAGCAGAGATGGGATTTGAACCCCGGACTTCCCATAGTCCTGAATCTTCACCACTAAGCCATCAACTCCTGTGATTTAAGTAAGAGCTTGCAGTTGGAACTGGGTTTGAACCAAGTTAAAGAGGTGCTAAACCCTGCACTGGACTGGCACACCATCCCGAGTGTTTTGTTTGTTCATTTATTGGTTTATTTAACGTCACAACGACTGTTCATGACAGGAGCAAGGTTATATCGCTACTATTCAAGTCAAGTCAGATTTATTTATATAGCTCTTTTTACAATGGAGCATTGTCTCAAAGCAACTTTACAATTTTAGATTATCTCCTAATATCTACGTCCAATCCCAAATTGAGCAAGCCTAGGGCAACAGTGGCAAGGAAAAACTCCCTAAACGTTATGAGGAAGAAACCTTGGGAGGACCAAGACTCAAAAAGGCACCCAACCTCCTTGGGTGGAGGTTTACTACTCAGACATATTCAAACTGGGCCAATGTAAAGTAGCCAATTAAGCTTGCGCATGTCTCTGGAATGTGGGAGGAATCCGGAGTATGGACACAGGGAGGACATGCAAACTCCCGTGTTAGCTGTGAGACGACCGCACTAACCACTGTGCCTCTTTTCCCTGTCCAGGGTGTACCTCCGCACGCACCAAGTGAATTCTGGGATAAGCTCTTTGACCCAGACCAGGATATGTAGGGGTAAAATGAGATGGCAATGACCCTAAAAATGATGATGCCTCTGTTTTTGGCAACCACTAGTCAAACACAGCCAAAGAGAACAGCACTATTTAAACATACTGAATAATATCACGACAACGAAAAAATCAAGAGATTTATATCCAGTCTAACCTCATTATTTCCCCAAACTCATCCCTTGCCTCCTGTGATGGCAGGACAGATTTCCCTCCATGCACTTTACCTTGAATAGGCCAACCTTGACTCTCTACTCTATTCATTTCATCGACATTTGGGTAAAAGATACGATGAAATGAAGACACCCCTGGACACTTCCCTATTGATTGTTGAGCTCTTCTATAACGTGTAACAAACATTTCTGCATTCTCAATACACAAACAGTGGCAGTAGAATGGGATGTACTGGCACCCGAGTTACTCTCAGTATGACACATTTATCGTTTCATCAACTTCCTGCCCTCATGCCAATAAACAAAGTCCAATTGGTTTGCCAACTTTGATTGAGAACTTGGCTGGTTTGCACAGAACTTTGACCTCAATTCCATTAGACACCTTCAAAAATGCACTGGAACGACTTATTGTCTAACATCAGAAGTCGACCTCATAGTTTTGTTCCAATATCACACGGGGTGGGAGGACTCCATACTAATACCTTTGTTTTGAATGTAATTTTTGTATATATTCTATGATTATAAATATTAGCCAGTTACTGCAAACCTTCTAGAATGTCTTCTAGACGTCTACTGAAGTATCAATTGTATCAGTCAGTTATGTGTGAAACAAACCTGCTAGAAGCTCGCTTGTTCCTATGGGGATGCTATTACAATTATTTCAAATTTGACAGTGAGGAGATGTGTAAAAATTCAAGTACCAGCCTCGCCTTCATAAGCTAATCCAATCCGAATAGAGCTTCAGGAGGTCTTCAGAAAATGCTTCTGTTGCTCATCCCTACTGCTCTTCACTGGTCCTCTGAAATGAGGATTGATAGGTTGATTGAAGACATACCTCACTCAATAGACCTTTGGTATATTAAACAGCCATATTATCTGCCACCAATACACAACAGTTAAGTTAGAACATGGTAAATAAATCATTTGCATTTTATGAACAATGAAACACCCTTCTTGACTTTGGAATCGAGCCTGTGCTATCCTGGTAGTTCTGAAGTGTCTATGTTTAATCTTGAGCAGTTTCTTGAAAAATGAACTGACCTGTGATGGGACGAGACAAGGGGGAACCAAGATGTGCACTGATTCAGTGTTTGCTAAAGGAAAGAACAGCTTATGCTAAGCCTTCCCTGTGGCCAAGGGAGCCAAAGCAAGCAGATCACAGCGAGACATGAAGTTCGGGGGCGTACAGCACAGTGGTACTTTCAGAAAGGCCCAGTTCTGTTACAAGTCATCAGATATGATCACTTTTATTATCTACAAGGGCGTGTGTTGAACTCTATCTGACTACTAGTTCAGAGGAACAGTGAGAAGAAAACTTGTGGGATGAAAGAAGTGACCTGGGTCTCTGGGAAAGTTGCTTTATGAGATTGTTCTGTTTTAAGAAGCACTATGTAAATACATTTAAAGGTACTGGACCATGGACCAGAAGGTCCAGGGTTCAAATCCCACCTCTGCCAAACTGTCACTGTTGGGTCCTGGAGCAAGGTCCTTAACCCATCATTGCTTAGACTGTATGCATCAATTGGACGTTGACCTGGATAAGGGCATCTGCTACATGTACATAAATGGTATTGTAATGGTAGGAGAGTGAAACCTACCCAATAGACATTTAATAAACAAAGAATGGAATGAGGCTCAGTGGAAAAGAGTATTAAAGAAAGGCGAATCCAAGTTTTTGGGACCAATCATCGACTATGTTATATATGGTCATTACACCATTGCTAAAACAACAAATCTAATGGTCATCTAAGGCTTTCGCACAGTACTCCATTGAGAAATAGTCAACTTCTGGAAACAGCAGTATCTGTGGGCCTGGCTTTAACATGAAGGACAGATGGTGTGTTTTGGAAACCCTAGAATGGGACTGGCACCCTGTCCGGGGTGTACATCTGCCTGGTCCAGTGAAATCCGGGTTAGGATCCTCTCCGGTGACCTGTGCCTATGTATTGCATATGTAAGATGAGCACTAGCTTCCATGAGAGATTATCTTCTGTTGATCTATATATAGTATATAGACAAATTATAGGTCGCATCCCAAACTCCACACTGTTGTTCTAAATATGGAGTGTCATAGGTCCAGCTACTCAGGGTTATTGTGAGCAAGGAAGATTGACTTGAAATGTCTCAAAGGAAACTGAAATCGAAGCTTCTGCTGATTGCATCCAGGCTGAGTTCATAATAGACTTGTTGAAGGAAATTCAAGGAAACAGCACCACTGCACCTTTCGATGAGCTGGCATTTCATCTAAAGAACACTTTCGATTGTGACAAGTGAATTCTGGCAAAGGTTCTGGCACCCCTACGTCCACCCTCCAACCTTCGCGACCCTGACCAGGATCACCAGGGATCACCTAGGTATAATGGTTACATCTGTGGTGGATATAAAATAAAAGCTTTTCTTTTTCTATAATGTTTGAGTGCGTTTATATGCACTTAATAATACAGTCTTAATCAGATTTCTGCAGTTATCTGATAATTCATGTGTATACGGCATTGAATCCAGAAATTCAATACAAAGAGCTGGATTTTATTCCAGTAATCGGATTTTTCAACTCATACATTACCTTACCCCAATTAAATTGGAATCGAACACGGTTGCCAGTTCGTCATATTCTAAAAAACTTCACTTCTTTTGGGCTTGTTTAGACAGACCTGGTTGCTTTTATCTCTCATTGGATCTGGCAACCCTGAATTTAAATCCAGCACCCATTGAAAAGGCTACAGAACACTTTCGGGGATCCTAAATCCAATCTAGTCGGATTTCTGCAGTTCTGCATTTCTCTAGAAATCAGATTAAGTAATCCGATAAAGAGAGCTGGATTTTATTTCAGTCATTTGATTTCTCATAGCATGTATACCAGTTAGCCGATCTGTTTTCTCAGTCTGCGCATGTGCGCGGAGCAGTCAGTGGAAAAAAAACATGGCTGCTAGGTCTGCTTATTATTGGAGATTTCGCTTTATTTGGGCATAAACCTGGTGGGGGATCCTCTTGTGGGATCTGGCAACCCTGGAATTAAATGCAACACCCTCTGAATGACTATCGAACACTTTGTGGAGACCCTGACACGCAGTATATACTCAAGAAAATGAAGAGTTTGATTATTTAATATTAAAAATTGAAGTTTACGTCACATCTTTCGTTTATTGGCTGGTTGCAAAGTAGAAATCCGATTATTGCTTGAGGTTTGCTCTCATCTGATTAACCAAATGGATGTAAATTCGCTGATCAGATTACTGGCAAAATCAGATTTTCTGCAGTTATCGGATCATTAAGTGCATGTAAACACACTCAATCTCGGTTTCGTACATGCCACTGGCTGATGAGGAGATTATTTTGCAACTCTTATCTGTGTCAAGTATGTCATCACACCTGCTGACATGTTTGTTAAAAGATTTATAATATATGCCGGCTTTCAAATTTCATGACAAGCGCTACAAGACAAACAGCGATTCATCGCTTTCCGAAATGTAATCGATCTGGTTCTGTCTTGTGCCAGAGCGCGTCGCTATCTCCAGTTCGATCAGTAAATAGCATGAATGACATGATACCGGGTGCCCCATGCTTTGTGTTCTTACTAAATTGTGTAAACCTCAAGCCAAAAAACATATGAGACCGATGAAGCGTGTGTGCCCCCACGTCAAGCGCCGGGCTAATGCAGTCATATCGGGTTAGAGGAAAAGGCAGAGAGATAGACAGCGAGAGAGATAAAGAGCGAAAGTGTGTGGACATGCCAGAGCGCTTACATTCGTATGACGAGGCGCTCGCTTTATGGCTGCGATTCATCAGGTCGGGCCGGGAGGTGGTATAGTTCCCCCTTCTCCATGCCTGATGAATGATACAGCAAGGCTGTGTGTGTGTGAGGAGGGGGTTCATCTACTGGCTAAATTCACCCATTACTCATGAGGAAGGGAATCTGCATGGAGGTCACATGTGGGCTGCCAGACATCAGAGAACTGATCAGGCTGAAGCTTAATTACAGACATGTGATTAGCAAACTTGCTCAGTGTGATTAGAGGACTGGGGTACTGGACTAATCAGAAGGTTGTGAGCTTAGTCCACCAAGCTGTCACTGAGTGCGTTTCCATGCACTTAATAATCCGATAACTGCACAAAAACAGATTTTGTCAGTAATCCGATCAACAAGTATACATGCACTTGCATAATCAGATAATGGGAAAACTCCGGGTTTACACGACGCAGACAATAATCGGATTTCTGTTTTGCAGCCAGCAAATAATCATTTTTATTATTACTATTCTCATTCTTTGTATTGTTATTATTGATATTGTTGCTCTAATTTCTTGATTTTCTTGAGCATATGCTACCTTTCAGAGTCTTTTCGCGGGTTTCTAGCCATTCGCGGGTGCTGCGTATAACTCCAGGGTTGCCAGATCCCACAAGAGAAACAAGCAACTAGATTTATGGAAACAAGCACAAAAGAACGAAACGGCTCAAAAACAAACAAACAAACAAAAAAAAACAGACAACGTACTACAATGTCAGAAAGTCATCACTTGATCAAAAAAGAACAATACAAAAATAATTTAAAGAAAGAATAATAATGCATATTTTCCTTGCCTTCTTTGTATATATTTGCATCATCCATGTATATATTATGTATTTCCGCTATAGTTTTTTCCAACTTCACTGGATACGCAGTGCATTTCAGTGCATGTGTATGGTTGTGTGGGTGACAAAAAACTCTTGAAACTTGAACAAAAAGAGTTTGCAGGAATATTGGAGAGGGAGAGGGGATCAGGGAGCAATCCCAAATATCTGTAAGCAAAGTTCTACAAAAATAAGCCTATTCGCTAAGACTTTTGCACAGCACTGTAGGTCTCCATTTGTACACAAGTTGTGATTTTTGGTGACTGTACTTATATCTATTATATCTAACCTACATACCAATGCATTTAATTCTGAGCTGAATTTGAGCCTTGATTAAGTGTATTGAAGAGAAGCCATCATGGTGATAAAAATTGCTCCTAGTGCAAATGAATTAGGTAAATTAGTGCCGTTCATTCTCTCCTCTCTTTAAAAACGGTGTGTTGATTGTAGGTGGGGAAAACCTTCAGATCCATCAGTGCAGCAACAGAGGTGAAGCTCATTAGCATGTAAAAACATTTATAGAGGGAATGCTGGTGACTATTCATTAGATCGAAGGTGTGAAAGAGGGAATGGCTAACATTTGCCTTTGAGGAACAGCATACGGGTCCCTTTTTGGGTCTTGATCCTCCCACGGTTTCTTCCTTATAACGTTCAGAGAGTTTTTGCTTGCCACTGTTGCCTAGGCTTACTCAATTTGGAAATGGCCCTAGATATTAGAAGATAATCTAAAATTGCAAATCTGCTTTGAGACAACCCTCCATTGTAAAAAGTGCTGTAGAAATAATTCTGAATATTTTTGAGAAGCAATTTATGGAGTCATATCTTGACTATGAACATAAGCAATAGTTGCACAGGCGGTGAATAAGGACACACTATGCCTGGTTGCCCTGTATCATGCTTGAGCAGGATTATCCCCCTCCCCTGCTGGCTTGCGCTCACATTGTGCTTAAACGTTCAGTGCTTGAACGTGCTTACGTTATCACGATGCTACTTGTTGTGGTGAAGAAAGGTGGGCCGAACTTTAGAATTATACTATAATCCTCTTTTCTACTGATCTTCAATCCAAATCTTTGAAAGCTTTAGCATATCTTAGCCTTTTCACCCTGTTCCCCTACCAAAAAAGGCGTTCCACTTCCAAAAAGACCATACCTGATAAACAGATGGATCAACTTGGCATCCGGTTGTAGCTGTAAGATGCTGCTACTGCTAAGTGTTAGAGGAGGTCACACTAAATACTCGCCACTGTAGCCTATAGAAGTTGTTTTACTGATTTTACTGTACTGTACACAAATGTCACACATTTTCTGGTTGTAGTCGATTAGAGACAAAACAACAGTATATCCAATCTAATGGTGGTCTTAGACATTTGCACAGTACTGTACATAGTATTCAGAGACATCAAAGACCCATAGCCCTTGCCTGCTAAATGGTAACGAAACCGAGAGTGATTATAGGATAGCAAAAGGGTAATAAACACTTTGTACATAACACCCTACGAACATTAGCATGGTCACCACAGCAGCTGACTAATAAGCAATGGGAGGGGAAGTGATTGGAAATTGCCCAAATGGTTTCTCTTAAAAAAAAAAGGGAGGTGTTGGGTTTAAAGCAGTGCTGAACTTTAGCATAACACCTACGCAGCATTCCCCAAGAAATTCACAGTAGGTCAGCTTTGTTAGTATGTCAAAATAAGCAAGTTGAATAAGGAATCCAAAAAACCCAAAGTCGAATGAGCTTAGCAACGCTCTCATCATAAGAAATAAAGACAAGAAATACAGGAATATACTCTCAGGACCAAGCTGTTGTGGACTATGGTTTTACATGAACATGTATTAAGTAATTACAACCCCAAATCAGAAAAGTTGGTACGGCAAAAATGCAAAAATAAATAAATAAATAACAAAAAAAAACTATGCAGTGTTCCTTACATTCACATTGACTTTTATTTAATTGCAGACAGTATGAACCCGAAATATTCAATGTTTTTTGTTTATTTGTTATTAAACATCCATTCCTTCATTTCATGCCTGCAACACATTACAAAAAAAGTTCCAAGCCCTTCCAGTCTTTCTTGGAGGAACGATTTTCCTCAGGCATTCTCTGTCCAAGACTGCTTTCATGAATGCTGCTTTTGTACCAAATCATGATAATAATCACCTGTTTGAAATCACACAATTACTTCATTTTATTATCTTATTACCAGCCCTAAATTACCCCCTTCCCAGCTTTTTAGAATGTGTTGCAGGCCTGAAATGCAGGAATTTATGTTAATCAGAGGAGGGAACAAGTCAGTAAGTTGCCAGGCAAGGTCTTGCCAGGGAGGTCTTGACACTCAAGTCAAAAGTCAGTACTAGCGAATCTCGAGTCGAGTCCCAAGTTCTAAACTTCCAGCCCTATTCAAGTCACCAAATGCCATATGGAGTTGGTTAATGAACTATCATCCAAACTAAACAGGATAACAATGCAAGTGTTTATAGCCAGAATTGATCATAGCTACAGAGACAATTTTTGACAAGATAAAAAAATCAACAAAATAAAGTATGTTGGGAGAGAGCTCTCTTCACATTAGCTAGCTAATTACCATAGCTGTCTCGATTCAGAGGCTGCACAGACAGGGCGAAGAGTGAACCGAAATGAGACAGTCTGCAAATGTCTGTTTTGTTCCATTCTATTCTTCCGTACCTACAATCCGCCTGAATTTTGAAATCAATTGCCTTTCGTCCTATGGATTCCAACCATCCAAAGCCTCACTAATCCTGGACTAAGACAAATCACCTCTTAAGGTCCTCCTTGGACAGTGTTGGGTCTCCTGACAGTTTTACAAAGAATAGAAAAGTTGGACGGCCCACAAACGCATCATCATTTTACTGACAGTTGGCTCTGACCGGTCACTAAACATCCATTGTTTTCCACTAATGGTCGGTATGGACTGTAACGTAACACTCTGTATAACACACCAAGGGGGTTTGGCTGTGAGCACTGTGTTCTTCTTGCCAGTATCATGCATCAATACACACCTTGTCCCTTTGTGGATATTCTTGTCCTAATAATTCAGAGCGAGTGTGTCATTATTGCAACCCTTAGTGACCCTTATACTCAACGTCAGGATTGCATCAAACCATAATTGATTGCTCTAATGGCTTTGCTTTCTGATGTTATGTCAGATAAGACGTGGGCCTGTTACAGTGAAGGTACGTACAGACTAATCTGGCCTCTGCCTCACCTTCTCTGCGTTCTGGATCACAGTATAGTCTGGTAACAGATAATGACAGACAAAGACACTCAGGCATTTACAGGGAATGGATCTTGGAATTAGTCGAGCTCCTGGGGTTGTGCAGTGTGCTGGGTGGGACAACTCTGGCAGCTGCCAGAATTTCCTTTCTCTCTGTTTTGCAGTTGGTTTTGTTGAAGGTGGGGTGGTAGTTAACATAAGGGTCACTGTGAATGCCTGCACGGCCGGATGTGTGGCTCTAGCGGCGCTGTGGGGCTATAGGATATTATACAAGCAACAAAACTGAGTATACATCACTGTACAGCACTGGCTTTCAGTTGTTGAATTGCTGAACTGTATAGACCTTTACATTCTTGAGAGAAGACAATGGACTAGAAAACAGCATTAGAGAGTATTTAACCTGTTTCTATTGGGGATTTCACTGGTAATGTTCTGTAACGTTAGAACGTAAGCCAGAGTCAAAATCCCAAGTCGACCGACACAGCAGTTTACTGGAATGAGAGCCATTACAAAGTGTGTGAACAGAAATATACGTTGCTCTTCTAAAAGGGGCTCGCTTAAATCCAGAGCAACTTACAACTGATAGAGTCTTAAAAGGAATATTGATGATTAAAACCCTTGCCCAACAGTAATAACTGAGTTTTGAAATGTTCAGTACCTTAAGTCCTGACACAGCACTGACCTTAATAATAATAATAATACATTTTATTCATAAGCGCCTTTCAAGGAACCCAAGGAGCTGAAAAAATAAAATAAAATCACAAAACAATCATGGAATACAAAAGAAAAAAAGATCAAATACAGTACAATAAAAATATGATACCAGCCTACAAATTAAAGGTGAAAAGCAGTCTGAAACGGTTTTTAGAAAACATAAAGAAATGAGCAATTATAAATGTAGAAGAAAGGCATTCCAGAGTTTAGGGCCAGCAACACTGAAAGCCCCATCACCCATGAAGCAAAGCCAAGAGGAGGGTACAGAAAGAAGGTGAACAGTCAACAGATTGAAGGGAGCATGAAAGAACATATAGAGAAAGTAGATCAGAAGGATAAGGAGGACCCATAGCATTTAAGTGTTCATTCCAGAGAAAAAAGTATTTAGTCAGCCACTGATTGTGCAAGTTCTCCTACTTAGAAAGATGAGAGAGGTCTGTATGATTTTCATCATAGCTACACTTCAACTATGAGAGAGACAAAATGAGAAAAAAAATCTAGGAAATCACATTGTAGGATTTTTAAAGAATTGAATTGTAAATGATGGTGGAAAATAAGTATTTTGTCACCCACAAACAAGCAAGATTTCTGGCTCTCACAGACCTGTAACTTCGTCTTTAAGAAGCTCTTCTGTCCTCCACGCGTTACCTGTATTAATGGCGCCTGTTTGACCTCGTTATCTGTATAAAAGACACCTGTCCACAGCCTCAAACAGTCAGACTCCAAACTATGATGGAAATTACAGACCTCTCTCATCTTTCTAAGTAAGAGAACTTGCACAATCAGTGGCTGACTAAATACTTTTTTTGCCCCACTGTACACACTTTCTTATCCGCTTGATCATGAATTGGATATTGGGAGAGCCGGCGCCTACCTGGCGGCATAGGGTGCAAGGCAGGAACAACCCTAGACAGGGTGCCAATCACAAAGAAACCCTCACACACTGGGGGCACTTTTAGAGACAACAATTCACCTAAAGCATGTAAGTGTTTTAAACATGAACTTACTTCTCATTACTTATCATAGGCTCTGTAATGATACAGTACAGACCGCTCTACCAAACACTCGTTAAACTCGTCGGTTCATGATGCATTTAACTTATGATGGACTTGTCAGAACATATCCCCATCATAAATCATGGAGCACCTGTACAATACACCTCCATTAATGCATATAATGCCTTATACAATGTGGAGTCTGCAACAAATTCAATCAATTTACATTATTCCTTATGGGAAAAATTGGTTCATGGGTTATACTTGACTCTCAGCAACTGATGCAAGGGTGCACACACCCAAAAATGACCAATTTAGCGTAATAAATTAACCTAGCGCATGTCTTTGGACTGTGGGAGGATACCGGAGCACTCAGAGTTAACCCACATGTTAAGTCCCTTAACTTTCAACTGCTCAGCCCAACTGTAGTTTGCTCTGCACAAGTGCATCGGCTAAATGCTATAAACATGTCAGCGGTACAACGATTTTGGCATTTGGACAACTTGTGCAGAATACACCCTGCTTCAGGGTAACGTGAGGATGGTGTTAGCAGACCTGGTGCTGATGGGATGCTCATTAGCAAAGCATGGATGTAAAGAGAGCGAGGAAGCACGGCACCAAAACACAGCCGTGAGTTACTCGAAACCTGCAGTAACGATTCTTCTGTGGCCCATTCTACACACACAGACACACACATGCCCCTTGGTGACCCTCCGATGATGATTCCAGACCACTCAGCTGCTGGTGCCATTAGGGTCCTTTCACACCAGGAGGGCCAACCCTCCCCTGGTTTCCCAGCATCCCCCTGTACCCCAGCTCTCCTCCCTCTGCCGAGTCCCTCGCTGAGCCTGATGGATTTTTACTCTGCTGCTGCCCGGCTCTGTGGCTCCCCAGTGGTGTGGGTCCTTGTGTCGTTGACAGTCCAGCAATGAGTCTCTGAAAGGACTGTGTTTACATGTAGACTAATAATCTTATTAGTTTTCTAATTATTCATGTTGTCATGTAAACTGCATTCTCTAAAACAGTGACATGGACTTTATTCCGATAATCTGGTTGGTTACACAATGTGTCAATGTGCCCTGTGACTTCAAGATCTTTGGAGACACGTGGAAAAATAAAGAGGGACACAACAAGGTCCTGCGACTAAAGCTATGTGACAGGACAGTCATTGCTGTGTGTGTGTGTGTGTGTGTGTGTGTGTGTGTGTGTATATACTGTATATATATATATATATAACTGTATATATATATCTATAATATATATATATATACTATATATATATATATATATATTATATATACACACACACACACACACACAGGAACACCAGACACCACAGACAACACAGACACACAGACACACACCACACACACACACACACACACACACACCACACACACAGTGGGGAAAAAAATTATTTATTCCGCCACTGATTGTGCAAGTTCTCCTACTTAGAAAGACGAGAGAGGTCTGTAATTTGCATCATAGCTACACTTCAACTATGAGAGACAAAATGAGAAAAAAAAATCCAGGAAATCACATTGTAAGATTTTTAAAGAATTTAATTGTAAATCATGGTGGAAAATAAGTATTTGGTCACCCACAAACAAGCAAGATTTCTGGCTCTCACAGAACTGTAACTTCTTCTTTAAGAAGCTCTTCTGTCCTCCATTCATTACCTGTATTAGTGGCACCTGTTTGACCTCGTTATCTGTATAAAAGACACCTGTCCACAGCCTCAAACAGTCAGACTCCAAACTCAACCATGGCCAAGACCAAAGAGCTGGTCACTGCTCTAGAGGAGATCTGCATGGAGGAATGGGCCAAAATACCAGCTACAGTTTGTGCAAAGCTGGTGAAGACTTACAGGAAACGTTTGACCTCTGTCATTACCAACAAAGGTTATGTTACAAAGTATTGAGTTGAACATTTGTTATTGACCAAATACTTATTTTCCACCTTAATTTACAATTAAATTCTTCAAAAATCCCCCCCAAAATTTAAAAATTCTTTAAAAATTTCTTGTTTTGTCTCTCATAGTTGAAGTGTACCTATGATGAAAATTACAGACCTCATCAGTTAAAGTACGAGACTACTGACCAGAAGGGCCAGTGATCAAATTCCAGCATTGCCAGGCTGCCACTATTGGGCGCTTAAGCAAAGCCTGGATTGTATCTTGTAAGATTGCATCAGTTGACTAAATGGGCTTCAAATGATTTGGGAAAGAAAAATAGCATTATGTGTAATTTGCCTCCACAAAGTTAGAAAAATACACTGTAATACAAGTACACAGGCTATGCTAGTGCTTCCAACCAATGCATGGATGTACTGTACGTACACTACATGGACAAAAGTCTGTGGACACCCCATCTAATTATGACTATTTCAGCAGCACTCACTTGTAACACATTCATAATATCAAGCGTACTTTTCTGGATTGTCCATAGACAAACAGTAGCAGTGGAATGACTTATACTGATACCCCGGTGACTCTCAATATGACACATTTCTACAACAAGTCAGTTCATCCACTTTCCTGGCCTTAAAGTCCACAGAGTATTGGTTTGCTAACTTTGATTGAGAACTTGCACATATCCTTGACCTCAATTCCATAAGACACCTTGAAAAATCAATGGTGTTGTCTAATATCAGAAACTAGCAGCAAATGTGGGGAGAAAGCTCCATAACACCCCATAATAACTCCATAATAAGACTTTTGCAAAGTACTCTATAGAACCAGACATACTAGATTCAGTTCCTTTGCTAAATCATTACTAAACACAAGTCCTGCCTCCTACTAGCCTGCATGAGAGACGAGCGATTCATCTAACCATGTCCGAATTCTCTCGTCAGATGTGTATTTGCTTTGGCCCAACACGGGTTTAGTCCTGTGCCCTCATGAGGGTAAACACACTCTGAGATTATGTGAGCACATTTAAAGGATTATGTAAAAGAGCAATCAGTAAACTGAGCCCTTAAGTGTGTGGTGTAGACACACACACACACACACACACACACACACACACACACACAAAATGCCGTTTCATCTGGAATTGCTTGTCAAGAGCATTTCCTTCCATCGCGACATGACATGAAATCATGACGTTTGCCATCAAGAACATTAGCAGCAACCGATTTAAGCCACTTTTTTTAAAACTAACACTGGTTCCAGTTCCAGTGACTAATCCTGAACTGGTCCACACTTTCCCATCACAGTGGAGCCAATAAAACTGTGTTACTTGATGTATCAGTATGCTGGTCTGAAACCAAGAATGACATCAAGCGCTCGGTTACAGACCATGTAGTCTATTATATTCCCATCCCCAAAATTACCCAGTCAACAAACACGTGGTTCCTGTATCTGGGACTGCAGTGGCACCAGGGTTAAAATACTGGATTGTTGACCAGAAAGTTAAGGTTTTAGCGTCAAGCTGCCAATTGTTTAACAATGCACTTAATCCGATCATAATCAGATTTCAGAAGTTTATTCAAGTGGACATATAAACAGCATATACAGATTTCTTAGACCGGATTAAGGTTTAGAAATCAGATAAAGAAAGCTGGATTTGACCTCAGTAATCATATTTCTCAGTGCATGTAATCCTGGAACTCTAGTTGCCAGATCTGCTTATTCTAATCGATTTGAGCTTAATTTTCAATCCAGGCACCCCCCGATATATGATGGGAATGCATTCTGACAAATCCATCCTAAGTTTAATTTATCGTAAACTGAGGAGTTAATATACACTGTATACATCATAGCATAATGTACTTTACACAAGCTTAACACTGTAGTCAACCTCAACTTTTTCTACATTTCCCCCCACATGACTCCCTGCATCACAGACTGCAGATTTAATCATGAGAGTGTGGGAGAAAGTGTTGTACTTTGTATCGCCTTCCAAGGAAAATAAAAAATTCAGAGTACAATTTCTGCGGAATGTTTTGTATTCCCATTTTTTTTATTTGTATTCCCATTGTAAAGTCAAAATATCGTAATTTGGGGCATCGCAAAATGGGGAGTACCTATAAAGCCACATACAAATATTAATAGTTGCGTGCTGCAGTGTAGTTGCTTATTTGGGCTTGCTCCCTGATCATGTCTCTCCAAAACTCCTTCAATCTGTGATATTAAAAGGAAAATATACAGTATTATTTTGTTAGTAGGTCATCTGTGTGGGGCTGTTTTGTTTTTGAGCCAATTCTGTTCTTTTGAGCTTGTTTCCACAGACCCGGTTGCTTGTTTCTCGCGCGGGATCTGGCAACCCCTAGAAATATACGCAGCGCGATTGAAATGGCTAGTGAAACGCAGTATATGCTCGAGAAAATGAAGATAAAATCTAATATAATATAACTGAAAGGCTGGAGAATGATGGTGATAAACCTCACAGTGACTGTATGGAACAGGTCCTATTACGTTAAAAGTTGCATCCGGAAAAAATTTAAACTTGGGGTGAATTGGCCTTAAGTAACAGCGCTGCAGACTTTTTCCCATCACATCCAATGATCTCATCAGCATGTATGTGTGGAGCAGGGGATTAATCCCGGTTGGTCTCTCCAAAGATGCCCGATCAGGCTGAAATCCTCGCTTCATTTTGCGTTATGAACTCATTTCCTTGCGCTCACTGCCAGTGTAACCTGAGCATGCAGAGGACCGGTGGACTCTAGGGGATGAAAGCGGTCCCAAAGCCCAAGCATTAACCTCCGGGGTCAATGGCATTAGCTACCACTATTTATAGTTAAACTTTAATTTTTGCATAGCAGGGGGAAAAGGCCTGAAACAGATTACAAGGTTCACTTGAAGAGATTTGCAGATAAGTAAATCAATCGGTGAGATGGATGAAAACCAGAGTCACCGAAATGACTGGGAATCAAGCTTATCACCTAGTTTTGCTCCCTTTCCTTTCTCTGTTGGTGAATGGTGCGAATATAAGAAGCACAAATAGGAGCAATAGTTCGTCTTCTCTAAAATATTAGTTCACATATTATTATGTTTAATTTGAATAATTATATTTAATAACCTGTTCTCTCTGTTAATACATATTTAGTTTATGTTTAGTTCAACTATTACTGGAAACTTATTAATGAGTTTTCTTAGTTTAAATCATATATATATATATACACAGTGGGGCAAAAAATTATTTAGTCAGCCACTGATTGTGCAGGTTCTCCGACTTAGAAAGATGAGAGAGGTCTGTAATTTTCATCATAGTAGGTACACTTCAACTATGAGAGAGACAAAATGAGAAAAAAAATCCAGGAAATCACATTGTAGGATTTTTAAAGAATTTAATTGTAAATCATTGTGGAAAATAAGTATTTGGTCACCCACAAACAAGCAAGATTTCTGGCTCTCACAGACCTGTAACTTTTTTAAGAAGCTCTTCTGTCCTCCACTCGTTACCTGTATTAATAGCCCCTGTTTGACCTCGTTATCTGTATAAAAGACACCTGTCCACAGCCTCAAACAGTCAGATTCCAAACTCAACCATGGCCAAGACCAAAGAGCTGTTGAAGGACACCAGGAAGAAAATTGTACACCTGCACCAGGCTGGGAGGAGTGAATCTACAATAGGCAAGCAGGTTGGTGTGAATAAATCAACTGTGGGAGCAATTGTAAGAAAATGGAAGATTGATAATCTCCCTCAATCTGGGGCCCCAAGCAAGATCTCATTCCGTGGGGTCACAATGATCATGAGAACGGGGAGCAAAAATCCCAGAACTACACAAAGGGACCTGATGAATGACCTGCAGAGACCTGGGACCAAAGGAACAAGGCTACCATCAGTAACACACTATGCCGAGAGGAACTCAGATCCTGCAGTGCCAGGCGTGTCCCCCTGCTTAAGCCAGGCCGGTCTGAAGTTTGCCAGAGAGCATATGGATGATCCAGAAGAGGATTGGGAGAATATCATGTGGTCAGATGAAACCAAAATAGAACTTTTTGGTAAAAACTCGACTCGTCGTGTTTGGAGAAAGAAGAATTCTGAGTTGCATCCCAAGAACACCTTTCAAAGATGAGAAAGGTCTGTAATTTTCATCATAGGTACACTTGAACTATGAGAGACAAAATCAGAAAAAAGGATTTTTAAAGAATTAAATTGTAAATTATGGAGTCTGACTGTTTGAGGCTGTGGACAGGTGTCTTTTATACAGATAACAAGGTCAAACAGGTGCCATTAATACAGGTAACGAGTGGAGGGCAGAACAGCTTCTTAAAGAAGAAGTTACAGGTCTGTGAGATCCAGAAATCTTGCTTGTTTGTGGGTGACCAAATACTTATTTTCCACCATAATTTACAATTAAATTCTTTAAAAATCCTGCAACGCAATTTCCTGGATTTTTTCCCCTCATTTTGTCTCTCATAGTTGAAGTGTACCTATGATGAAAATTACAGACCTCTCTCATCTCTCACCCAAGTATTAGAACTTGCACAATCAGCGGCTGACTAAATACTTTTTTGCCCCACTGTATATATATAAACAAGGTCACACACACACTAATATTTCCATAGTTGCATCAATTTTTCCCCAAGATCTTGTATTGATGATGGGAGATTTGGACCCCTGCACATAGTCTTCTCCAGCACATCCCAAAGATTCTCACTGGGGTTCAGGTTTGAACTCTGTGGTGGCCAATCCATGTGTGAAAATGATGTCTCATTCTCCCTGAACCACTCTTTCACAATCTGAGCCTCGATGAATCCTGGCATTGTCATCTTGGAATATGCCCGTGCCATCAGCGAAGTAAAAATCCACTGATGGAATAATCTGGTCATTCAGTATATTCAGGAAGTCAGCCGACCTCATTCTTTGGGCACATAACGTTGCTGAACCTAGACCTGACCAACTGCAGCAACCCCAGATCATAGCACTGCCCCCACAAGCTTGTACAGTAGCCACCTCTCTTCCTACTCTTATGCGCCCAGTACTCTGGAACAGGGTAAATCTGGACCTTCTTCCACTGCTCCAATTTTTATGCTTCCTAGCAAATTGAAGCTGTTTTTGCCGGTTAGCCTCACTGACAAGTGGTTTTCTTAAGGCTACACAGGTGCTAAGTCCCAATCCCTTGAGTTCCCTTTGCACTGTGCCTGAGGAAATGCTCTTGCTTTCACTATTAAACATGTCCCTGAGTTCTACTTTTGTTTTTCTACGATTTGATTTCACCAAACGGTTAGGTGATTGCTGATAACGATCATTCAAGATTTTTTTTCTGACCACATTCCTTCCTCAAGATGATGTTACCCCACTGTCCTTCCACTTTTTAATAATGCATTGGAGAGTTCTTAACCCGATTTTAGTAATTTCAGCAATCTCCTTAGATGTTTTCTCCTTAGATGTTTTCTCCGCTTGATACATGCCAATAATCTGACCCTTCTGAAACAGATTAACATCATCCACGACCACAGGATGTGTCTTTCGACATGGTTGTTTAACAAATGAGAAGCTACTCACTATATATATATATATATATCTCCAATTCATAAATTTGAAAGCAACTGTGAGTGTGTTTTTGGTTTGTTGTTTTGCCCCCTAACTCACCCCTGTGTTTTAAATGCAGGGCCTGTAGACTGGACAGCAGGAGGGAGGTAAGGGACAGGATGTAGGGGATTATGGGATATTGTGTGAATAGGTGTCACGAATGCACATGCAAATATGCTTACATATGCACACAGACCACTGTATATTAAAAAATAAAAATAAAAAAAAACACACTAAACAGTATACTAAACTTTGGAAATTCCTCCTGTTTGCATTTATGAGCAAGTGAAACCATGACCTCAGTGCTGTAATGATCACGTTTAAAAGAGAATAATTAAAGACCAGAAGAGGAACGATGATTGCGCTAAGTGGGAGTTCGTAAAAGAAAAATTATGGTCGGCGTGCGGCGAGACAGAGGAAGAGATGTTCGCTCTCTAATAATAAACAGCGGCTGAAATATCTCGGCGCGTTTGAACTCCTACACGGGCCACTATCAGAGGAAACAGCGCAGCGGCTAATACATCACACTCGCATGCTTTCAAACGGATGTGGCCCATCAAAGATGTCCAGCTATATTACTGACCTGTGTCCAAACATGATACCGATAGAAGCGCTGCTGCTGTTCGTGTTTTTCTGCTGTGAACTTCACGATGAACTGACCTTCAACACGGACGGTCACGCTGCACATGATCTCACTGGGCTTCCCATCGTCATTAAGGCTACTGGTGAAGCCAAAGTGCTGTGTGAAGGGTCGAAGCTCTTCAAATGGTGCACAGGTGAAGCTGAAAACACAAAATTTTGCTTACTTTTTCTAGGTATTGTACAGATACAACAGTGAAAAAGCGACAAACGAGGTTCTTAGGGTCAACGTCTGCCTTAGATGACTTGCAGTCACATGTACATTATATAGACAAAAGTTTGTGTACACTCCTAATTACTGAGCTCTGCTATTACATTTCTGGATTTTCCACAGACAAATAGTGGCAGTAGAATGGGTTGCCCTGATAGCCCAGTGACTCTTAGTATGACAGATTTACTGATTTCCACTTCCAACTAGTCAGTTCATCAACTTTCTGCCCTGCTGTCCTTAATCAAAGTCCATAGAGAATTGGTTTGCCAATGATTGAGACGTTGACAGAACCTTGACCTCACAGTCTTGTTCCAAAACCTAGTGAAACGCCATTTTAGAAGAACATAGGTTGTTGTAGCAACAAAGGTGGGGGGTGGCGGTGGTAAACTCCATACCAATACGCATGTTTTGGATGTAAACTGGGTGTCCACAAACTTTTGTGTACATAGTGTATAAGCAGAGCATTCTTCTTTTGACCCATGATTATGCTGGTCAGGTTTGTAGTAAAGGACACAGGCACTGTTGGGACTTGAACCCAATTCCCATTATTGGCACGCTAGAATATTAGACCACTGCACCACTTGAGCACCTACTTATCCAAAGCACATATAGGAATGTTCTGGATTTTTTAGGTAGGTAGGTATGTAGATAGATAGATAGATAGATAGATAGATAGATAGATAGATAGATAGGTAGATAGACAGATAGAGAGACAGAGAGACAGATATATAGAGAGATAGATAGACAGATAGACAGACTAATAGACAGATACATCGATAGATAGACAGATACATAGATATACATAGGTAGATAAATAGACAGACAGACAGATAGGTAGACAGACTAATAGACAGATACATAGATAGATAGACAGATAGACAGACTAATAGACAGATACATAGATAGATAGACATAGATAGATAGATAGATAGATAGGTAGATAGATAGACAGACAGACAGATAGACTAATAGACAGATACATAGATGGATACAGTCGTATGAAAAAGTTTGGGCACCCCTGATAACTTTCATGATTTTTCTTTATAAATCATTGGTTGTCCAGCTCAGCAATTTCAGGTAAATATATCATATAGCAGATGAACACAGTGATATTTGAGAAGTGAAATGAAGTTTATCGGTTTTTACAAAGTGTGCGTAATTATTCAAACAAAATTAGGCAGGTCAAACTTTGGGCACCCTTGTCTTTGAATACCTAGCACTAATTATTGGAACACAAATTTGTTTTGTAAAAGCTCATTGACCTTGATCTACTACACAAGTGATCCAACGATGAGAAAGTGTTAAGGTGGCCAATTGGAAGTTTTTTCTTCTCTTGGCATCTTCTCTGAGAGTGGCAACATGGGGAGCCTCAAACAACCTCAATGGGCCCTGAAAACAAAGGTTGTTAACATCATGGTTCAGGGAAAGGGAAAAGCTCTCTCAGAGATTTCAGCTGTCAGTTTCCACTGTGAGGAACATAGTGACGCAATGGAAGACCACAGACACAGTTCTAGTTAAGGAACTCCCGAAGTGGCAGACCAAGAAGAATCTCAGATAGGCAGAGGCGAAGGATGGTGAGAACAGTCATAGTCAAGCCACAGACCACCTTCAAAGACCTACAACCTCATCTTGCTGCAGATGGTGTCACTAATCATCGTTCAACTATACAGCACACTTTGCACAAGGAGAGGCTGTATGGGAGAGTAATGCAGAAGAAGCCTTTTCTGCAGACACGCCACAGTCACTTGAGGTGTGCTACAGCACATTTGGACAATCCAGCTTCATTTTGGAATAAAGTGCTGTGTACTGATGAAACTAAAATTGAGTTATTTGGACATAACAAGGAGCGGCACACATCCCAAGACAAACATTTGCTACCCACAGTAAAATTTGGTAGCGGTTCCATCAGGCTGCGGGACTGTGTGGCCAGTGCAGGTACTAGGAATCTTGTTAAAGTTGAGGATCGCATATTCCAGTTAATATCTCCAGATTCTTGAGAACAATGTTCAAGAATCAGTGACAAAGTTGCACCGAGGCCAACGACCCAAAACCCTGCTCAAAATCTACTAAGGCATTCATGCAGAGGAACCAGTACAACATTCTGGAATGGCCATCTCAGTCCCTAGACAAATGTGAGCTGTCCATGCTCGGAAACCATCAAACCTGACTGAACTGGAGATGTTTCTAAAGAAGAATGGTCCAAAGCACCTTCAACCAGAATCCAGACTGGAAGCTGTAGGAAGCGTTTAGCGGCTGTTATTTCTACAAACGGAGATCTCGAAATATTGATTTTCATTTTTCTGTTGAGGTGCCCAATTTTATGCACCTGCCTAATTTTGTTTGAATAATTACTGCACACTTTCTGTAAATCCTATAAACTTCATTTCACTTCTCAAATATCAGTGTTCATCTGCTATATGATATATTTAACTCAAGTTGCTGATCTGAACAACCAATGATTTATAAACTAAAATCATGAAAATTATCAGGGGTGCCCAAACTTTTTCATACGACTGTAGACAGGTAAACATAGATACATAGATAGATAGATAGATAGACAGACAGACAGATAGATCGATTATGTGCCTACACAGGAAAATCCACAATTTCAACAATCTCAGTGAAAGGTTTACCAAAGTGTCTGCATTACTTATTAATCTTGGCAGAAATCAATATCTTATTCTGGTGAACAGCAGAGCCTCTTTTGAAAATCTCCTTTGAAGCACCTCAACACAGAGCTAACAGACACTCACTGAAGCCCGTGTGTCTCTGGGTGTCTATGGCAAGATTGCTTACTCGCTGAAAATAAAGGAAATACGATTCATTAATGGACAAATGGCTTTTGGTGTTGTCTCAGGTTGCACTAGGGTCTTCACAATAGGCGGCCCATACCATGCCCGGTTTAGCCGGACTCTGGCACAGCACGTATTAGTGTGCGCACTAACTGTGCCCAAGCACAGAACACAACGCCAGCTGCCGCTGTAAAAATCTTCTTACAAGTCCAGCACAAGTCCACACTTTTCACCATGTTGCTAATTCCATTTATTGTACTGTTTCTGCTTGAAGCTCTAGTATGAGTGAATGCTAACTGTCCTAGCGCACATAGCCCTTAGCCTGAGGAGCTGTGTTCCTAAGTATGTAGAGGTCTGTAGAGGACAGAAGATTCTCGAACTTACAGGATGTTGGCCTCTGACTTCCGGAACAGTCCATTTCTCCCACACTGGCGTCCCCCCAAGGAGGGCTGAGGAAGTGCTCCCTGTGTGTGTGTGTGTGTTGGGGATGTATGGCAGCGCTAGGCTAGGCCTCCCTAAGCTCCTGACCCACCAAGTCTGAGGCATTTCCTCCCCATACACAGATCGACCATTTAACATGGATGGACACACACACACACACACACACACACACACACACACACACACACAAACACACACAAACACACACTGGTGCCAAGTTTTACATCTACTCCAGCAGTAAGTGTAGGCCAAAATATTTGCAGTACTCACTGACCCTTACAACAACTGCTAGCATTAGCACAGATTCATGTCAGTGAGGTTTTGGGGGTTTTCTTACTTGTACAACTATGGATTCTAAAAGCTGCAGTCTTTACTTCCTGGGACTGCAAATTTTGTATGACTTAACCATGCTAAAAATGCTAAACGACTGACAGCAACATGAGACACCTTGAAAGTAGTGTTTACGTTTAAATTTTGAATAGCAATCCAACCTAATGGTGCCATATATTAGCCTGTCAAATGACTCCCACTTAGTTTTATTAATTCAAATAATTATTTTCTTAAGTCCATACAGTGCTTTCTTGGTTCTGGACCATCTAGGACCTCATCGAATTCGGTCCTTGATGCATTTTGACTAGAAAAATGTGTCTAGGAGTCGAGCTGTTGGACGTTGGACTCGATTCATGATTCATAATTCAGTACACAGTGATTCAGTGGTTCAGATTCACAATAGCTGGTGCTCAATGAAGCAAATCTCCACTCATTCCATCGTGTTTTTCTTTATTTTTATATCTACAGTACTGTCTTCTTAGTGCAAAGTCTCTGAGTCCTAAAAGGGTTGTATTGACTGCCAACCAAAAGGAAAACAGGAACTTAATGCTCCTGAACACAGGCTGCAGTTAGCTTAGCAGCTATGCTAGCACCCAGAGTTATATAATTTAGCACCCACTAAATTATATGAGATTTTTCAACACTATTATAAAGCTTTGTGTTAATGATGTTGGCCAACTGTAGGTTAAATGCAAGTCTTTTCAACATTAACTTACTTATCACTATGGTACCAAACACTCATCAAACTCATCAGCTCATGATACATTTAACTTAGGATGGATTTTTCGGAACATGTCCCCATCCTAAATCAGGCAGCACCTGTACAATACTCCATTAATGCATATAATGCCTTATACAGTGTGGATTTTCTGGGGGTCTGGAACAAATTCAATCAATTTTCATTATTCCTTATTGGAATAATTTGCTTGGTACTTGTCCTTTTCAATTCTCGACACCTTCTAGAACAAAGTAACGACAAGAACCGAGGTACCACTGTATTTAATTTATCTGTGCAGTTAGTGCACTATGTAGGTTATACCAGGCCATTATGTTATACTATTTGAAGACTGCATATAGAGTCGTTCGGTTGGTGCAGTGGTCTAACAAGCTAGCCCACAACAGCAGGGAACTGGGTTCCGGCTGTGCCCCTTCTCTGAAGGGTTAGAAGGGCCTGACTGCACACCCCTGCTAGAAGTGCTGAGCCACAGTCATTTGACTGCTGTGACATCATACTAGTAGCACCACACTGGATCTACCTACATAAAAGTTACAAGTGTTTAATAGGTGATATTGCATTGCCTGTTCTTGGAAATCAGCATTTCTTCAACTGGACTCATTCCCTCTTGGTTGTGTGCAGCCAAAGGGGTATGTTTATTTCTATTCATATTCCATCCTGCGCATTTATATTTTGGTTCTACAGTGTGTGTGGTTTGTTAATGTGTGTTTGCAACTGAAGAACCACGTTGTTGTGTATTTCCAGGAGGGAGTCACGTGTAAAAAAAATAAGCTTCGGGTGCTGTGTAGATGGTAGATTTACATTTTCATTTACAGCATTTAGCAGACGCCCTTATCCAGAGCGACTTACAGTTGATACAGTCTTACAATCCAAGCAATTGTAGGTTAAGGGTCTTGCTCAAGGACCCAACAGTGGCAGTGGTAGAGGTGGGATTTGAACCCTGGACATCCGGTCCAGAGTCCAGTACCTTAACCGCTAGGCTACCACAGTCCAACAGATGGTGCTTTCAGTTGTTTGCACACAGATTTCTTGTGAAAATACATGTTATATGTACTTTCAGCTACATAACCGACTTCATTTCGTTGGTGCACAACATTCTTAGTCCAGACCTGACCCACTGAAGCAACCCCAGATTGTAACACTGCCTCTGGAGGCCTCTGCGTTGTTCGCTATGCATGATGGTCGCTTGGATTAGGGTAAATCTGGACTCATTATACCACATGACCTTTTTCCACTCAGTCTTTATGCTCACTAGCAAATTGAAGCCTTTTTTCGATTAGTCTAACAAGTGTTTTTTAGTTGACCACACAGCTGTTTAGTCTCAAGTCTTGTGAGCTCCTGTCACATTGTGTGTTTGGAACTGCTCTTACTTTCCCCATTAAACATAGCTGGTGGTTCTACTGTCAGATTTTATGATTTGACTTCACCAAGCTTTTAAGTGATCTACGATCACGGTCATTCAGGATTTTTTCCAACCGCACTTCTTCAGCAAACTTGACGGCTACTATCCTTCCAGGTATTAATAATCCATTGGACAGTTCTTAACCCATTTCCAGTCATTTCAGCAATTTCCTTATTGTTTTCTTTGCCTATTGTAGGCCAGTAATTTGAGTCTTCTGAAAGACAATAAAAGCTTTTCCACGACTATGGGATATGTCCTCAGACATGGTTGTTTAAGAAATGAGAAGCTACTCACAGCATCTATTAGGGTTGAAAGAATTGCTGCCAGCTGAACCATTAATAGCTACAGTAATTATCCAATCATAGCCTCTTAGGTATTTGCTTATTTTACTCTAAAAGGCAACTTTTTGGCCAGACAGTGTAAGAGATCCATAAAACACCAATTACAATTTCGTAAAAGTATTAAAAAATGATGAATAATTTATGAAAAAACACGTCACGTCATGCTTGTAAAAAACCTTTATTTTGAGCTCATCTGAATTGCCTAAGAAGTTATTTTTTCATTCAGGGTTCATAAGAAATAGGAATTTTTGCAAAGCACAAACACTGAGTCTGCTCGTGGTTTATATAGGTTTTGAAAAGTCTATCAAGATTCCTGTGTTTCATGGGACATCTTTAGAATTTAGAACAGCTCAGAAATAGCGGAGTCAATTATTATTTAACACAACTGGTTAATATTAATGGGATTACTGAAGAGTGATTTGAGGGACTGTGGATTTCATGTTGGAAAAAGAAAAATTGTTTTTATTGAAACTGTCATTGGGGTTATTGCCACTGATCTTCCAACTCCTGACCATTTGTGACCTTAGGATAAGATAAATATCATTATCTTCTGAAAAACAATTGCCATATTCTTAAATATAGTATTATATTATTCTTAATTCATAAACTTTAATTCGTAAACACACACACAGATACATACATAAGTTATATATAGCAACCATCCTAAGATAAATAGTATATTTGCTTTACGGTAATTTGTATTGAATATATTTTATTTGATGTATGTTATTTTGTTGTTTACTTGGTCTCAGTCACTTGTGGGCTTTATCAACAAGTGGATGTATTTGATTTGTGTAAGATTAGATTTTTTTTCTATGATTGGGGTGAACATTTTTAAACTTTTAGAGGCAATTCATATGTACAAACAGCTGTTTTGATACTAGAGACACACCGACTGCAATTTTCTTAGCCGATTCCGATTTTTTAAATGTATGACTGGCCGATTCTGAATTTCTTTCTGTCTATATCAAATATCAAATTATGAATCTCTGCAAACTTGCTCAAATTGTACTACAGCCTTGTAATAGTACAATAAAAGTACAATAAAGAGCCTTTTACCAGTTAGGGCACGGATTCAAGTACAAGCAAAGACACTGAATTGCAACTCACAGTTTTACACAACATACACCTACCAAGACGGCAAGTCATACATCAATACTGCAAGCCACTGAATGCACTAAAAACACAAAACGCAAAATCCCGGGCATAAACGGTGCAACACAATTAAAAACACGCACTGTGAGCTTTTAGTACCGAATAAAAAGACATACATGCATAAAATAGACAGACCATCAAGCAGTGTGCCGATCATGCTGAAAACCGGCCGATTTCAATTTCGCATCTTTACTTGATACATACGCAAGATAGTCGCTAGCGGTAAGCGAGCGGAGGCTCATGTTGGACTTACGAACTTTTGGACATGTGAACCCACTCTCGGAACAGAACTGATTCGTATCTAGAGGACTAGTGTATTGTTTTTTCTCGTTATAACCTAGTGGCAAGGTTTCATCTTAACTTTAGGCGGACACTTAGGACTAGATATAACGCACTAATTTGCATATTAGTGACATCATCACGTCATATTTACATCCTGCCTAGTACCAGACGATAGCAGTCCTTTACGTCTTATTTCTCTCTTACTCTTTACAGATAAACCAAACAAACTATCTACATATTTTAAATGAATGGCAGAATGTATGTATTACTGCATTGAAATTCACTAAATGGAGTTACAGCCAAATCTATGTCCTATACTCATTCATGTCCAGGTGCATATACATCTCATATACATAGGCTACTCCATTTCCCGGGGTGGAGGAGACGCAAAACTGTTACGGACAGCTTTGGGCGATTGTTTTCCATGTGAAATAGCTAGGGTTGGTACCAAAATGTTGCCAGATTTGCCGCTACTCGATTTTTGGGAAATAACTTGCAAGACGGGTCTGAAAAGTCGATAAATCTTGCGACAGAATCAATAACTTGGCAACACGGCAGCAGCTGTCCGTGTTTGGTGGTGTGGGGGTGATGCAACTCCGTCTTGCTCCCTCTACAGTACATAACCGGAATTGTACAAAAAATAGCATTTGATAATAATGGCCAATGATGACAGCCAGCGGAAAACACATTACACTGTTAAAAATCACAAGGATGCAGGAATCGTTGGGGAGGGACATTTTACCACCCTCCAAACTCTGCGGGGACACATCAACCCCCCCTAAAAATACGCCTATGTTATAACCTGTTATCCTGGGTGAAGTCACAGGAGTGTCTTAAGCCTATTGGAATCCACTGGCAGCAGGTGGAAGTGCTTGTCGATTGCAGTGCCCAGAAGGGGTCACTGTTACAGATGATGACAGAGGTGTCCTGCAAAGTGCCTGGGCGCTCAAAACCAGGTCTGTGCTCTATTTCATACACAATCGCACTCACACACAGACCAGTTCGAGTTGAAGAAAGGGCCTCTCAGAGTTCTCGAGGGCCCTTGAACTGAGGCCTGTTGTGCCTGTCGGACTCCTGAGTGTAATGAATGGTTATTGGCTGCTAAATGACGAACAGGTGACAGGGCCAATGAGAAGACGGATGGTGGTGTGCCATGGTGTGATAATGGCCGGTGGCCGTAATTTCTCCCACAGCCCTCTGCTCCTGTGTTGCCAGGCCCTCATCAAGCACACAAAGGAGCTCTGTGTGTGCAGACCTGTGTATGTGTGTTCGCTTGTGCCCAGCTGCAGAACTCCTGCTCTGCTCCATTTGCAGGCTGATGGGCTGAGTGGAAGCCGAGGCAAAAGTTCACACAGGCGCACACCTTTCCACTTCTCTCCACAGGAGAGACCGAGGGAGGCAAAACCCTGACCCGCACTTTCCCTTCGCCTCGGCCCAGTCGCTTACAAGCCCGGCTTTTGCTCCGCTTTCAGCCTGAAGCACGATGGGATCCAGCAGTTGCGGATTGCACCACTTTAACAATGTACGCATGTGCTCGCCGGTAATCATCTCTCCCCGCTCGCAACAGCGACCGCCCTCAGCTTTCCCTTTCGCGATGACACACGCGCCCTTCCACCCCCTGCGCGCACAAACGCCGAGGAATTCATCTGTAATTTTCCTTGACTGAGCAAACAATACAGCTGCCTTAACATTGTTGACATCTCTAAAGCCCATAAGTACAGCGTAATGGAGCTCTAAGGGCCCAGACCGCACAGAGCGAGTCTGCCCAAAACAAGCCCTAGATCCTCGCAGACTTACTTTAATGCTTCACACCTGCGCTTAAACCTGCACATTCATACAAGAACCAGGGATTAATGCGCCGCGGATTGGGCCTAAGGCCTTGTTATTACTCTCATTAAAAGCTTTCTTTAAGCAACCTGTGGCTACTCGGTTCTACACGGATGCCGCGGCGCAGGGTTATTCTGGGTCATCTGGGTCATCAATCAGCCAATCACACAAGATGATCTGCTGAAGCCCAAACCGAGCATCAGAATGCCAAAATGACTTTGGTACCAGAAAGGCTGGTCTTAGGTTTCAGAATTTCCGGGGGATTTTCACATACACCCATCTCTAGGGTTTATTTCCAGAATGATGTCAAAAACACAAAACATCCAGCAGTTCTATGGGTGGAAATCCAACGAGCAGTCGATGACAAAAGCCAAGTCTGGTTTGAACTGATAAATAACCACTCAACCGAGGTATGCACAAAAACACCTCTGAGCACATGACTTGTCAAACCTTGAAGCAGATGGGCTACAGCAGCAGAAGACCACACCGGTTGCCACTCCTGTCAGCCAAGAACAGGGAACTGAGACGAAAATTTGCACAGACTCACCAAAATTGGACAATATAAGTTTGGAAAGTCAGGTCATATTTATTTCTATATGGCTTTTTACAGTGACGCATCATCTCAAAGCAGCTTTGCAATCTTAGATTGTCTTCTAATATCTATCCCCCCCAACCAGTGCTTATTTATGTACTGGTAGTGTATAATTATTGTTTTGTTGCATTCTAGTGCAGTGCCAGCTGGTCACACAAGCTAGATCCATAAGCATATCACTCACTCAAAAGCTCATTACCTTACTGTTTGAGCTTATTAGCTCACATTTGGGCCAGAGATTGTTCTAACTTGGTTGATGTGTTTAGAGACTTTTGCGTATGTTACTCGTGTTTCTGTGTGTGCCTTTTTGCTATTTATTTGTAACAAGCTGTGAATGGCATTCGTAAGTGTGTGTGCCTGTCCTATTGTAAGTAGTACCCCCTTTGTTTATCCCAAACTACCTGAATATTCTCTCTAGCCTATAACTATATAAACTGGTTCACTCGCTGAGTCTCTGTTTCATCTGACTGATCCTCCGTGTTGTTCGTAATACTGTCTATCAATGCAAAATTATCAGTCATTTCAATCACTCATTTTCAGCAGTATCTCAATGCATTTGTGTCTTTTGTTTGCAATTTCTTGTTTAAAAAAAAAAGATATTTACATTACAGTAGCCTAAAACACTGTGGTAACCTAGCAGTTAAGGCACTGGACTCTGGATCAGAAGGGCCAGGGTTCAAGGGCCAACTTCCATTTTGGTCAACATACTGAGGATGTTAAAGGTCAGAATAGATTTACTATGTATTCGATTTTCATTAAAGAAGAACTTGTCTGCTTTACTGATAAATTTGGTGGAAGTTCTTTGGAATATTTTAATCCTATAATAATAGTTGAAATTCTTTTCTGACATTGGTTCTCCAAAACACTCATGCATGACTTCTGGATAAATCTGGATAAATGCTACTATTCTCCCACAACAGATTAACCAAACCGGCTACTTGTCTGGCTACCCCAGCACACTCATTAACCTAAAGTATCTCCTCCTGAATGCATTGTCCTGTTTAAGAGGCTAATCGTTAGCCAGCTTATTGCTACGGCTAGCCAGTTTTCACACCTCCTGCTGGCCTCTGCCTCTCTCTCTCTCTCCCTCCCTCTCTCTCTCTCACACACACCCACACCCACCTGTCACCTTTTAGGGTCACAGGAAACCATGGTCATAACACTTTATGGTGACTATATCTGAGCTGTCGCTCTGCATTAGCCTGCTTAAGGTGACAACATGTTTCTCACTTACAGTATTTGCAGAGTTGAAGCCATTACAGCAGGAGTCATGTCAGCGCCTGAAACCTTCACTATTTAATGCAATCATCAGGGAGTTACAGTTATATTTCCGTGTCAGATAGACAACAAGCATAAATCATAAATGTAGTCAGTCTGGCCTAAAGCAAACATTTAATGAGTGTTCTGGCACAAATGTGCTACAGAATAATGATAAGCTTTTAATGAAAATGTCACAAGCAGATATAGTGATATATCCATCCAGTCCCATATAAATGTATGTGCACATGTATGTTCCTACCTTGAGCCCAGTGTTATTGGAATAAGCTCTGAACCCATTCATCCATCCATCCATCCATCCATCTAAACTCATTCATCTACCTGCTCACCCATACCTATCCATGTATCAGCCCAACTATCCATTCACAATTTCTTATTATCTAATCCATCCATCTATCCATCCATCCATAATGCTCTTACAATAGTCCAAAACTTGCCTGAGATGTTAACCATTGGAGAAATCTACTGAGAACTTTCCAGTCTATCCTTCATTCATCCACTGATTCATACATCTGTCTACCAATCCATCCTCCCATCCATACAACCACCCACAAACCCATCCATTCATCCAAACTCTCATTCATCTATTTTTTCACCCATACAACTTTCCATCCATCTGGCCAACTACTCATTCATCCACCCATCCACCCATCCATAATGCTGTTATAATAGACCAAAACTTGTCAGAGATGGTAACCATTGGAGAGATCTACTGAGAACTTCCCAGTCTATCCTTCATTCAACCACTGATTCATACATCCATCTACTAATCCATTCTTTCATCTATTTCAACCATTCATCCACCCATCCATCAAACCACGCATCCATCCACTAACTCATATATCTTTTCACCCATACACCTATCCAGCTACCTCTACAACTATCCATTTATCTGTCTCAGCATAATGCAGTTATAATAGTCCAAAAACTTGAGATGGTAACCATTACAGTGATCTACTTCCCAGTCTGTCCTTCATTCATCCTCTGATTCTCCCATCCATCCATCCATCCATCCTCACAGATATTAACCATTACAGAGATATACAGAGAACTTCCCACTGTGTCCTTCCATTCATCCACTGATTCATACATCCATGTACCAATCCAACCTTTCATCTATTCAACCGTTCACTCATCCACCCATCCACCTATTCATAAAACCACCCTACCAATCATCCATCCATCCATCCATAAGTCTCATTATAATGCAGTTATTATAACACCTAGGGTAAAAATCTTCATCTTCAAGTCATCTAAATTAGAGACATACTTTAAATTAAATACGTGTTAAATTACACTTTTTTTGTTAGATGATAGTAGTTAGCAGATATACAGTACTGCTCAAAAGTCTTAGGCCACCATTAGATTGGTTGTTTTAGCCATGGAATAATAAACGTATAAGATATTGTCAACGAATATACCCAAAAATTTCTAACTTGGATTCGTCACTCCATAATACCACTAATCCACTGATCTTCCAACCAGTCTTTGTGAGCTTTAGCATATCTTAGCCTTTTCACCCTGTTCTCCTTCTGAAAAAAGTGGTTCCACGGCTGCTACCCTTACAAAAAGACCATTCAGCTTGGCATTCTGATGAAGCTGCCAGATGCTGCTATTGCTCAAGTGTAAGGGGAGGTTACACTAAATACTTGTAGCCTATAGACGTTGCTTTTTCTAATTTTTTTCCCAGCTTGCATACAAATTTCCTGTATTTTCTGGTTCTAATAAAGAGAGTGAGAAATAATTATACATGGTCATTCTACCAGTGTTAAAACAAAGATATATCTAGTCTAATGGTGGCCTAAGACTTTTGCACAGTTCTGTATACAGCTGGCTACTCGGCCCAGCTGTCTGTCCACCCATTCAGTTATCCTACCATCTATTCGTTTGTCATCTACCCCTTCAATCACAGCTATAACATACAGTACATTGTAGTATTTGTTTGCTATTTGATAACAAACATGAGTCAGACCAGATGAGGTTCACTTGCAGCGTTCATGCGTTAGTGATTACTCTAAACCGCTGATAGGAAAAACACCTGTGCAGGACTGCCTCCTTCTGTGTGTTCTCTGTATCAGGAGGGGATTTCGGCCATTGTTCAATCACATGCAAATGCAGAGGTACTAGTGCTAGCGCTGACGCAGGTTGTTTTGGAAAAAGTGAGAGCGACAGAGAGAGGTGATGAAGATAATGTAGCATGGGTGGGGTGGCATGGGTAGCAGAAGCATGGAGAGCTGGTGAATGACTTACTGGCATTACATAGTTTGGAGTGATCAAGTTCGTGTGTGTTTGTGTTGGTATCTTTTAATCACAGAGTGTTCATACATGCACTAAAATAATCCAATCATAGTCGGATTTCTTCAGTTTTCAGATTATTCAAGTGTTAATGTAAACAGCATACTTTGATTTCCCAGCTCGGATTTAAGGTCTGGAAATTGGAATTTGAAATCTGATAAAAAGAGCGGGAATTTACCTCAGTAATCAGATTTCTCACCGCATTCAGTGGCGTGCAGTCAGACCCTTCCAACACTTCAGAGAAGGGGTAATAAACAGGTGCATGTAATACATTATAGTTATAAACATATGTTTATTTCATGAATACTGCTAACCAATCAAAACTTCTCACTACTATGGCTCCTGCCTATGTGACTGCATGCACCTTCTGATGATATTTTGAAGAGTTTGGAAAGGTGAGTATATTAACAAATGGACAAGAAAATTTGAATGATCAGATTTTCACTATGGACCATAGCTGTCTAACACCTTCTCAGTATCCCGAATAAGGTGCTATGCATTCGTTAATCATTAAAAAAACAAAACGTCACCATCTACACCCATGCGAATTTGTCTAGATAACTTCAAATGGCGACTTGCAAGGAAACTTGAAATAATTCAGCAAGGTCAGCCAAGTCTACCTACAAAATAACAGAGCGGAAGAAGGACTTTATCTTCAAATAAGCCTAACAAACACGCGAGTGTGGTGTTCACTTAATATTTTGGCTGCCCTGAACCTACTTGTCAAACGGTTGTACTTGGAGGATTCGTGGATTACTTTTGAATTCCTTACACAGAAAATTAAGCTATGAATAAAAGTACATGCTACTTTCGTTAATTCTAGTTGAATTTGTGCTCTGTTGACCTGTATTTTGAAATCCATACAGTAATTCCATACAAAAAGTCATGAGTAGGTTTATGTGGCAATTTTGCCATTAGTTAACAATGTGTGGGAGTTCCAGTTATGGCAGGAGAGCCAATTCAATTGGTTCTCTCAGTCTGCACATGCCTGCCTGGTTGCCAGTTCTGCTTATTCTAAAAGACGTCTGTTTCTGGCTTTTTTCCATTGACCTGGTGGGTTATTTTTTGTGTGGGATCTGGCAACCACGGTATTAACCACAGCAAAAAGGCTACCAAACATTTTGTGGAGATCGTGAAACGCAGTAAATGCTCAGAGAAATGAAAAATGTAGTTATTTTGTTAATAAAGTTTGAAGTTTACATCACACGCTTCTGTGAAGAAATCCAATTATTGCCTGTATCATGTAAACCCCGGAGGTTTCCCATAATCTGATTACCCAAGCGCATTTAAAATCGTTGATCGGCTTACTGAGGTTATCGGATTATTAAGTGCAGGCAAACGCACTCAATGGCGTACGGTATCTTTATTTACCTGGCCCAAAGAGGCATTTCTACCCCAGCCTTCCCTCGTACAAGAGTGTGTGTCTAGCCTGCCAAGGGAATCATGTCTGGTCTGCCATTCTGAGTTCAGTCTTGGCTTCCTGGGTGCCTCAGTCATCAGGACTATAAAAAGAAAGAATGAAAAAGAATGGAAAAATTCCCATGGTACATATTTCTGGGCAGCCAGGCTTGAGCGTGCTGTTTCCCAGACTCCGCCTAATGCCCTTTTACATGGGCCAGAAAGCACAGCAGATATGGTGGAGTTGTGATTTTTACCAGGACCCTGTGACGCTGGCGTGGGCACGCTATTTATAGACATCAATGAAAGCTTTACTGAATCCGCGTCTAATGGCAACACGTACACAAACGCATAGTCGCACACTAATGCTCAGCGTCATTCTGGAGGTTGTCCAAGAGAGCAAAGATAAGACCGAATACTAGACAAGCAACGCTGCGGTCTCCAAATGAAGCAAATTCCCGAGCCACTTAATACTGACCAGCACATGTGTCATAGTTTAGGTCAATTTCTCCAAAACACACTGACTTAATGGAGAAACATCGCAGACAGCAGTAGATAGCCCTGGAGTAATCTAGAAAGCAGCAATGTATCCCACGATTTACTGGCTATTAAAGTTAAAGTGCTTTGGGGAAGGGTTTGCTCTGGCTGTTGAAGTTATTGAGCGTAGCCTGATGGATAAGGACCTGGTCTGGCCTCTGGTCTATCTGGGGGAAGCTCATAAACTGTCTGTCTCTCTCTGTCTGACCATGAAGTCGTCCAAAGCCTTCCCCCTTACAGTTGTCATGCATTCTTTTATAGGGAAGTGGGATTGGGACCAATGCGGATGGAGGGGGCTGATCTGAGTTCTGTATGTTTGTGGAAACCTCAGGATCCTTGCATTAACACGCATACGCATGAAATCTCCCAGCAACACAGCTGCTGGTGGCCAATCATAAGGCGCTATCGTACTGGAAGAGCTTTTTCATAGTTCTTGGAACTATACCCGCTTTTGCATGTTCCGTAGGAACAGCGAACGACTGTAGTTCTCAGAACGCCGTGTTTCGAACATTACATCTACAAGGTAGAGCAATGTGAGAGTCTAAAAGAGTGCACAGTATGTGAACACAGTCTTTAATAACTCTAGCAGCACTGCTATGTCTGATCCACTCAAACCAGCACCACATCAATGTGACTGCAATGAGCCAGCACCCAACTAGTACCTGATCTGTGTAGGTCCTGACCATTGGAAAACAGAGTAAAGTTGACTCAATGTCTATAGAGAAACAGACAGTCTATAATCTGTTACTGTAGAACTACAAAGTGCAGTTATATGCTAAGTGGAACTGATAAATGGACACTGAGTGGGGAAACAATGTGGTGTACCTAATAAAGTGACCGGTGAGTGTAGACTGCCCAGCTATTCTACTTTACACCTCATTAAATTGCCACCATTCAATCTTCAGCAACTGCTACACTCTGGTCATGGTGATTATAGGGACTACAACTGAAGTACCCTGACAGGGCATAAGTATCCAGACTCACTTAGAGTAAACAATCTACCTACCTAAGGCAATGCAGACAGGAAAAGATGCCAAACCCTACATGGACAGCAAATGTAGGCAAGGATCGAACATGGGTCTATGGAGCCGTTTGGCACCAACGCTACCCTGATTATTTGAAAGATACTGTGTGATGATAAATGTTTGCTGAATGAAAAAAAAAAATGGATGGATTATCTGCAACTCAGCTCTTACGCTAATAAATGGCTGGATTATTAATAACAAGGATTGACAGTAACAACGGGATCTCATTCCAAGCTCACAGAATGATGGACTGCGGTTTTGCGTAGGAAACCTTAACTTGAAAAATGACCGGCCTATTCCACCCGACGTGTTTGCACACATTCTGGGCCACGAGACGTCCAAGCAATAGTGGTGGGAGGAGCAAAAAGGAGGGCGGACAGGCGGAAAAAAGTCTGCTTTCCTACTCACGGACGCATGTGATGGTTGTGACCGTATAAAGACAAACGCTGCCACTGAGACTCCGACTGCAATGGGTTGGGGGGGTGGGGGGTGGGATCAAGGTTTGAATGAATGATGGGTTTAAAACAAGAGCAGCCTTTGGGGCATTACATACACTGTTTCGTTTAAAGACTAGTCACTTTATTTAGGGCAGCTCCCGCTACAAATAGACACCATAACAACCACGGCAAGTCTAATCTGGATTACTGGGTTGAGCCTCTGCATATTTCAAGCTATGAATAAAACCAGAAGTCGCACGACACAGTGGAAGTGATGTATTTCAGACAGAGCGGCTCTGTTTATGCTTCAGACAAGAAAAAACAGGGGACAGCGAGCGCCACGGGGGGACAGACAGGACATTAATACGCTCCATGAATTCAGTACTAGAAACTATGACGCATTCGGGATTCTCACAGATGAGGCCCTAATCATTAATTAGATGCATATTCAATTGAAACCTGTAGGCTGATGAATTCACATTCTGTGCCACTGATTTTATTTCATGTACACTAATTCGTGCATGTTAAACCCCATAGTCATCATGTATTCCAGACCCGGACTCATCATGTCCATGGTCCGGTTTTACACCATGGGTCAAAGGGTGCATTCAGCATCTCTTTCAGTTTCCTTTAGCCCAAATCTGAGGCTGACTTAATTTAGTAAGGCCACTGATTTTGGAAGATAGTCCTGCCTTGTACGCCACATTTCCGTTCAATCTGTTGCCACATAGCGTGTGTTTACAAGCATCTAATAATTTAATTTCTGGAGTTATCTGATTATTCAAGAGCTCATGTATACAGCATACTCTGATCTAGAAATCACGAAGTAATCCAACAAGAGAGCTGGATTTTACCCCCAGTAATCGGATTACTCGTAGCATGAATAAAAGTTACCTGTGTTTTCAGTCTGCGCATGTGCACGAGCCGTCCAACACAGTTGCCGTGTCCATGTATTTTAGAGACTTTGCTGTATTTGGCCTCTTTGCCCACTGACTTGAGTTTTCTTTCCTCGTTGGATCTGGCAACCCCAGAATTAAACACACCATGGTATTAAAGGCAGCAAAGTGGCTGAGGAAGACTTTGGGGAGACTCAAACAAAATACAGACACCACCAGCCTCGCAGTCTACGTCGTTGGAGGTGGTTTGGCTTTGAAAAAATGGATGTTGCTCAGAATCGGAAATCAGCTACTATTAAAAACAGCCTAACTTATATCACCATCTGCAAACTAACCACCGTGCAGAATACAAGGAAAACAACAAACTTCAAGAGTCAGCTGCCAATGTACCAGCACAAAAACACACTCAGCAGAATCATTCTGCAAAAAAAGTGCAACATATGGCAAGGTGTAACAAATGCTGTCATCAATTACACTGCGTAAGACACGGTGGCAAATCAGGAGTTTTGGGGGATGGGTTCAAACTATTTTTGAATACATTAGACCCAAGATATACACTGCCAAAGTATCACAGAAAATGTTGAGATATTCTTTTTTCAATATTGCTCACCCCTACTGTGAACCATGTTCAAGACTGATCGGTACTTCTGACTAGTGTCACATTCCAGAGACCCTCCCCAAGGAGGCCCTATAACTTGAGCACCCCTCCCGATTCTTCATGTACCAGACCCTCAATCTCTTCTCTTCCAGGTCTTATCCTTTCCTGTGCCCTTGGGTGCCAGGCTCCTTTCAGTTTATCCCAGCCTGTATCCATATACCAGGCCCTCATAACATGTACACCAGTTACCTGACTTCAATCGATTTTCTCAGTCTGCGCATGTACACGAAGTGGCTAGCGGAAAAAACAGCTTCCATGTCCACTTATTCTTAGAGATGTCTCTTGTTTTGAGCTTATTTACTTAATTAGCTGATGCAGAATTCTCTTGCAGGATTTGGCAACATTGGAATTAAATGCAGAACCTGCTAAACAGCTATCAAACAACTTTATATAGACTGGAGACAACTCGAGAAATAATTTGATTATTTAATACTAAAATTTAAAGTTTGTCACATCCTTCTGTGAGATCACTGGCTGGTTGCAAACTAGAAATCCTGTTGTTGCATGAGTCAGGTAAACCCGGAGGTTTCCTTTTATCTGATTATCTGACAGCGGTACCTCGGTTCTCGTTGTTAATTCTTTCCAGAAGGTGTCGAGAACCAAAAATGATGAGAAGCGAGCATTTTCCCCCGTAAGGAATCATGTGAATTGAATGAATCCGTTCCAGATCCCCAGATAATCCACACTGTAGACGGCATTGTATGCATTAATGGAGTTGTATTGTACAGGTGCTCTCTGATTTATGATGGGAACATGTTCCGACAAATCCATAAGATAATGTGTCATGAACCGATGAGTTTAATTAGTGTCTGTACTGAATCATAGCGAAGTTTATAATTTGTTTAAAACACTTACATTAACCTACACATGGCCAAAACAGAGTTGAAAAGCAATGGATTTAAAGTGGCAAGTGAAAGCAAAACACTTACTCTATTGATGAACTCTGGGTGCTAGCATAGCTGCTAAGCTAAATGCAGCCTGTGCTTCTCTCATCATAAACATCATTACTGAAGATGTAAAATTAAAGAAAAACATGACAAAAAGTGGAGATCCTCACTGAGCAAGGGCTATTGTGAATCTGAATCACTCTGTACTGAATCTTGAATCAAGTTTCGGCTGAAATGAGTCATGCGGCTTGACAAGTTTTATGCGAGTGTGCAGAGTTCTGAGCAAACGACAAGAAATTTGTCTGGTCAAAATGAAACGAGAACCGTGGTACCTCTGTACAATTTGTTTGTCTCATTTATTTACTAATCTAGTTTAAAGACTTGAATGCATTTTAGGCATATTTATGCGGAATTATAAAACTTTCTACAGAGCTCAAGCACAAACATTCATGTACCCCAATATCTGCAACTGAAGTAGCTTGTTTTGGGCATCACACACCAGCTAATGGGTTGAAACAAGAATTTGAGCTGAAGGTCAAGCAGGCAGGCAGCAGTGCAATATGGATATGTAGGAGAATGCACAATGGTTCCTTCCTCTGGGACGACGGAACAGCGATGTAGGAGGAAACCAGAAGCAGCCGCACAAATATTACCAGGGGAGACTTGTCGGAGGCCCTGCAATTTGGGCCCCAGGACCACCAGGACAGCCCACCAGCAAGGACAGGCAACGTGTGTTGAGAAAAAACTCAGTCATAAATAACAACATAAACACGTTCATGTGGAGTCTGTGCATAACGTTGAGGATGGAAGACCTTCATCATTCCTCCACCCCCTTCATCCTCTCCATTTGTCTCCCTCCCTGTACGCCTCTTTTTTTTATTCCTCTCCCTGTCTCTGGAGGCCTGTGCTGGCCGGCGAGTTTCTCAGGAATGTTTGTCTCTCCTCGTGCTGCTCTCAAGGGGAACGTTGGTAGGGGTCAGCGCTCGCCTCCCCCCCTTTCATCCCCTGTGGCTATCAGTTAACTCAGTTAGCATGAGATAACCTCCCCAACACACACACACACACACACACACACGACTGTCTCTCACTATCCTTGTGGGGACCTTCCATTGACATTAGGATTACTGAAGCTCAACCTCAGTAGCCCCAAAGCAAATCGTTTGCCTTTCTTGATTTTTCAAATAAAAGTCTGCTTTTTTCCAAAAGACCAAGTAAAGCAATGAAGACCAGAAAGTCAGTTTCAATTAAAAGTCCAGTTCCAGTACCAACAGCTTCTAGTTTTACAGAACAGAAATCCATTAAAAAGCAAAGGGGGTCACATTCCATTGCCAGTGGTTTCAGGTTCAATGCCAAAAGTACAAGTTCCAGTACAAAAGCTTCCAGTTTAAAAAACAGAGGTTCCAGTTCAGGATAACAGGTTGTAGGTCCAGTTCTTAATTCGAGAAAAAAGCACTACTTTTATTGAGAAAGGTTCTAGATAAACTACCAAATGTCCCATTCCAGTACCAAAGCTTCTAGTTTTACAGAATAGATATTCATTCAAAAGTAAAGGTTCATATTCTATTGCCATACGTTTCAGTCTCAATGCCAAATGTTCTAGTTCCAGTGCCATAGTTACCAGCTTAAAAAAAAAACAGAGGTTCCAGTTTAGGATAGCAGAATGCAGGTCCAGTTCTCATTTCGAGAAATTAATGCCACTTTTACTGAGCAAGGTTCTAGACAAACTACCAAAGGTCCAGTTCCAGTACCAAAGCTTTTAGTTTTACAGAACAGGTATCCATTAAAAAGTAAATGTTCACATTCCATTGACATAAAGTTTCGGTTTCAATGTCAAATGTTCTAGATCTAGTTTAAAAAACAGAGGTTCCAGTTTAGGATAATAGAATGCAAATCCAGTTCCCATTTCAAGGAATTAACGCAACTTTTACTGAGAAAGATTCTAGATAAATTACCAAATGTCAAGTTCCAGTACGAAAGCTTCTAATTTTACAAAACATTAAACCATTAAAAAGCAAAAGTTCATATTCCATTGCCATACATTTCAGTTCCAATTTCAGTGCCACAGTTACCAGTTAAGGATAATATAATACAAGTTCAGTTCCCATTTCAAGAAATTAACGCCACTTTTACTGAGAAAGGTTCTAGATAAACTGCCAAAGATCCAGTTCCAGTAGCAAAGCTTTTAGTTTTACAGAACAGATATCCATTAAAAAGTAAAGGTTCATATTCCATTGACATATAGTTTCGGTTTCAATGCCAAATATTCTAGTTCCAGTTTAAAAAACAGTGGTTCCATTTCGAGAAAATGGGTTAGAGATCCAGCTCTCATTTCGAGAAATGAACACCACTTTTACAGAGAAAGGTTCTAGATAAACTACCAAAGGTCCAGTTCCAGTACCAAAGCTTCTAGTTTCAAAGAACAGATGTGCCATAAGTTCCAGCTTCAATTCCAAAAGATCTAGTTCCAGTTTCTATCTAGTTCCAGAGTTTCCAGTTTAAAAACCAGTGATTCCAGTTTAAGGTAATAGGTTGCAGGTTCAGTTCTCATTTTGTGAAGTTAATGCCACTTTTACTAAGAGTGGTTCTAAATAAACCATCAAAGGCTCAGTTCAATTAAAAAGCAAACGTTCATATTCTATTTACAGTTTTCAGTTTCAATACTACATCTAGTTCCAGTTTAAAATCCAGAGGATCCAGTTCAGGATAATAGCTTGCAGGTTCAGTTCTCATTTCTAGAAATTAACGGCACTTTTTTTTAAGAAAGGTTCTAGATAAACCACCAAAGGTCCAGTTCCATTAAAAAGCAAAGGACATCGTACGCCATTGATAGTAGTTTCAGTTTCAATGCCAAAACATCCAGTTCCAGTACCAGAGGTTCCAGTTCAGGATAACAGGTTGCAGGTCCAGTTCCCATTTCGAGAAATTAGCAGTACTTTTACTAAGAAAGCTTCTAGATAAACCACCAAATGTCCAGTTCCAATAAAAAGCAAAAGTTCATATTCCATTGCCATAAGTTCCAGCTTCAATGCAAAATGTTCTAGTTCCAGTTTAAAAACCAGAGGTCCCAGTCTGAGAAAATAGGTTGCAGGTCCAGTTCTCATTTCGAGAAATGAACGCCACTTTTATTACAGGAACACGCAGATAGGCGACAGCTGTGTGTGTTTCTGTTTCCAGTCGAGCGTACACTGACATGGTTTGGCTACAGCTTCACACTGACATCGCTTGTGTGCACTGTTTGTTTTTGTGTATGTTTGTTTCATGCTGAAATTAGAAAACTGAAACGAAGTACTGACATCAGTCCATTAGCATTGGTCTCACCATGGAAATATGAGCAGACCAACAGCTTTGGGTTTTAAGAATGCAGTACAGAAATATTATTATTCGTGTTTCCCCAGAGAACACAGGACGTGGACAGAATGGGACGTCAATGGGACGTCTGTCTATGGTCAGGCTGACTAGGGGCTGTTGTTACAGTCCTGGTGGATGATTCCCCTGACCTGCCTGCCCTCCCTCAGACATAACCAGTTGTGTATGTATTTAATGTCGCTGGGAACCCGGGTGCCTGCAGTTGCACATTAGACCACTGCAAAACCCAAACACCTTAATTATTATTAGTAGTAGTAGTAGTAGTAGTAGTAGTAGTTCAACTCACACTCTTGACAAGCTGCCACTGTTGTGTCACTGAGCAAGACCCTTAACCAAGAATAGCTCGGAGTGAAAATTGTTAAATAATTTTTATTACCATTATTATTATCATCATATCTGCTTAATCCAACGCCTAACCAGCAGCACAGGGTGAAAAAAAAAATGAAATGTCTTAATGAGTCTCAAACTTCAGTTCCTAGCACAGAAGCCACCCAGTTCACTCACCGACACACAAAGCCATCTCCACTACACAAAACTACCAGAACTTTTGGTACCTGTAAAATTCCTTGGCCCTTTTTGCCACAGTCACTGGTCTAGCACCAAGCATTCCAGTTCCCATTCCAGTGAACTTTCTGTTCCATTATCAAAGTTTGTATTTCCAGTACAAAATTCAATCGAATATTTCAAAGCATATTTTCCTGTTTCCGAGCAATGGTTGATGTTCCAATGCCAAAATTCCAGTTCAAGTAAAAAATTCAAGGTCCAAATGCTAAAAGTTTCAGTTTGAGCAAGGCCCCTAACCTACAATAGCTTAGACTGTAAATGAATTATTATTATTATATTTTATATGAATGAATTAAAATTATTATTATTACTACTTCTGCTTCATCCAATTCAGGGTTGCATAATGTTGGGGCCTAACCAGCAACACAGGGTGTAAGGCGGGAACCAACCTGAGACAGGGCACCAATCCTCCTGGGCTGGGAATTGAGCCAGGGATCTCTGGTCCTGTGACATCAAAGTGTTAACCACTAGGCCACTGTCCCACTCTTATTATTATTATTATTATTATTATTGTAATTATTATTATTATTATTATTATTATTATTATCATTATTATTATTATTATTATTATTGTAATTATTATTATTATTATTATTGTAATTATTATTATTATTATTATTATTATTATTATTACTTCTACTACTGTTGTTGTTTTGTTGTTGTTTATTATGCCGTATATTATTATGATTATTATTATATTATTGCGTTGTTGTTGCTGTTTATAATAATAATAATATTATTAATAATAATAATAATAATAATAATAATATTAATAATAATAATAATAATAATAATAATGTTTTTGTTGTTGCTGTTTATGCTGAATATTATTATTAGTGTTAATAATAATAATAATAATAATAATAATAACAACAACAACAACAACAACAACAACAACAACAACAACAACAACAACAACAACAACAACAAAAATAATAATAATGAACTTTACCTTTTAATCAGTTTACGCTGGCTATCTAAGTGTTTCTTGACCATAATCTATATAGTATAATCAAAAATATAAGCCAAACATGGTTTAGCTCCAGCTTGCTTTGCTGATCTCCTAAAGCAGGATTGCCCATCTCAAGCCATATGATATTCAGATTTATTTCTATAGTGCTTTTTACAATGGAGCATTGTCTGAAAGCAGCTTTATGATTGTATATCATCCTCTACTATCTGAGGCAAATCCCAAACAGAGCTGAGCGACAGTGGCAAGGACAAACTCTATAAACATTATAAGGAATAAATCTAGGGAGGACCAAGACTCAAAAAGGGACCCGTCCTCCCTGGGCGGCTTACATGATATATGTAAGAATTTAATTATCTGATTAATAAGTTATAACAGTAGTAATTGAAATAACTAGAAGCTAAATATAAAAAATAACAGAACGTAAAGAAAATATAATAATTAAAACAAAGTACAATAATATTTAGAATATAATAAAACAGATAATAGCCTAGTGGGTAAGCTACTGGACTACGGACCACAAGGTCCAGAGTTCAAATCCCACCTGTGCCAAGCTGCCACTGTTGAGTTCCTGAGCAAGGCCCTTAACCCACAATTGCTTGGATTGTAAGACTGTATCGATTGTAAGTCGCTCTGGATAAGGGTGTTTGCTAAATGCTGTACATGTAAAATGTACATTATACTATAGCATCTTATGAAAATAATTAAAATATTGAATAAAATAACATAAAAAAAATCAACTAGCACAGCTTAGCTGGAGAAAGATATTTTTCTTAAATCGTCCCTAAACTCTGGAATGGAACACAAGCTTGGTAAGACTTGGTAACCTGGTTTCCAAGTGTTAAATTAACACACATTTTTTTCACACGGTCTACAAGCAGTCATACTGATTAGTCAGTCCATCTAAAATCAGTGGGTCAAATCTCACGCTGCAGTTGTTGTGAACTGCTTCACTTAACTCTGAGTAATTGTCTTGCAACTCAACCCCCCCTCCCCCCGCCAACCCTTTACTCCGCGTCCATTTGTTGCCTATTATTTTTAACCAATAGCTGCAGATACGCATCGAGCCTTTCAGCCTGTTCTCTATTCGCCGCTTAATTGACTCCATTCGGACTAAACCGCACAGCACTGAACAATGAGAGGAAATGGCTTCCGTCGGGCAGCCGGTGGACGCCGAGGGCCATGGGGAACGCTTTATATGTCACCACCATCTTAGAAAGCACTCAGAAACATGTGAAACGCTGTCTCTCATGAACAGGGCCATAGAGCTGCAGCGGGAGCCGAGAGCTGACAATATTGCGTTACTCAATAACGGCGTGTTGTCAAATAAACAGAGACCTTGGCACGGCCTAACAACGTCGTGTAAGGGGGAGGGGGGACTTTCCTTTGCCCTTAAAACTTTATCGTCCTGCTACATTACGCAATCAAGTCATCCCCGTTCAAAAAGAACAGCGAGATGATGTAAGATTAATCTGATTGCGTTCATTTGCTCTGTGTAATTTGATTTTGTCATGTAGTTTACTTTCCCACTCCCTCGTTCTGGTTCCCTTTCTTTTCCCTCCTGCCCCGCTCGGCCATCCTGTCTGAAAATTTAGTGTTCCTGTCGCTCTCCTCCCCTGACAAAAGCCGTCCATCAGCTGGAGCGGTTCAGGCCTCGCAGCCGAGAAATTCCGCCCAGCGACAAATCCCTTTTAGTGCTCGTGCAGTCAGGATCCAGCGCGAGCCGAGAGGTGAGGTCCAAGGGTTAAAGTTTTGCGTCATGGATGGCTGAGTTTCAGCCGAGTGGAAATTACAAATGTCATATTGGGCAGAGTCTCGGAGTTCAGTTCCCGCCTCAGGAGACACCAAGTTCTCAGCACTGAAAGCACTAGCTCACTCACCGACACAGAGAACTTTCTGCACTACACATAGAACAAGAACTTTTGGGTTCTTGTAAACCGAGTTGGCGCTTTTGGCATCGGTCACTGGTCCAGCACCAAGTATTTCCATTTCCACTGACTATTTCCTGAACCATATTCCCCAGTTTGAGTAACTCCAGTTCTAGTACCAAATACTCAGGTTCCAGTGCCAAAAGTTCCAGTTTCAGAAGACAGGATCTCGTTCCAGAACTAGTTCTAGAGCCAAAGATTTCAGTTCCATAAAATACAACCCCAAATCAGAAAATGTTGGGAAAAATACATTTTTACGGTGTTTCTTACATTTACTTAGATTTTATTTCATTGCAGTCAGTATGAACCCAAGGTATTTCTTGTTTTGTCTGTTTATGAACAGCCATTCTTGCATTTCAGGCCTGTAACACAGCCTTTCTTTGAAGAACACTGTTTTCAGACATTAAAATTATTTTCTCATACATTTGTTGATAAGCTGGACATCCTCTGAACATGTTTGCTCCTCAAAAATTCAGTCTTTCGTGGATACTGCTTTTTTCCTCATTACTAGACCTAAATTGCCCTGTCCCACATATTTTGTAATGTTACGTAGGCCTGAAATGCAGGAAAGTATGTTTATTAAGAAATGAAACAAAGTTGGCCAGAAAGAAAACATGAGATATCTCAGATTCATTCTGTCTGCAGTGAAATCAAAGTCAAAGTAAATATAAGGAACACTGCATTTTCATTATCCATACAGTCCCAACTTCAATAATAAATTATCCAGTTCAAATACATAAGTTCCGGTTAGAGCAACAAGGGCATCAGTTTCAAATACACAGGTTTCAGATGTAGTACTAAAAATTCCAAATATAGTATCTAGTGTGAGAAATTAAAATTCAGTGGGATTTCGTTTTGCAGCTCCAGTGGCTTGGTGGTGAGTTGCTGAGGGCCTGGGTTCAAAACTTGAGCTTGGTTTGGGTGGTGCATTTATGGAACTCTGCGACAGACTGTTGCCCTGTCACAGGTGTACCTCTACATGTGCCCTGTGATTTCTGGGTTAGCCTCTAGACCCTCAGGGCTGACTCTGACCAAGATCCAGGTACAGTGGGGCAAAAAAGTATTTAGTCAGCCACTGATTGTGCAAGTTCTCCTACTTAGAAAGATGAGAGAGGTCTGTAATTTTCATCATAGGTACATTTCAACTATGAGAGACAAAATGAGGGAAAAAAAATCCTGGAAATCACATTGTAGGATTTTTAAAAAATTAATTGTAAATCAAGGTGGAAAAAAGTATTTGGTCACCCACAAACAAGCAAGATTTCTGCCTCTCACAGACCTGTAACGTCTTCTTTAAAAAGCTCTTCTGTCCTCCACTCGTTACCTGTATTAATGGCACCTGTTTGACCTCGTTATCTGTATAAAAGACACCTGTCCACAGCCTCAAACAGTCAGACTCCAAACTCAACCATGGTCAAGACCAAAGAGCAAAGAACACCAGAAAGAAAATTCTAGATGTGCACCAGGCTGGAAAGAGTGAATCTGGGATTTTTAAAGAATTTAATCGTAAATGATGGTCCTGTATTTCCTGTAAGTCTTCACCAGGTTTGCACACACTGTAGCTGGTATTTTGGCCCATTCCTCCATGCAGATCTCTTCCAGAGCAGTGATGTTTTGGGGCAACACGGACTTTCAACTCCCTTCACAAATTTTCTATAGGGTTGAGGTCTGGAGACTGGCTAGGCCACTCCAGGACCTTGAAATGCTTTTTGCGGAGCCACTCCTTCGTTGCCTGAGCAGTGTGTTTGGGATCATTGTCATGCTAGAAGACCCAGCCACGTTCCATCTTCAATTATCTTACTGATGGAAGGAGGTTTTGGCTTAAAATCTCACGATACATGGCCCCATTCATTCTTCCCTTAACACGGATCAGTCATCTTGTCCCCTTTGGCAGAAAAACAGCCCCAAAGCATGTTTCCACCCCCATGCTTCACAGTAGGTATGGTGTTTTTGGTGTTCACGGGATGAGATCTTGCGTGGGAGATCGAGGGAGATTATCAATGGTCTTGTAGGTCTTCCATTTTCTTACAATTGCTCCCACAGTTGATTTATTCACACCAACCTGCTTGCATATTGTAGATTCACTCTTCCCAGCCTGGTGCAGGTCTACAATTTTATTCTTGGTGTCCTTCAACAGCTCTTTGGTCTTGGCCATGGTTGAGTTTGGAGTCTGACTGTTTGAGAATGTGGACAGGTGTCTTTTATACAGATAACAAGGTCAAACAGGTGCCATTAATACAGGTAACGAGTGGAGGACAGAAGAGCTTCATAAAGAAGTTATAGGTCTGTGAGAGCTAGAAATCTTGCTTGTTTGTGGATGACCAAATACTTTTTTCCACCTTGATTTACAATTAATTTTTTTAAAAATCCTACAATGTGATTTCCTGGATTTTTTTTTTCATTATGTCTCTCATAGTTGAAGTGTACCTATGATGAAAATTACAGACCTCTCTCGTCTTTCTAAGTAGGAGAACTTGCACAATCAGTGGCTGACTAAATACTTTTTTGTCCCACTGTAAACCTGGATGCTTTGCTTTCCTTTTTGAAATTACATTCTGGATCCAACTGTTTCATCCATTTTCGAAAGTTCCAGTTCAAGAGAAAATATTCCGAATGTAGTACCAAAGGTTCAAGGACCAATGCCAGATGTTCCAGTTTGAGAATGCAGGGTCTTATCCCAAATATAGTTCTAGAAGCAGAGAGTCCAGTTCCAGAAATAGACTGCAATTCCAGTAACACATTCTCAACTTCCAATACATAAGTTCCAGTTGTAATACTAAATATTCAAGTTCAAGCACTAAAATTCCAAATCTAGTACTGAAGGTTCCTGATATTGGTTGGAAATTTCAGGTCCATGGACAGGTTTTCCATTCTAGTACCAATGTTCCAGTTATAGTACCAATGATTCCATCAAATTACCACCATGTTCTAGTTACAGTTCTAAAGGTCCAGTTCCAGAACTACATTTATTGCCAAAAAAACAGACAGAAATGTTGGATTGCTGCAAAACTCGGCATGCAGTTACATCACAAAGAGATATAAAAGATTAGAGGTGTGATTTGATTAGACACGCCACAAGAGGGCGTAAAAGTGCTCCTCCCGCTGCTCTATAAAAAGGCTCGCAGAGGCTACTTTTGAGTATTGTACCTCTTGGTGGGAGATTGTTGACTGCTAGACATGCCTCTATGACACATTTGCCCACAGCTGGAGCTGTAGGTCCTCCACACTCATAGATTGCTGAAGCTGGCATCCAAACTGGTCCCATAAATGCTCGATAGGTGATAGATCTGGTGAAAACTGGCAGATACATTCCTGGGAAACCCTTGCTGTGTGTGGGAGAGCATCATTCTGCTGAAAAATGCCAGTTGGAAGCCTTGCCATGAGAGGCAACAAATTTGGCTGCAGGATGTCCTGCACATATCACTGAATTGTTAGTGTCCCTCATGTCACTACTAAGAGTGACCAACAGTCGTATGCGATGGCACCCCAGATCATCACACCAGCACTTGGACCAGCAGGGGCAGTGTGTTACTCCACAACAAAGGATTAAAGCGCTCAGCATGAAGCCTCATCTGAGCAGCATCACAGCAAAGATCCTCGTTCTGGTCACGTCCAGCTCCACATCAAAGACTCCAGTTCGAGTACCAAAGACGAAGATCAAGGACCAAAGGTTCCAGTTCCAGCACAAAGGTTGTGAAGAGCTTGAGAGCAGCAATCTCAGTAAGGATCACCTCCTGACATGAAGCCTCTGTGATCTTGTAATGTTCAAGCATTTCTTTTATTGGTGAGAATTTAAGGAATGCCTTCTTCTTCGAGTCAGAATTAGAAACACACTGAAGACCCCGAGGCATCGTCTCATGTTTGGCCAGGCTACAGCCAAGAATTCAGCCCCGAGTCCCTAAACCGAGGCCTTGACCCCGTGCAAACCCCGCGTTGCTTCGTTCGACCATGTTTTCGGTTTGCTGCGTGCCTGTATGCATGTGTTTGGTTAGCCGATCCACGTTGCCTCACAGGGGTCATCACCTTTTGCATATCTCCCACACAGCAGTTAGTGTGTCCCCCATGCACACCTCATAGCTGCAGCTCTGCCTGGGGGCACTATGAACTGGGGACCATCTTTCTCCTGTGGGAGATGTGGACAGACAGAAGAGGGGGAGAGGAAGATCCTGTTCCCAGGGAAGACAGAATGTTGGCCTTAGGAAAGGAAATATGGGGGGGATTACCAGCCACCAGAAGGAAGACGCATCACCCCGGCCTGGAGTAGGATATTAAAGGACACCAAACAGTTGGCATAAGGGTCAAGGAAATGGAAGAAATTTAGAATAATGCTTTAAAAAATCTGATGCTTAACAATGTATATGATGCAGGTATGTGCTGTTTATCGTACGTTTGATTGGCATTCATTCCCTTTAACCACTGAGGTCTTAAAAAAAAAGTACAAAAGGAAAAAAATGTCTTTTTCCCAGCCAATCAACAGTGGAAATCACTAGCCGAGGCGGGACTTAAAGAGCAGATGTCCGCCAATCATGTGTGTTTGCTTGTTAGTTAGCTCACATTTGGACCAGAGACAGTTCTTGGTTGATGTGTTTGGAGACCTTTTTGTGTACGTTACTTGTTTTTGTTTGGATGACTTTCCACTACTTATTTATAATGAGCTGTAAATGGCCTCAGTAAGTCTATGTGCCTGTCCTACTATAAATAGTACTCCTTTGTTTATCCCCCCATCTTTCTAACTTATAACTATATGAACTGGATCACATTCCCTCTGTTTCATCTGGCTGATCTTCCGTGTTTTTCGTAATACTGTCTACCAAGACATTTTTGGATTCTGTCAAACAAAAGTATCAGGCCCATCATACCGTCGTCCTACACAGGGTCGTCACAGTACATTAATGTATTTTCTATAATCGTTGTTGATGTATAAATTAGCCAATGTGAGAGAGGCCTTCAGTTGCTTAGAAGTTACCCTGCGGACCTTTGTGACCTCGCCAGCTATTACATGTCTTGCTCTTGGAGTGATCTTTGTTGGTCGACCACTCCTGGGGAGGGTAACAATGGTCTTGAATTTTCTCCATTTGTACACAATCTGTCTGACTGTGGATTAGTGGAGTCCAAACTCTTTAGAGATGGTTTTGTAACATTTTCCAGCCTGATGAGCATCACCAACTCTTAATCTGAGGTCCTCAGAAATCTCCTTTTGTTGCATTAGCTTTGAGGAAAATTATTAAAGTTTTGCAAGTTATGCTAATTATGCTATTTACACTTAGACACAAACTACACACATCATGTCACTGCACCCGAAACATAAACGTTTGGGTTTAACGTGCTGCCCGAATGTCACTCCAAAACGGTGGGGTGAAATAAAACATTTCATTCATTTCAGACTCTGAACAAAATGAATGGAGGAAAAAATGTTTCTGGCCTGAGTTTGTTCATATTTCCTGCTTGAACCAAGCTATTGCTACAGAAACACACGTACACACACATACTTATTATTTGCTATTTCCGTAGTACGGGAGCAAAAAGGCTAGCATTCATGCTCCTGCCCCCTTACACGCTGTGACCTTACCCCACCGTCATACTTGCATTTCACAAGAGCCATTTATTGCCAGTCTTCCAAATGAAACTGTGGTCTTCAGAGGGATATTACTCACACATCTCAGCTCTGCCAAGTCCTGTTCCATGCACCATTACGGTATTTAAAAGCAGCCATTCATATTTGTGCTCCTTTCCTAGTTTTTTCCCCCCCTTCATTCGTCCCCCAGAAAGAGTAAATTCAGTAAACACCATTGTAAGCGGTTTCTCTGTCCGGCAGAGCTCGCTGCTGTTATGGAGGAGAAGGCGACCTTAACAAGAAAACAAATATATAAGAATAAGAGTGAGAGGAAAAGAAGGTTTAATCTGGAAGACCAACATTAGGTCTAATAAGAGCTTCAGTTCATAGCTATAGGAGTATATAACAAAAATGGCTAAAGTTGCAGGAGATTTTTTTACCCCTGTAATTTTAGTGGGGAAAAGCAACATAAGATATTGAATGAACCTGGGGTATTTATTTATTGAGGAAAATGATCCAATATTACATATTAGTGAGTGGCAAAAGTATGTGAACCTCTAGGATTAGCAGTTAATTTGAAGGTGAAATTAGAGTCAGGTGTTTTCAATCAGTGGGATGACAATCAGGTGTGAGTGGGTACCCTGTTTTATTTAAAGAACAGGGATCTATCAAAGTCTGCTCTTCACAACACGTTTGTGGAAGTGTATCATGGCACGAACAAAGGAGATTTCTGAGGACCTCAGAAAAAGAGTTGTTGATGCTCATCAGGCTGGAAAAGGTTACAAAACCATCTCTAAAAAGTCTGAACTCCACCAATCCACAGTCAGACAGATTGTGTACAGATTGGAGAAATTCAAGACCATTGTTACCCTCCCCAGGAGTTGTAGACCAACAAAGATCACTCCAAGAGCAAGGCGTGTAATAGTTGGTGAGGTCACAAAGGTCCCCAGGGTAACTTCTAAGCAACTGAAGGCCTCTCTCACATTGGCTAATGTTAATGTTCATGAGTCCACCATCAGAAGAACACTGAACAACAATGGTGTGCATGGCAGGGTTGCAAGGAGAAAGCCACTGCTCTCCAAAAAGAACATTGCTGCTCGTCTGCAGTTTGCTAAAGATCACATGAACAAGCCAGAAGGCTATTGGAGTGGACAGATGAGACCAAAATAGAATGTTTTGGTTTAAAAGAAAAGCGTTATGTTTGGAGAAAGGAAAACACTGCATTCCAGCATAAGAACCTTATCCCATCTGTGAAACATGGTGGTGGTAGTATCATGGTTTGGGCCTGTTTTGCTGCATCAGGGCCAGAACGGCTTGCCATCATTGATGGAACAATGAATTCTGAATTATATCAGAGGATTCTAAAGGGAAATGTCAGGACATCTGTCCATGAGCTGAATCTCAAGAGAAGGTGGGTCATGCAGCAAGACAACGACCCTATGCACACAAGTTGTTCTACCAAAGAATGGTTAAAGAAGAATAAAGTTCATGTTTTGGAATTGCCAAGTCAAAGTCCTAACCTTAATCTAATTGAAATGCTGTGGAAGGACCTGAAGTGAGCAGCTAATGTGAGGAAACCCACCAACATCCCAGAGCTGAAGCTGTTCTGTACGGAGATGCAGGACTGATCAACAGTTACAGGAAACGTTTAGTTGCAGTTATTGCTGCACAGGGGGGTCACACCAGATACTGAAAGCAGAGGTTCACATACTTCTGCTGCTCACTAATTTGTAATACTGCATAATTTTCCTCAATAAATAAATGAACAAGTATAATAGTTTTGTCTCATTTCTTTAACTGTGTTCTCTTTGTCTACTTTTAGGACTTGTGTGAAAATCTGATGATGTTTTAGGTCATATTTATGCAGAAATACAGAAAATTCTAAAGGGTTCACAAACTTTCAAGCATAAATGTATTGTGTACCTTAAGAAATGTAACCATGTAATACTTGCAAGCTACTCAGTTTAAAAAGTAGCACTGCTATGATGTGTGTTAGGTTTGTTAGCACTGCTCACAGCCTGTTTAGCATCTTCAACTTTGACTCTAATTTACTGTATATCTGTATTCAAACTTTACAGTCATAAAACATTTTTCTGACTCAGTCATTTTCACACAACGATTACAGTCAGTGCTAGCAAGAAGAACTTGATTAGCACAGCTAGTTACACAGCTAGTTCCCAGGCCCCTAGCCTCTGCCCCAGCGGGCGTCGTGGCACTATAACAGCTGCCCGATCTGATTGTGTGTCAGGGAAAGGGCTGTGTAAGCAACAGGAAATCAGTGCTCAGGTAATCTAGCAGGAAGCTCCTGGCTCCGGCCGCGCCACAGACCGACCTGCTTTTCATTTACGTGGAAGCTCTCGTCAGACGCTCGCTACACAAACACACGACAGAGACGAATATGCAAGCAGGACACCCCAGTGCTTTTTAATTCCCCCACGTATTGTGCTAGTTCCTCAAGTATGCAAAGTGCCCCGGGAACGTCACAGAGCAGCTTAATAATTCTAGTAACGTGTTCAAATTCTTGTACATAAGCTGGTGTTTTTAGTCAAAACAAACTGTATTACACACACATCACAAACTGTCTAAAGCATTAAATGTTTTCCCGTGTGCCTTTCCAATTGTCAACTAAAATGAAATGTTTTAATATCAATTTATCAATGATCTCCAATCTTATCTCCACAACCAATGGCAATTATGCAAAAAAGCATCTGTTGACATGAAAATACTTGTCATAATTAATAAACCTTCCCTTTTTATATTGTTGATCCCAACAGTAAATTACCCTAGGCATAATTACATTTAATTATACTATACTTAAGAAAGATTTATGAACATAACTTGCATAATTGCTGTATTTATCCTGATTAATGACAGTTATCATGTGGGGAGGCGATTTATAGGCCGTAAGTCAAACAGAAATAAGTTTTGACAACATCTGAAATGGCCATATGTATATGTACACTGTTCCAATGAGTGGTTTTGGCAAAACCACATAATTCCCTCTAGCCAGTTAATCCCTTGGTAGTAAAACTGGTCATACTGAAGAGCTTAGGCTATGTACATGGTGCAGGTGAAAGTGGAATAGGCCCGTGCCACCAGGGAACAACAAATCCACTGATGGAATAACCTACTTGTTCAGTATATTCAGGTAGTTCATTCTTTGGGCACATAACGTTGCTGAACCTAGACCTGATCAACTGCAGCAACCCCAGATCATGACACTGCCCCCACAAGCTTGTATGGTAGGCACTAGGCATGATGGGTGCATCACTTCAGCTGCCACTCTTCTTACCCGGATGAGCCCATCACTCTAGAACAGGGTAAATCTGGACTCGTCAGACCACATGACCTTCTTCCGTTGCTCCAGAGTCCAATCTTTATGCTCCCTAGCAAATTAAAGCCGTTTTGCTCGTTAGCCTCACTGATGAGTGGTTTTCTTAAGGCTATACAGCTATTGCGTCCCAATCCCTTGAGTTCCCTTTACATTGTGCGTGTGGAAATGCCCTTACTTTCACTATCAATCAAAGATTTTTTTCAGACCACATTCCTTCCTCGAAGATGATGTTTCCCCACTATCCTTCCACTTTTTAATAACGCATTGGACAGACACCCGATTTTAGTAGTTTCATCTCCTTTGTTTGTTTTCTCTGCTTGGTACATGCCAATAGTCTGACCCTTCTGAAACAGATTAACATCTTTTCCACGACCACAGGATGTTTAACAAATGAGAAGCTACTCACTGCATCAGTTAGGGCTAAATAACTTGTTGCCAGCCACCAATACAGTCATTACCTATTTGCTTAGTTAAAAGCCATTTAACTGACCTTTTTTGGCTAGGCAGTATGAGTGTGTGTATCGCTCCACCAGGGAACGAACTAAGGACCTTCTTGCTGTGAGGTAACAGTGCTACCCACCAAGTCACCGTGCCACCCTGATCTAGTAGTGTATACTGGCCAGCGATTAGATCTGAACAGCCAATGAAAACTGAGCATGAAAAGTCAACTTCCTGAGTTTACTTTTCGTGCTCCTTTTTCTTCTTCAGGCGTGCAATGGTCATCTACAATGGAGGACCAGTTAACTGAGTTGTGGCAGGAGCACGAGTGCCTGTACAACCTAAGTTCCAAGAACTACCACAACCTGGCACACCCTGTCTAGGGTTGTTCCTGCCTCATGCCCCGTGTTTCCGGGTCTCCCATGACCCTGTCCAGGATGAAGCGGATAAGAAAGTGAATGAATGACTTTAAAAGTCACGAGTGTACTCAAAGCGTTAGACATTTACATTATTTAGGAGACGCCCCTATTCAGACTTGAAACAGATGCAATCCAAGAAAATTTTGGGTCTTGCTCAAGGACCACACATGGCAGCTTGGCAAAGGTAGGATTTGAACCCTGGACCTTCTGGTACACAGTCCAGTACCTTAACGGCTAGGCCAGAGCAAATATTTCAGACCACTTTGTTAGTTAAAAGTTGCATTTTTCACTTTGTTTTGTTGAAATGACATATTTCCTTTCATATGTACTTTCATCTCCACCGTATAGCAAAACATAGCACAACTGAGAAACAAAGGTAGATGGAGGACAGTTAACAAACTCCGTGCATTCCAAAGGCCAGTTCACTAAAAGATCAAGTTAAACTGCCTGCTCTTAGCATCGGTGTGTGAAAAGGCCCCAGGGTCCTTTTGTAACTCCTGGTAGACGGCATGTTTGGCTCAAAGGGAGGGGTTCGCTGGGTTTCACCAGGGCCCCATACGACCCACAGGGGTCATGAGGCCAAACGCAAAAGTGACAATGTGGATAATTGCCGGCTAAAGATAATGGCCTGCTGAATGAGATCAATTACTTTCCATGGATGGCGAGGGAAAAACAGTGAGCTGAACTCTGACCCTGCAAGATGTCTACTGGTGCGGAACCGTGAGACATGAGGATGTGTGGCTGACAGAGAGGGCACGCACACGCACACACACACACACACCACTATATATGAAAATAACTCATGGAAATGTCGAGTGCAAATGACACACGTAGAACCACACTAACATGGTGATACCCAGGCTACTTGACCTCTCCTTTCAAACAAAGGCAGTCCCACTTGAAAACAACCCATTTGTTTAAACTATATTTCCATCTGGCACCAGAACTGAAAGCACTATCATTCGTCATGTGACTTATCGTGTCTCATCATCACTTATCCCGACCCACTTTATGCCAAAGATGCAAAGCATCAAAGTGTTGTTATACTAGTAAAAGAATGGGTGCAGAAAACTATTTGCATCGGGAGGCCTGTCTATGAACGTCTGACGCATGGCTTTACGTCGAACAAGCTCTGACGTGCATCTTTGAGGACCTCTGTGTAAACTGTGGCTCATCGGCATTACGGGAGATCGCCGATAACCATGGAAAATCTATTCAAATGAGAGAAGTTTACAAGTGTTTCCTCAGGCAGAGCTGGAGAACTAGGTTTTGTGATTTTGTTTATGCCACACACATCGCACTAATGCTTCCATTGCGTCATATACAGTGGTGTGAAAAAGTGTTTGCCCCCTTCATGATTTCCTATTTTTTTGCATTCTTGTCACACTTAAGTGTAAATGTAATGAGATGTTCCAAAGAGTTCAACTTTTGTCTCGTCAGTCCACAGAATGTTTTCCCAAAAGTCTTGGGAATCATCAAGATGTGTTCTGGAAAAACTGAGACATTTTTGCCCAGTCTCTTTCTTACCGTGGAGGCATGAACACTGATCTTTACTGAGCTTAAGTGAGGCCTGCAGTTCTTTGGATGTTGTTGTGGGGTCTTTTGTGACCTCTTGGATGAGTCATCGCTGCACTCTTGGGGTAATTTTGGCCGGCTCACCACTGTTCCATGTCTTCTCCATTTGTGGATAATGGCTCTCACTGTGGTTCGTTGGAGTACCAAAGCTTTAGAAATGGCTTAATAACCCTTTCCAGACTGATAGATCTCAATTTCTTTCTTTCTCAGTTGTTCCTGAATTTCTTTGGATCTTGGCATGATGTGTAGCTTTTAAGGATCTTTTGATGTGCTTCACCTCAGGCAGGTCCTATTTAAGTGATGTCCTGATTGAGAACAGGTGTGACAATAATCAGGCCTGGGAGTGGCTAGAGACAGTGAACTCAGGTGTGATAAACCATAATTAAGTAACGTTTTAACAGGGGGTGGGGCAAGGGGGGGGGGGCAATCCCTTTTCACACAGGGCCATGTAGGTTTGGATTTTTTTCTCCTGTAATAATAAATACCTTCATTTTTGTGTTTACTTGTGTTGTCTTTGACTAATATTTAAATTGGTTTGAGTTTCCCAAACACTTAAGTGTGACAAACACATGAACAAAAAAAAAAAAAAAGAAATCAGGGGGCAAACACTTTTTCACACCACTGTGTGTGTGTGTGTATATATACACATGTATATACATATATATATATATACACACACACACACACACACACACACACACACACACACACACACACATATATATATATATATATAAACAAATATACACAGTGAGTTAGTTAACATTTGTGAAATATTTCCTATTGAATATAGATCTTTAAAACCAAGAATGAAAGAATGAATGAATACATTTCCACAGTGGTACCTCAAACCAAATTTTTCCCTTAAGGAATAATGTAAATTGAATGAACCCGTTCCAGACCGCCCGAAAATCCACACTGTATAAGGCATTATACGCAATAATGGAGTTGTATTGTACAGGTGCTCCCTGATTTATGATGGGGATATGTTCAGACAAGTCCATCATAAGTCAAATGTAACATGAACCGATGAGTTTAATGAGTGTTTGGTAGAGCAGTCTATGCTGTATCATAGTGGAGTTTATGATAAGTAATGATAAATAATTTAAACACTTACATTAACCTACAGTGGGCCAAAATTATTAACACAAAGCTTATTTTATAATAAAGTGTTGCGAAATCTCTTGTAGTTTACTGAGTAATGGATTGAAAGTGACAAGTAAAAGCAAAACACTTACTCTATTGATGAACTCCGGGTGCTAGCATAGCTGCCAAGTTAACTGTAGCCTGTGTTCTGGAGCATTCATTTTGCTTTTGGTTGGCTCTTATAAATTAACCTTTCTAGGACCCATGGAGACTTATTTGCACTAAGAATAAAGTGCTGCAGATGTAAAAATAAAGAAAAAACACGATAAACCTCGGAGATCTTCTCTGAGGACTATTGTGAATCTGAATCAAATTTTTCTAGTCAAAAATAGTGGAGAACCGAATTTACTGAGGTACCACTCTACTCAAGGTCAATTCTGTATGACACTGAAATATACAGTACCATGCAAAAGTCTTAGGCTACCATTAAATTTATATTTTTAGCAAAGGTATAATGTCCATGTCCAACTTGGATTTCCCACTCCATAATCCTCTTTTCCACTGATCTTCATTCCAATCTTTGTCAGATTATGCATGTCTTTGCCTTTTCACACTCTTTCCCTTCCGAAAAAGTTTTCTTGGCTGCTACCCTTCCGAAAAACCAGAAGGATCAACTTGGTATCCAGCTGTCATATGTTGCTATTACTCAAAGTACAGGAGTGGCATCCATTGTGGTCTTCTTCTGCTATAGCCCAGCTGATTCAAGGTTCAACGTTGTAACGTCTGGATATTTGAGTTACTGTTAAAACAAAACTGCCACTCACTGGATATTTTCTCTTTTTCACACCATTCTTTGTGAACCCTGGATATGCTGTGTGTGAAAATCCCAGAAGAACAGTAGTTTCTGAAATACTCACGCCAGCCGGTCTAGCACCAACAACAATGTCACGTTCAAAGTCACTTAAATCACCTTTCTTCCCCATTCTGATGCACACTTAGAGTCAACTAGATGGGCTCCTTAATAACGCATTACTGATGATGGACTAGGGACACTACTAAGGAGTTAGTGATTCATTTTGGACATAACTATATCTTTTACAGCATGCTGTGTGGATTACATACATGTCAAAATTGTGTACACACACACACACACACACACACACATATATATATATATATATATATATATATATATATATATATATATATATATATATATATATAAAACAATATTACATTGTATTCTTTTGTATGACTATCCTAATGCTGAAGAAAACAAACAAAGGCAAACGCAAGTGATTTAAAAAAAGATACTATGGCCTATGAGTGAAGACTGAAGTTTGTGTGTCTGTGTGTGTGAGAGAGTATTGTTTAGATCCCGTGTGGGGTTTTTCATTTAAAACCATATAAAAGCAGTAAATGCCAAGCTCAATTACAGCAAAAGAGGTCATTAACTAAACCTCTAAAGAGTGTGAGTTTCACTGAGTAACTCTCTCTCTCTTTCTTGTCCAACCCAAATCATGCTCCGAGGCTGTTTGCTCTTGTCTGCGCTCCCTTAAAAAACACGCCGAGCCGTTTGCTCCGGTATGTTTTGCCGCTGGTTATATGAGCTCAGACGAGATCTATGTCATGTTTGTACACACCTTGACATTCATACAAGACGATCCTGTGAGTGTGTGTGTGTGTGTGTGTGTGTGTGTGTGTGTTCATCCCTCTATCTGCCTGATCTCTACCTGTTTTGAGAGTTATGTGCACAACGTGTGCTGGTATTATTCCAACGTACTTGGAGGCAAAATTTTGCGCAAACCGACACTAACATAACAGCAGTTCTAGGCGAGCAATAAGCAGCCATGTTTAATAGGGAAGCAGCTTGTGTAAACTATTACACCTGCACTGTGTTCCAGTTTCTATTTGAGATAATTACAGATACTGCAATTGTAAAATGCAATTGTTTATGTGTGCTCGAGACTGATTTTATTTTGATTATAGTCATTTTACTGTAAAACACGATTTATGACCGAGTGCTGTCAGTCTGAGCACCTTAACACAAGTCAAAACATTAAAAACCATCTGGGTACATGCACTTAATAATTCGATAACTGCAAAAAAATCTGATTTTGTCTGTAATCGGATCAAGGAGTATACATGCACTTGAGCAATCAGTTAATGGGAAACCTCTGGGTTTACATGACTTACATGATCCAATTTCTACTTTGCAAACCAGGTAATAATCTCACAGAAAGATGTGACAAACTTTATTCTTTATTATTAAATAATCAAATTCTTCATTTTCTTTCATTTTTCCCATAAGGAATAATGTAAGTTGAATGATCCGTTCCAGATCCCCAGAAAATCCACACTGTATAAGGCATTATATGCAGTAATAGAGTTGCTCCCTGATTTATGATGGGCATATATTCCGACAAATTCATCACAAGTTAAACGTATCATGAACCAATGACTTTAATATAGTCTATACTGTATCATAGCGGAACCAACCTTGCTGTTTAAAAAAACGTACATTAACCTATAGTTGGCCAAAATCATTAACCCAAAGCGTATTTTTAAATAAAGTGTTGAAAAATCTCATGGAATTTAGTGGGTAATGGATTGAAAGTGAAAAGTAAAACACTTACTCTACTGGTGAACTCTGGGCGCTAGCTGCTAATGCTAACTGCTCAACCTGAGGATTCAGTCCTTCATTTCCTTTCGGTTGGCTGTAAACATCAACCATTTTAGGACCCACGGGGACTTATTAGCACAACGAATAGAGTATTGTATATGCGAAAATAAAGAAAAACATGATAAAAATAGTGGAAAGCTTCACTGAGAAACAGCTATTGTAAGACTGTTCTGCGTTTAATTCCAGGACTGTACTTGGACTCTTCTTACAGTTTAAAATAAAAAATTCCAACCTACAGATATCATAAGAATGATATAATAAGAATGATTTCAAACTTTTCCTCCTTTGTGTCTCTAACGCTGACAGGACTGAATATTCTGGCAGGTGCAGCCAACAAGAGAAAAAAAAACACACATTAATTCCACATGTTATTGAGAACAAGTTTTCAAATAAACTAATCCTGTTACAAATACAACTTACCAAAGACAGCGGTTTATGGAGCGCCAACATGTTCATACAAAGAGATGGGGTTATTTAACGTAATCCCATAGTGCTAAAAGCAGTACTATCTAAATGTATTAACTGCTGAAATAACTTGGGTTAAGACTATTGAATAATGATTTCAAACAGTGTTTATCATTGTAATTATTGTTAATTTTAAGTATAATACAGGGCTGTCAAAGTTTTACAATGCATCAATTTTGTAAACAGTCACACTTTCCCTGCGAAGGACATAAACTTACAGACTGTGCCCCAAATGGTTGCCTACTCACTATTCTACACAATCTACATCCTACATAGAGCAGAATTAACCTATAGGAACCAGAGATGGTAGGGGGTACACTGTGTGGTTTAATAAAATGGTACACAAGATAACATCCCAAACAAGGTGGATCTAATAAAAGAATCTAATGTACAGTGAGGCAAAAAAGTATTTAGTCAGCCACCGATTGTGCAAGTTCTTCTACTTAGAAAGATGAGAGAGGTCTGTAATTTTCATCAAAGGTACACCAACTATGAGAGACAAAATGAAAAAAAAAAATCCAGGAAATCACATTGTAGGATTTTTAAAGAATTTAATTGTAAATCATGATGAAAAATAAGTATCTGGTCAACCACAAACAAGCAAGATTTCTGGCTCTCACAGACCTGTAACTTCTTCTTTAAGAAGGTCTTCTGTCCTGTCTTCTACCTGTATTAATGGCAGCTGTTTGACCTCGTTATCTGTATAAGACACCTGTCCACAGCCTCAAACAATCAATTCAACAAAGTCAACCATGGCCAAAACCAAAGAGCTGTTGAAGGACACCAGGAAGAAACTTGTAGACCTGCACCAGGCTGGGAAGAGTGAATCTACAATAGGCAAGCAGGTTGGTGTGAATAAATCAACTGTGGGAGCAATTGTAAT